>JANSVA010000217.1:32872695-32884640 GCA_025504915.1 Erythroxylum reticulatum | reverse complement strand
ATTACACAATTCAACCCCCTTCTTGTGTATTTTGTATACTTTATGTGATTCTTATATTAACAAGTGATTTACTTCAAGAAGAACTTACATCACAATTGCCAATAATCTATAAGTGAAAATACATGAAACACTATATGTATATAGTTAAGTTATGGGTTTAAATTTTAAAAATGGTATAAAATTATTTATTTTTATATTAGGTTGATTTCGTCTAGATCGCACTCAAGAAACATGACATCCAAATTTAAAGAGAAGATTGATCTTGAGGGTTATGTATGGAAAAATATCTCTCAGGCCATAAAGGAATTTTACTATCAAGAGTTTGATGTACAATAAAAAATATTATTTTCTTTTTTAATTGATTTGTATAAATTAATTAGATAAATATTATTACATTATAAGTATTTATCAAATTTTTTCCTTTTATTTTAGAAAGAATTTTTTTGGGATTCTAAATTTGACACTGTAATTAATAAAGTATGGGAGAGACTACACATTATCAGGACTTTATTGGTATGATACATAAGGCTGGTGTATGACCGCCTTATATTTCTGAACAAGTATGGAGTCATTGATAGTAGTATTGGACATCACCTGAGGCAATGTCCATTTCAAAGCATAATTCTACCAACAGATGTGGAGGACTGGGGGGAGAGAGTGCTCCCATATATACGGGAGGATCTATTACTTACCACGAGCATGCAGAAAGAGTTGTAAGTATCTATGCTTTACATTTATATTCTGATTTTTTTACTTTATTGTATACCAATTTAAACTATGAATTTTGGAATGAAAATGTGTATTATGGAGAATGATAATGATATAAATGTCTGGTGCCATATATGGCTATGTTGTTATGTAAATTTCTTTGTTCTACAGGGGGTAAATATCATAAAAATAGAGGAAACTTTGCCAAAATTTTTATAAATTGTAAGTTGACTTATAACATTTAATTCTTATGCAGGAAAAGTCTACAGGTATGAGGCCTATACCCCATTAGCTCTTTGTGCACACTCACGTTAAGAAACATGACAGTGTGACATTCGTCAACACCAATGTTGAGAACTTAATATATGTGAAATTTATGTTTTAATAATAATTCTTAATAATTATAACTTACTAATATAAACATTACCTCCTAATAGGACCAAATACAAGAAAGCAGTCAGCGACATTCTCAGCACTCTGAAGCTGTTGATGAGAGTCAGACATATCTTGATGCAGTGGGTGGTAGGGACCATCGTGGAAGGATCTTCAGGTTAGGTTCATTTGTGAACACATGTTATTCGCAATCCTCTATATCCAGTACATCAACATCTAGTAGATGGTTAACAACCAATGAAGTCAATGAGCTTCGGAGCATAGTGCAGATATTGGCAACTTAGTTGCAACAGTCGATGGAGTACATAGCTCAGCTCCATAATAAGATGGATGAGTTGAAGGGGAGGGATAACACCTCAGAGCATCTGCAGTCATCAGGACAATAGTGTACTTGTAGTAATTTCATTTAAAATACAAATACTTATTATGTACAATTTAATGTTTTTATTATCAATTAAGATAATTTTTACTTTATATCATCAATAAACTTTTTGTTCAAACAAATTAAATATATAAACAAATCAAAATATTATATATAGATAATTCATAACTATTGAAATTATGCATTAACCATAAGATCATGAAATAAAATTTAATGTCAGGATTTTAAAATTTTTTAAAAAATATTTACAGACAGAAAATATACATACGTCGGTAAAATCCATTATATCTACTGTCGGCACCTAACAAACCTTCGATAAAATCCATGATATTTACTGACGGAACAAAGAATCGTCGTCAGTAATATTGACAACCTATGGCCAACTTTATCATTAGGATTTGCAGAACCGTTGGTATACTCACCGACGGAACAATCATAACTGTTGGTAATGTTGTAATAAAGTTACTAACGGAATAATCAATATCGTCTATAAATATTCCAACGGAAAGAAAACGATTGTAGGTAAATTTATCAATGATCACAGCTAATCGTCAGTATATTCACCAATGGTTACATAAAATATCTGATGGTAAATTTACCTACGGTCTTTTTTACAATGCCTTTGTCCATTGGTTAATTCCTTCACCAATTTCTATTATCGACAGAATCTAAAGGTTTTCCATCGGTAATATCTATCGCTAAATGACATTTTTCTTATTGTGAATATAGATTGTGAACAATTTTAATGTGACATAATGCATATTATCAATCAGTGTTAAATACGTAGGACCACTTGTGGTTTAGTTCATTTTCAGTTCAGTTTTGTAATAGTCAAACTCCCTGTCATACTTCTTTATTAGAAATTCTAAATGAGACCAAAGAAAAGACTTCGTTTGGTGAAGTCTTTTTTCATATGATATTGTTTTTGAATTTAAAACAACGTCATATAAAGCAACATATGAGGCAGTCAAAGCCACTAGAAAATCAATAACATAATTGTCTAGAGTAGAGAGTAGACATATTGTTAATAGCATTTAGTTTGACTAAAGTCATCTGGTAAGCAAATCACAACCATCATATAGGTAAGCTTAGGGTTTTAAATGTTCTTAGTTATTTGTTCCTTAGGGTTTTGGTTTAATATTTATGAAATAATTGTTCAAAATAATAACATCTTAGGGTTTTGGTTCACAGTTTGTCAAAATACTATTAGTTGTCCAAATATATATCAGAATGAGTTAATAGTCATTCATGTCTTAAGGAATGATTATGGTTTAAATTAGGGTGGACGTAATAGGGGTTTTTAGGAGATTTTAATTAAGGTGCTAATTTTGATTAGAGTTCAAAATTATAAATTTTAATTAAGGCTTTAATCTTGATCATAGTTTTAATTTTGTGATGAAAAATGCTTTTGGTTACTAAATTGTGTGATTCAACTGTGATTTTGCGTATTGAATTATGATGAGCAATTTTGATTAGGGTTTCAATTTTATAATTATATGAGGAGCAATGCCTTTTTCTTATCGAATTATGATTATGGTTTTAACTATATGAGGAGTAACAGATTTTAATGATTATGAAGTGTATTGGATTAGTGTATTGCTTAGTTCATAATTTCAAAAGCAATGTGCTATAAAAAATTATTATTATGCTACTAATAGTTTGATTCTTACTAGTATTAGGTTAATTTTGTGCTATCATGTTATGGCTATAACATTTAGCATCTTTTTATAATGTTATTGTAGATTTTGTCTGGGAAATAGTTGATACATCTAACTTTATAATTACTAATCTTTAATTTAATTTCTTTTGTGTGTTGTTTTGTGATAGATATTTGTGTATCCTACCTGATCAACTTGGAACTGATAAAAGGGAGAATTATCTACCTACAATATCCTTTATGAGTGCTTTTATGATCATATTTATTTGATATTAAGAAAATTTTCATGTTTGAATTCTTTTTTTCATTTTTTTGAGAATATGAACTAAGCAAATTATGGTGCTAATGATTAATCATATTCAAAATTAAATCAATAAATAAACTAAATCAACATAATTGATAAACTAGAATGAAGATTAAACTAAGAAACAATTAAAGAAGATAGTTATAACGCCAGACTTTCGAAGCCCTTTTATGTTGTACTATATTTAGAGATACTACTGTCTATTGATATATACATATGGTTGTATATGAGTTCAAAGATGTATTTAAGTCATTTGGGTGTATATGTTATAATTTATAATGTTATATACCTTTACATGAAATTGGAATTCATCGGTATGTGAAATCATGGAGATTTCTGACATATAAGCTTTTAAGTGTGAAAACTAAGTCCATTGGATGGATATGACCATGTTGGTTAAATTAAATGAGATCTAATACCTTATAGGTGATTAGACATGATTTAAAGACTCATGGGACACTTAGAAAGCTTAATTGGAAAAGATGATGTATATAAGGGCTTATTTGCAAATTGTCAAAAGTTAAAGGACTTAAATGTAATTTTTCAATTCTTGGAGGACCAATTCGTAACTTATAAAGTTAAGGGGCTTAATTATAATTTTCAAAAGTTTGAGGACCAAAATGAAAATAACAATTTTGATGATTCCCAAATTTTGGGCTTAATTGCAAATTTAGGAAAAGTTTTGAGGGATAATGGTAATTTCACATAACTAAGGGCAATAAGGTAAAATTATCATGCTTGGTCAAACAAAAGGCAAATTCTAGACCCTTCTTTATGTGTGTGGTCGTGCAACCCCTTCATTTGGCATTAAAACACGTTTTTTTAAATTAAAAGAGAGGAGAAAGAAGGAGAAGAGAGGAAAGAGAGGAAGTTTTGGCCATCACCAAAATTCACCCTTCTTGTTTATTTTTCAACTCAAACTAAGGTGTTCTAAGCTAATTTGGGGTCAAGGAACTCAAATCTATCATTAGCTTTGAGAAATTCTCAAAGGATTGGAAGATATCACTAAAGGAAGGTTTAGGTAAGTTTTGTCTCATCTCTCTCTACATTAGGATTTTGAGTTTGGTGTTAAGATATGTTGTTCTCCATGCTTGATTATGCATGAAACATGGTTTAGATGAATGAAATATGTCATAGAGAGGGTTCTTTAAGTCAAAACCAAAATTGTCCCCTTTAGGTGAAAGTTTGTGAATTTTTCAATATCTTTTGGAATTGATGGTCTAAATGAATTCTATGGTGTTAATTATACATGTATGATGTGAATTGATGTTGAAGAATGAAGAAGATGTGTGATGGTTAAGTTTAGGTCAAAATGATGGAGAAGAGGTGGATTAAGGTAATGAGTTGTATAATTGATAAAATGTAGCTTAAATGAAGGAAATTGGTTGGAATGGAGTAGTGGAATGTGTAATTGATTGGAAGTGTTACTATATGACATGACAGGATCAAGAATTATTATGATAAAGTCTTGGAAATGTGACTTGAAAATCATGCACATTAGGTGTTTGATAAAATGCCTAACTGAACTTGATTTAGGATTTAAGGCTTTATAATGGTATGCATTGGAAAACATTTTTATGTTTACTTAGAGTGAAATTGAAATGTTGCCTAGATTGATGAATAATGGCCTAATAAGCTTGGATAAAGATGTGCTTAATTATGTTATGAAATGAGTAAGTTTGGATTAAAGGCATTAAATGCCTTAGAAAATGCAAAAGAGAAGCTAATGTGATGGTGTATAGATATCAAATTTATGTTTAAGTAGTAATTTTGTTTTATGTCTTTTTATGAAGGCTCGGGAGTTGTGAATTAGGGAGCTCGTACTGAAGATTGTTGAAGTTAAGAGAGAGTATATTCTTTGAGGTGAGTTGGGGAAACCATATTTTTGCAAATAGGATTAGAACATCCTAAGACAAGCATGATGACTTGTATATGAATTTTGAACCTAGGCAACGTATGGTAGAATTGAATTTCAAATGGATGCTAATATACGTATGTATTTGATAAATGGCATTGTTTTGAGCAACTATGCATTTGGAGTACAAAAGATGACTTTTATTTTATGAGAAAATGTTTGAAATTTACATATGCATAATCGAGTCATGTATGATGCATGTTTTTGTTCTCTTTTAGCTTAGAGCCATGATAAGGTTTTATTTTATCGGTTGGACCGATAAATAAAGGCATGATGCCTTATTTGGTTTTTGATACTTAAATGTTGTATATGACGTTTGTGATTGTTGCAAAGATGATTGGTCAATCATGTGTTGGGTACAACTGATTAAGCAACCCTTGTACCTTTGACGCTGGTACATTAAAGTCAAGTCGCTGTATCAACACTTTTCTATGGGACTTGCGGGTGATTCCACACCTAGGGTCTAGACCGACGAGGTCATCACCTAGGGTCATGATGCTCTTGTCGACTGTAGTCCAAACTCACGATGGATGAAAGTCTAGCCAACACCGAGTATCGATGGGTGTGCACATTATTATGGTCAACTAGTGGTGGCACACATAATTATTTTGGCTTATCCTGATACTAGTTTTCCTACCAAAATTTGATTGATACATATGTTGTTTTTGCACTTTTGTGTACTAGAACTGGGACCTATGTTCACCGAATGAGTGAGTTAACAAGCTAGGCCTATGGTTCCTAACCAGTATACATTGAGTCATAGGCTGGGTCTATAACCAATTCTATTTGTGATATATGCTCTCCTGCTCATTGAGTACCTAATGTACTCACCCCTTCTGCTTTTTAACCATGCAGGTTAATTTAGTGAGCTCAAAGCTTTATGAGGATCGTGCAACTTTTTGACATTTTTGGGGTGTTTCAGCACGTGGGTAGCCTCTTATTTTGTACTTTTATTGTCTAGTAGCTCGTGAACTATGTTTATGTAGATATGCTCTAGGATTTTGTAAGTTAACTTTTGATTGCTTTGTGTTTTGTAAAGGACTTTATGTATGAACTATTGATACTATTGTTGAGATTGCCTAGAATTGAGATTACTTTGAGTAGACTAGAGAGTCCTGAAGTTGTGGCTGGATGCGAATATAGAAGTGTGTTTAAAATCGTTTGTAGGTTTTGGGATTTTAAAATATAGTCGTTGTGTTGCACAAAATTTTTCAAAAAAAAGAAGAAAATGGGATATTCAGTTAGCCTTGCGTAGTCGGATTAAGGATACTACGAGTGTCCTTAGTCCGAGTATGTGGCGGTTATCATGGGCCCAATGTGGTACCGGGTCGTGAAAATAGTGATACCTAGAATTCGAATCCCCTTTAGGACTTCTCATGAAATCATAATTTCACTAATCAATTTGATTTATAGTTCATTGGATTGTGGAAATTTCTTAGTTATAATTTTTCCTCTCGACTATTAACATGTAATTTTAATTTGATTGATTGAAATCTCTTTCCAATTAAAACCCCTAGAATTTTATTAATTTAATTATGAATTTTACTTTTAGGTTTGATTCTAATATGGAAGATTTATGTTGACCTATCTTTAGGTTTATATGCATCTCCATTCAATTTTGCTACATCTATAACTAGTAGTGACATGGTGAGACGACTGAATGAGTGACAAGCTATGTCATAGCTATGGGCATGCCATGTGGCCCTTTATAGGACTCGACTCACTTGAAACGAACCTGTTAGTTGTCCAAGTCCAACAAACATAATTGATTTGGACTTAATTATTTAAACTAATTAATTTTAAATTATATTGAAATATAAATTTCTTAATTTTAATAAATTATGAGAAATTAGATCAACAATTCTTGAAAATTAGATTTAATCAAATTTAGATTTGAATATTCAAATTCAAATTTTATAATACCAGTCTTTAATTCATTTTATCAATATTACAAATATTTTACAAAACTTAATACTGAACTTAGTTGTACGATATTGGTATAGGATAATATTGACTTTGTTTCGAGTATTTTTTCAAAATTACAAAATAATCTCTCAATGTATTGGAATATATAATTTTTAGCTTTATTTCAACCTTATCTCAATATTTCAACCATATCTTAAATAAAGTGATAATTGATTCTAAACAGGTAATAAAAGTGAAGAAATATAAACTTGAACTAAGTTTGACTCTTTGATGTATTACAGTGGGCATCTCAAAATCACTGTACATATCCTTATATACCTCTGTTTGTGAGTTCAGGAGATCTTGCATTATCTCATGTGAAACAATTATTGTAATAGTTAATTATATTTCCCTATTAACTTATTTTTATGTGTGTAAAATATGGTTTAAAATGGACACTTGAATTCATAAATGCCTCAAAAGCACACAATAGAGAGTAAAGTTTTCTTTATCATCTTTCTTTGATGACTACAAGATAAGTTATATATAAGGAAGACCTAATTTTCATATTGACCTTTATTGCTTCATTCTTTATCTCTGTATCATTATAAAAATAACCTATTATTGCTTTCTCATCACTATTAACTAGATAAAGTACTCTTATAAACTTATATGAGAACAAAATTCATGATCTTCAATTATAATCTTGGAACCTCCATTCTAGCATTAGACTTGACATATTGAGATGTAACTCACGTAGCACTTGTAAATATTTGTCTCAGGTCCTTCATTTAAACAAAACACTAAAGTGATAAGAAATTAGATCCAAATCTTACAATTATAAGGCAATATAAATTCCTACTATTGGTGAAATACTTTCTCATCAAATTAAAAACTCATGCATAATTATAGTTGAATTTTATGACTTTTCTTTGTTTTGTACACTATTTCATTAATGATAGAAAACTATAAAGCAACTCCTATATTTTCTAACATCAAGTCAATACAATGTGTAGCACAAAGAGTCCAATAGAAAGAACTATACTTGTTTTGTAACCTTAAAGACCATACTTGTTTTGTAATTGTTTCCTAACTTCTTTACAAGTAAAATCATTATTAATGATGAACTATAAAGTGTGTTTAAGCTTTATTCCATTCAACTTCATCAAATATCTCTAACAGAGTACTAATATTCTTTACAAGGTCATATGCATTATTGAACTTCAGAAACACCATCTTTTTACCAAAATAAACTAAAAAATTAATAATGGGCTTCTATGTTTTATTTTTTCAATAATTACACGTGATTGAACACTTATAAGTAATTTAAGTTATTCTTTTTTTAACTTAAGTAACTTTTTATTTCATAAGCATAGCTACTTAGAAAAAGACCTTTATGGTTATTAATTAAATGAACTTTATATCTTGGAATATAAAAGGCAATAACATCTATTAGAAGCTAGTAATAATAAGACTAAGCAATATTGAATACCACACTTGCATCATACATCATCAAGCAATTGATATGCTTATATTATAAGTTACTTCTTTAGATTGTAACATACTATAAATTGAAGGTTGAGTTTTATGAGTTGTTAGTCGAGAAAAAAAGTATTAGACACATAGCTTCTTTTATTGCTCATATCAGTTTTAGCAATCCTTTTTTATTGGGTAAAAATACGACCTTTAACATTTCTAGTATCTTCTTGACCAATGCAAAAAGAACTTTCACTACCAAATTTTTAGTTTAGTTTTTTCCTTCTTTCTTTCACATTCTGGTACTTTTTAAGCAAAAATTTCACCTACCATTTCACATTATGACTAACATTCTTATCAGGCTCTATATTGATAGGTGTAGTTTATGTTATGTTTTGATAGGTGTTTTAGTGTGTTTATAGGTGTTTAATATATGATTATTACATGTTTAGACTAATAATTATGTTAATGTGATTTTTTGTTTATGTTTTAAGTGTTAAGTGGTTTAGAGCATGATTTTAGATCTTAATCTTATATTCTTGAGGTGTTTTGATATATTTGTGAGTGGCTGAAATAAGATAAATGAAGAATGAAGGAAGTTGGAGCTTGTTTGGGATAAAGGGGAGGGCCATGATTGTGCATGGAGTGTCATAGTCGTGACAAAAGACTTTTCCCTTCTGCCATGATCATGACAGAAGGTTTTTATGCATGGTTATGATCGTGACAGACATTTTCCAAACACAGGACTTTCCATCTGTTTTGATGTTTGGGGGGCATCTTTGGAACAAAGTGACCTGGGTAAGTCCTAAAAAAACCTTAAGTTAAACATTTACTATAAATCAACATAAAGAGACCAAAACGAGCAGCCTCCATTTTACCAAATTAAGATTAATCTAGGAAGATCAAGAAAGGAGCATTGGCTAGTTCGAGTTGTTCTAGCATTTCCAGATTATTCCACATCAAGTTCTTTCTTCTTTGTTTATTTTCTTTAAGTTTGATGTATGAACTAGGATTGAAGATGCTATACATGTTTATGATGTTTTAATTTTTCATATTAGGATTTGTTCTTGAGTTATTTTTTGACTTGATCATTGATGATTTCAATATAATGTTATGGTGTTGTGATATTTAAGTATGCTTATATCTTGATAATTAATCCAGAGGTGAGTCGAAAGTAATCCAATTAGGTTGATTAATTAGAGTTAACGACCTAATAAATCATGCTAATATCAAATTGATAATCATACAAAAAGAGATCTTGTGTGAAAACTCAATTATCTGATAGATCACTTAAGAACCAGTTGAAAATGTTAAGCTGCTTTTATGAATCAAAAGTGCAAAATTTGAAATTTGGTAATCAATTAGGGTTAAATGATTAGGTCAAGAGAGAGTAATCAACCCTTAAAAAATATATGATTGGCACCCTATTGAATCAAAGTTGGTTAATGGAGAAAAATAATAATAGAATGCATCCCAAGTTTTCCTAATAGAGAAAATGGTGCAACAGAAGGCAAAGTTTAAAATCACCTTATCCTTCTTTAAGTGTATATACATTTTGCTAGCCTATATAATTATATTTATCTATGCATTATGAAAACAATAGATTTGCATTGTACTTTGTATTCAATTCTAAATAATATGGGAATATTTACATTGAAAAAATAGATGTGGAATAGTTTCAATCTTCTCTTTACATAAGAGACATTTAGGATCAAAACTCCCTAAACTTCCAAACCATCTTTCTTTGTTTTTCAGTTGATTCTTAACAGCCAACCAGCTAATAGCATCTGCCTTAGAAGAAAGAAATTTCTTCTAAACTAGCTCATACTTGGGAACCTTGGGTTAAACACCTCTGAAAAGCAAATAATAGGAGTAGGGGTGTTCGTGGTAGGGTAACCTGACCCATTCATAAATAACCTGAACCTAAAGAACCTATAGGATCAGTTAACCTATTTTTAGGTTCAGTTTTCAGGGTAACCAAAACCTATTCATATCAATATATATGACAAAAAATTATAAAAATAATTGTTGAAAACAAATACAAATTATTCATAAAAGTATGGATATAAAATCTATCAAAGATTAATCCAATATATGAAACCCAAGCAAAGTAAAAATAAGCCATATAATTTCTTATAAAAGATTCGTACTAGAAAAAAAGTGATAAAATTATTCTTCGAATAGGATGGTAGGATGATCCACTGTTATGCATGAAGCTACATCTGTAGAAAATAAAGAACAAAAAGAGTTAGACTCATTATTTCTTTTTCAATTGAAAAAAAGAATTTTTATTTATTTTGTATATTAAAACAAGGTAAAGTAAATTAGATTACTTGATTCAATTTGCTCAAGTTCTTCAAGTCTCTCTTCCACATAAAGAGGAGCTTGTGATTTTCTCAACCAATCTTGTCCACAAACAAGAGCCTCCACCATCTTTAGAGTAAGAGAGCTACGAAATGAATCAAGTACTCGACCTCCTGTACTAAAAGTCCACTCAGATGTAACAATAGATATAGGCATAGCTAAAACATCTCAAGCCATTGAAGCAAGCACTAGATACTGAGTAGAATTTAGTTTCCACCAACTCAAGACATTGAAAGTCTTGTCTTTGGGTTCACAATCTTCAGTTGAATATTTATCTAGCTCACTTTTGGTATCCCCACTTCGTTGACTAGCCTCTTGCTCAAAAAAAATATTATTCAAAAATGCCACAACATCTTTGATGTTATTAAATTTCATATCACTTGAAGCTTGAGATTGGACACTTCATTATACAACGGGAAAAGACATGGAGGATCGAAAAGAATCAAACATCAAATCTAAAGTGATTTTTACTTTCTCACACAGCTGCTCATATTTGACATCATCATATGCTTTACCAATCACAGAGTTCACGTACTTAAATTTGTAGCGTGGATCGAGAACGACAACAATAAACAACATGCAGTTGATATTAACATCTCCCTAATACTTATCATGCTTATGCTTCATCCTCGTAGCCATGTTTCTTAGACTAAAATTACCAAGTCCACATCTCTTTGAAATAACCATCCCAATGCCAAAATTTTCTTTCATGTACTCATTAACAGTTACATAATGAGAGCCAAACAATTTTAAAGTAGCATCATAAAAGATAGAAAGAAAAGGCAACAAGTTACGTGCGTACTCCCAATCACTTTCACTAAGAACACCTTTATTATTTTTA
>JANSVA010000217.1:32840129-32854054 GCA_025504915.1 Erythroxylum reticulatum | reverse complement strand
TTTGGTTTCAAGTCTTCAACATGTTAAAGAAGCCAATATGTCATTACTATATATCCTCTCAGATCGACTTCATATCGTTATTATAATTTGGATAATCTATTTCGAAATTGTAAATTGTAATTGTTAAAGAGTTATTGATATTTATTATTCTTTTTGTTTGATGTAATTATTATTTATCATATGATAGAATTGTAATGTTTTAATATTATATATTGTTTTTAAATTTATATTTATATGATAATTAAATTATCTTTTTTCATATTAATTGTAGTATTACTTATATGTAAAATATGTAAAAAGTAATACTAATAAAAATAAATAAATAATTATTATTTAAAATTTTTATTATTATAATTTTCAAAGACAAAATTGATGTAAAATTACAAATTATACAGTATGATATATTAAAAGATTATTTTATAATTTAAAAAATTTTAAAAAATATTTTATAAATTTAAAAAATTATTGGAAACGATTCCTGATATTGATTATTACCATTATAGTATCGTACCAAAATTAAATCCATACTAGTACCAATATCGATATCGGTATAGTATTCATAACATTTACCATGAGACCCCTATAAAGTAGGAATCGGAATGCATACTGCTCACAAGGTGAGTGAACTTCAGGGCGGAAAAAAGTTATTTCACACATCAACACAAGTCCGTAAAGAGGATTAAATAAAAATACTAGTCCAAATATTTAAGGAAATTGAGACATGAGAGAACTACAAGTTTGGCAATTTTTGCATACGCAACTCCTCATCAGCCTTCTTCAAGAAGCGGTCCCAACCACTGCCAGGGCCAATGTCCAGATAATCTTGCGGAACTGCCGTTTTCAGCCCTGGCCGAATACCACACTGGCTCTCTACTATTCTGAAAACTAATCCGTCTCCTCCCTCACCATCCTTCTGCTCCAACTCCTCCCATGTAAATAGGAGTGGAAGGGTAAATGCACCCCAGGGGTTAAAGTCAAGTATCTTGACCCGCTCATCCTTAGTGACATAAACATCAAATGTATAATTTTCTGATTCGAACTTCACTCTCACAATATCAATAAAGAATTTCTTAAGCAATTTTTGGACACCAGTTTTCATCTCTACGAGTTCTGGATAAAATGTAGTAACCTCACGTTGCGAGATACCAACAAGGCGCTGACCCCATACAAAACAACGAAATTCCATTGCAGGCAATAATGATGAATACCACCTGCGGAGTGCAAGGAAGAACTTTGGAGGTCTTGACACGGCTTTGTCACTACAAGAATCATAAGCATGACACAAATCATGCACTAATGAGTCAGAAGACCGCAACAATAGTGCAATCTCGTTGAATGATGAACAGCGGAGTGTTCCAGATGTGCTAATCCAAGCAGAATCTTTTGGTGAACTCCAGTTCAACTTGGGGAAAACTGCACCTCCAAGGGTTTTAATTGATTCCTTGATGCTCAATTCAAGTTCCGGGAAAGAAGGGGGGGACGGGGGCTCTTCTGCTTCATCCTCAGATCCTTCTGCCACTTGATAATCTTCCTCATCTATAGGATTGTTAATCCTATTGGGCAGGGCATCCTCATTTGAGACAGAGAGAGGTAAGAGAAAAGGCCCAGAATCATCTTGAAGATATTCAACAAAAGATTCTGGAAGTTCATGAATTATGGTTCTAACAGAGACAGACTTGAATTTAGGATACCATTCCTGAATTTGACATCTGTTGATATCTTCTTGCTTCATCACTGCTAATATAAACCAACAATTTGAATTCTGCAGTAAAACAGGCATCAGTTACTTCTATCTTGCAATCTGCTACAGAATATTCATAATCATTAATATAGCACATAGGCATATAACATATTTCATTTTGTAAAAGAAGTGAATGCATTGCTTAAAAACAAAAATAGAAAATTAACAAATTTACAAGCTGTATCTACAGGGTGTTGCCAAAACCAATATATTGGCAACAATAATAGGCCTAAGATCCTCAAGGCTCCTCCCAAAACCAGCATCCAAGGAAGGACCCCACCTAAATTTGACATCCAATATGCCGAGAAATTTATACGAAACAACCTCAAGCACATTGACGAACTGAGTATGTGTCATCTATCATTACAATTCATGGGAATCACAAAAACCTTGTAAACACAATTCCAATCCAGAGCTACTTCTGGGGTTATATAAAAAGATCAGATAGAGTTCTTCTGCAGACTTTTTGCACAAAGCATATTATTAAGTAGAAAAGGTTTTCCACTTTCACCCAAAGATCAAAACTTGATAATGCTTCCAACCTATGTTTTCCAGAATGTTGTGCATATTATCATTATTAAAAAAAATTCAGAGTTTTGTGGGTTAAAACATCTCCCAAGCCATCAATAACTACATATATGCAAGCAGAAGAAGAAAGTTACGAAGCCCAAAAAATTGACACGATCTGAATTCAAGTATTCACTAAGGTTTCAACTTAAATTATAATAAAAGAAAACGATGGGAAGAAAAAAGGTCAGAGAAATTACTAGGAAACAGAGAAACTAGACACCAACAAAAATTTCCAACAAAGACTCTGTTTTCTTCAACTCACCGGAGAGAGTTTGTCCATCTAATCTAAGTTCCTATCTCTAGAGAAAACGATAACACTTGGATATCCTTTGGAATTCAACATGAAACAACTTGTTTAATGTTGTTTGTGTGATGCGTGCAACTGCAAGCTACAAAATGTTGGTATAGAAAATACTTTCAATCTCTATCATCAATGAATCACAGGTTCGATAATCAGTCCAGGCACTTCAAATCTGCCAAATTTCAAATGATATAACAATTAACCGAACACATCTTACTAACTTCTCCTTCATTTTATTAGGTTGCAGTAATCTTAAGGTGTATATGTTGCATATGAAAAACACGAACCAAAGGATGCGCCATTAACAAACACACTTCACTTGTCAGAATTTAGAAATGAAAAAAGCCTGGAAATAGTTGATATCAACATCTGCTCACTATGTTATTTGTTGTTTAATTTCCAAGTACGACATTTTTATTATATTATGCTAGTCATCCCAAGTTAGTAATGATTTTTGGTATACGCAATTACTTAATTTCAATATGTATTAGTTAGTCCTAAGAGCTAGTTTGAGTGTAACTTTAGTAATACAACACAACAAATGATGGTAAGAGCTTATGTGCACTTCTATTAATGATCCTTTCTCAAGTTATCAGTTACAAGAGATTCAGAAAAAGTTTGAATTTTCAGCAGACACAATTGAATTTTCAGCAGATATAGACACAATCGGGTACTAAACTACAGGGTCTTTATCTTAAATGAGGCAAAAATTATAAAAAAAAAAGAGTTCTAAGGAAGACTGGGAAACCACTATCATGTATTCATTTGTTAGTCAGGTTCTACCAGGTATGTAGCTAAGCTCCATACTCAAGTTATACAAGTTAAACGGCTAGTAAAGTATCTTAGCCTATCAAGTATGCTATACGGAGAGAGAGTTTCTAGAATAAAAGCAAGTGGTACTAAAATAAAAATAGATTATATCACAAAATGGGGAAGAAAGTCTTTGAACTTCGAACAATTCATCAGAGATAGGGACTCATTAAGCACATACGAAGATGATGGAGGATTGCATTGAATAAGAAACATGCAACATAAACAGGGTTGACACCTTTTAAGTTGATGTTTAATTGGGATTCAATGGGTGATTCACATTCATAATTTGGCAGAGGAAGGTACAATTTCTTAGTCAAAGCAAGTTTTTAGGACTCCTAATTCCATAACAGCAACAAAGCCTTCTTGGACTAGCAATTTCTAGTGGAAAGATAACGATTGAAATCAAACAAAAGCATGGTCTCGAAGATGTACCTATTTAAGAAATGCTCTGTTGACGGGAATAATGAAAAGCAAATTCAATAGGTGAAGCTTTAATGCTATTAAACATGTAGGAGATGAAAAATATGCATAAAAATGACCACTAACAGAACTGAACTGAAATTGAATATGAGAACGCAATGAGAAATGGATAAGACAGACTACCGTGGAGCTCAGAGGAGGTGTAAGGTCCAACAGGTTGTTGATTTTGATCGAGAATAAACCAGGCCTTTAGAGCACCATCGTTGATGCTAGTTCCTTCTACATTATGAAGAACACAAACCCTAATATGAACAATCTAACGTAGGAGATGGAAAATTTTATGGAACAGGTCGTAGTGAAGTAGTAGCAAAGTTATGATTACGTAAACAAGAAACGCCTGGGACGCTTCCACCCAAGGGAGCAACCGAATTTAATAGTCCAGCCTCCTGCAATCACAATCCCAAAAATCAAAATTCCATACGCAGAAAACCCAGATAAAAGGAGATAAAGATACCCAGAAAAAAGAGACAAAGCTAAAAGGAACGGACTTCTTTTACGAATTGGAGAATGGTAGATCTGGAATCACGAAGTGGAGAAGAGAACAGCGTACGTTGAAGAAGTGGAAGATTTCGGAGGCTTGAACGTGAGAGGATAAGAGGAGGCTTCGATGATGTATCAACGTCAAAGAAGGAGAAGAACTTTCGGAGGCTGGAAATGATGAGAGGACAAAGTTGTCTTCAGAAGAGCTATTCTTCGATTAGCCAAAGATGGGTTGGGGTCGGGTTTGAAGAATACTTATTACTGAAGTTTTATTATTCCTGTGTCCTTTTTCAACTAAACACAGATTTAATAATAAGTCATAAATGTATTAGGAATAGCATTCTATTCAAAAGGTTGAGCTAATCGAATTTGGTGATTAACCAAATTTGTCTGTTAGTAATTTCTAAAGTTTGAAATGGAAATGATAAATAGATTTGTGTTGTCACGTGCGTCTTGAATCTTAGCATCTCTGGTTATTATTTTCAAAAATCCAATCCTCATAAAACAGCGTAACTATGCACTGAGAGTTGAAATTGATGAAAAGAAGTTAATTAACGAGATGGAAACAAATAATAATTCCTTTTATCAATAATGATGGTGGAAGCATCTGTGATTATAAATTTATGGTGATCACCACTCAATTGATAAGAATTGAATGATTGCTCCTTGACTAAGGTGATAGAAGACGAGGAAAAGGAGTTCTTACTTCTTACTATTCTGAGTTAGAGGTGCTAAAGACAAGTTCTGCGTCGTCGCATTAACACTTCTTTACCATGAACCTCGAAGCAAATGTCCCTAAATGTTACAAAAAGTGCACTACTGATTTTTCATCTACACTAGGTCATTTATAATTGAAACTTTCTTGAAATTATTTCCCTTCTTAGATACTGTCTAATATCCTTTGTATTTTTGTATAGCTACACAACAATTTTCTCCCACCCCAACCAAAATGTAAATGCTTGGCCTATTGAATTTCTTCTGCGGCTTTCGAATCTTTATTTAGACCATAAGATCCCCATTTCTTTTTACCCTCTCCGCTACTCCATTCTCTCTTCCCACCACATTATTTCAACTTTAATTTTGAAAATTAACTCTATAATTAGCCCCCAGAAAGTCATCTTCTCTATGGCCTTGGTTTTTGGGAGTGTTGTAGCGTAAGTTCAGTTGTTTCTTAAACTTTGGCGCTCTGATTAGCAATTAACTGTTTGTATTATCTATTAGCTCAACTGATAATAGATTATTTCAGTTGATTTACTAGCGGATAATACCACATATTTATTCAAGTTGTTTGATAAAATTAAATATTTAGTATTAATTATTTATATATAAAATGACTTATAAATATAGGACTTTATAAAAATTATAAGTACATTAGTATTATATCTTAGTATTTCTTTGAATATTTTTATAAGAATTTAGATTTTAAATATTTAATTTTACAAAAAATAAGTTTATAACTCTAATAGAAAAACATAGAACACATAATAATAATAATAATAATAATAATAATAATAATAATAATAATAATAATAATAATAATAATTGATTAATTATTTCATTTAATTAAATATTTTTCTATAATTTATAAATTAATTAAAAAAATTTTGAACTTTAATTTAACAATTTGTAAGTTTTTAAAAAATTAAAATTGAAATGAAAAAAAGAGTCTTGTGTCACTCCTGAGATAATTATAAACATAATAAAAAGAGTCACCTGTGACACTTGATGTCACGAGCTTTACAATTATATTTTAAAAAAAAATGAATTAGATGGTAAATATTGTTTGACAATTACGGATGCTCTCTTAAATTCAATGGGTATTCTTTTTTTAGGGCACAATCGTCATTAATGTCCAATTGTTACCAGCTAGACTAGCTAAACACCAAAACGCTCATATGTTAGAGCTTTTTAATTTTCAGCTTATTATGTTAAATCAGCTAACTCAATCAGCTAATAACCATACAAATTTATTAGCTCACCCTCAAATCCGCTAAAATATGGTTGAACAATCATCTACCAAACAGGATGCGCTTCTTTAAACTGACAACTTATTTCATTATGTCTCGTGTTTGTGACTTGTTAAATATTTGGCTTCTTTTGTTTCATTATTTTAACTATAATCTAAAATAGTTTGGGTTTTACTAGGTCGATCTTAATCCTCTTCTACACATTTTATCGTCTGGCTTTTAGAAATCTTATGCTTTGATTTCTTCTTTTACATGTATAGAGTGAGCTCCACAATGGGAGAATTTCTGGTGATCGATGCTAACTACAACAAGAAAATACAAAGTTGATTCATTTTCTTAGAGTCGATTTGTTGCACTTTAGGTGTAGGGATTTCAATTTTTTAGTCTTCATCGAATCATTAAAAATTTTAAGTTCTTTTTTGTTTAGAGTTTTCAATATTTTGTTTATTTTTTAACCTAATACTGTATTTTAGCATTCTGCAAAAGCCTAATTGCTATTATTAGTTCAGATTTTAGACTATGTAATTTTGATTGGCTTACGATCGTGTGTACTTGTGATTTTCACATTCGTTTAATGTGGTTCCCATTTTAGGATTTAATATCAATCTATGTTTCCTTTCTTAAGTAATATTATAGTCATTTAGGGACTTGTTGGGTTTGTCTCCTATAGCTTTTGATGGGCTTTAGAGTAAGAGGGGTGGTTTTGACTTTTGATGATAAAACAAGGGGTAGTCTTTTCGTGAGTTTTAGGTCTGGGAGAAGAGAAGATGTTGAAAAATTACGGATATGTTCATAGAATATCAAGACCTTTATAGGAAAGTCTTTGGAATTAGTGAAAATTTTAAACTAATATAAATTTCATATAACATACATCTAGGAAACAAAGTGGACGGGGTTTAAAATGAAAGAGATTAATGAGTTCAAACTTTAGTATTCAGGGTGTTTGAGACGACATAATGAGGTTGGTATCTTGGTTATTAAAGAACTTATACATCATGTTGTGGGAGTAAAGAAGATTTATGATATGATTATGTCTTTAAAGATTGTGGTAACAAGTGTTATTTTCAATATGGTACGTGGTTACGCACCTCAAGTAGGATTGTACTGGAAAGAGCTAGGTTGGATGATTCAGCAGGTCTCCTTTGATGAAAGAGATATTCTAAGAGTAGACTTTAATGGTCATATAGGAGTAACATCGGACAAGTATTCATAAGACTCATTAGGTTTCGAGTATGGTGATAGGAATGATATTGAGATTGCTTTGTAGGATCTCACAATAGTGTTTGAATTGGTGATAGCTAACCCTTTTTTTTTTAAATGTAGAGCGTTGGGTGACTTTTAATAGCAAAAGAACGAAAACTCAAATAGACTTCTTCCTTGTAAGGTTAAGCGATCGACCTAGTAACAAAGATTGTAAGGTAATACCTAATGTTTGCTTATTAACTCAGCATAGATTGTTAGTTATAGATATTATAATTAAGATTTAGAGGAAAAAGAGAAGTCCTAAGAGGTGCATTAGAGCCAGGTGGTAGAATCTAAAAGGGGATATAATGGCACAACTTAAGAATAGAATAATATATGGAGAAGAATAGAAATTAGAAGAAGATGCTAAATAAATGTGGGAGAGAGTAGTAATAATTTTAACGAATACATTTAAAGAGATTTTGAGTGTTTTTAAAGGGCCTAAGGGTAGTAAGATGGAGTATTGGTGGCAAACTAAAGATTTATAAAAAAAAGTTAAGATCAAGAAGGGTGTTTATAAAGCTTTATTAGATAGCACCATAAAGGTAGAGGCGGTAATTAATACAGAAAGTTACAAACTTGCAAAGGAGGAAAAAAGATAATCTCATAAGTTAAAACCAGAGTTTACAAGAAATTATATCAACGATTGGAAATTAAAATGGAGAAAATGATATATTTAAGTTGGTGAGAGTTAGGGAACAGGAAGTAAGAGACTTAGATCAAGTTCATTCTATTAAAGATGAAGTAGGACAGGTGCTATAGCTAAAAATGACATAAAGAAAAAATGACAAAGATACTTTTATAGCCTTTTTAATAAAGACGTAAAGGACAAGATCTTTTTAGGTAATCTTAGCACGTCCAAGAGGTATCATAATTTTATTTATTATTAGTAGATTACAAGGAAAAAAATTAAAAGAGTTTCGAGGGAGACAAAGAGTAAACATGATTAGGGCTTGATGAGATACTCATAGAAGTATGGAAGAGCCTTAGGGTCTTATATAGCTAGCCAAGCTTTTTAATGTGATCCTTAAGCTTGCCAAAATGTCAAAAGAGTGGAGGCTTAGTATAATAAATCCTCTTTATCAGAACCAAGGGGACATCCAAACTTATAACATCTATAGAGACATCGAACTACTTAGTCACATTATAAAATTATAGGAGAAGGTGATTGACAAGAAAGTGAGAAATGATGCATTTATCTCGAATAACCAATTTGGATTCATGTCAAGAAGGTCCACGACATAAGTTTTACATCTCTTTAGAAGATCAATAGAATATTAAAAGGAAGGAGAGTGTAGTTTACACATAATTTTTTTGGGCTTAAAGAAGACATATGATATAATACCTAGAGAAATTATGTGGAGGTGTTTAAAAGTTAAGGAATTCCTATAACCTATATACGGGTTATTAAGGATATGTATAAAAGTACAAAGACTAAAGGAAAGATGATAGGAGGAGATATATAATATTTTTCTATCGATATTGGACTACACTAAAGCTCCTCATTGAACATTTTTTGTTTGTAATAGATGAGCTCATTAAGCATATTCTAGGGGATGTACCATAATATATGTTGTTTAATGTGAAATTGTTTTTGTAAATCAGACAAGTGAGAATGTCAATGTCTGGAAGAATACCTTAGATTATAGGAAGTGTTTTAAATTATCTATCATCCAAAGTAATAGAGAGATAGATGAAGACATTATTCTTTGTATTAGATTCCAGTGACTAAAAAGGATAAGTACATTTGTATCATTTAGCGATTAAGTCAACTGTACTATATGGGACAAAATGTTGACCATCAGACAAATGCATAGTCATAAATTAATACTGACAGAGATGAAAATACTTTATTAGATAAACAACCTTACTAAAAGAAATAAAGTCATGAATATAATAGTAAGAGACAAATTAGAAGTAACTAATATTAATTAAAATTAAGGGAAACAAGGCTAAATGGTTCGACCATCTTAAGAGGAGATATCCTGATTGAATTTAGAGACTGAAAGGAGAAAAAAAAAAGAAAAATTGAGAGAAAATGATTAGGATAAATATGGCTTTACTAAAATTTACCTAGGGCTTAAACTTTGATAAAAAACATTAGCTTACTAAGTTAGTGGTGATCTAACATAAGAAAGTTTTTTCTTTCATAGGTTTCTTGAACATTTCCCTTCCAACCTTATATTTGACCTAAGTATTTAATATATAATGCTTCTCTCATAATTATTTAGACTAAATATTTTTCATTTAGCCTAAATATTTTCTTATAACTTGTTTAATTAATTTATTTACTTATTGTTTGTATATTTATTTATTTATTTTATCTTTAATTTTTATTTTTACCCTTTTCATATTTATTATATTACTTATTTTTATTTTTCTTTATACATATTTATTTATTATTATTATTATTATTATCATCATTATCATCTTTTGTCTATTTTTATTTTTATTTTTATTTTATTATTTTAATATGTATTTTATTTTTCCATAGATTTATAACAAAAACTATCTACACACTTCCAAATCTATCTAAACCCACATTCGAAGTTGTTATCCACCAGAAATTTGACGAAAAGTACCACTTAAATCACGATGAATTCGGCTTTTTCAAAATGGGCTACACTTTCTGTTCAACTAATAAATAAACAATACGAGGGAGCATACAAAGCAATATAATGTAAAATGAACCAGTATGAGTTTTGAGTTCTACTATAATGAACGATCACTGATAATAAATTGCACAAGTTTTACTTCAAATTCTTTACCACCTGTTAGGATGTATCTGAAGGGTCATTTTATCACCAATACGCTTTTTATTGTGACGTGTGAACAAGGATCTAAAACCTATGATGTGCTTAGATTAAGAAGAATGGGTACATCTAAATAAACTATGTATAAAACGAGGGAAAGAGTGGGCATCTAAATAAACTAACTCTCGAATTTGATTAAAACAAATTTCCTTTCGGCTCTTTCTTCAGTCCGATATCCTCATCTCAACTCCAAGAACGTCCTTCACCAACTCGTATGTCACAAATGCAATTGCTATGGATGGGACCACCTAAAAGAAGGAAAAAGTTCGAAAGATGTAAACATATTTACATGTTATAGAATATTAAAAACAGTAGAAAAGCACCCAAACTCTAGCGAAAGTATACTTATTACAACTACTATATAACCGAAACATCAAGCAAAAGGCCTTTTCTAGTGCAATAATAGAAGGTGGGTCTTTGTGCACTGCAAAATCATAACGTAGTACGACAAAATACTAACCTTTACTGAGTTTGGGACCAAACCCTTGTACAATGCACCAAATCCTTCGTGTCGAACTGTTTTCCGGAAGGCATCTATCATACCATTGTATTCAATGGCTACTTTGTTTCTACCATCACCTGTAACAACTGAGGCAGCATCCTTCCAGCCAACCATCTGCATCCTTCTTCGAATGACATCAAGAGGATAAGCAACCGTCTGGCCAACAGTTCCAGCGGCAGCACCACATGCAAGACGTGTGGTCACACTCAACTCATTATTCTCAACTAGCCCAAATGAGTTAGTCTTCAGTAACCAATCCTTCAGAGATTCATATACAGCAAAGTTGAGGCCTACATAAGGTACCTACAGTCATTAGAGCAGCTAGTCATTTGGATGCATAAACAATCAAAAAGATTCTACTAATCACTTTTATGGAATTCATGCAAGTTAAGCAAAACAAAATTAGGTTGCAAACTAAAATATCTGACAGTTATGGTTAACAAATATAACTGCCAGGTCGACTCCAATAAGAACTAGTGCCCTTAGATCACTTTTTCAGTTCCATGGACAAAAAATCAAAGAATTTTTTGCAATGATTAGCATTATTGGATATCAGTAGCAATACTTACAACTCCAATTACAGAAGGCAACCAGCCCCTATACAAAGCCCGGGGACCCTCTTCTTTGAGAACAGTTGACAATGCATGAAAGATTCCTCTGTACTGGCGAGGGGACTTCTCTGTCTGTTTGTAAAGAATCATACACATCAAATTATGTCACCAAATTTATTACATCAGTATGCAAAGCAATAATTCCAGTTTTGGGTATTTATAATCAATACCTGAACAGTGAGCCGTCCACGAACCATATCCATTGGGTATGTCGCTGACATGGCTATAATTCCAGCACATGCTCCAGCCCCAAGACGTAGAATGGGTGTAAGCTGAGCATCATCTACAACAGAAAATGGGTAGATGACGTTAACAATTTCAGCTGAGTATCATCTACAACAGAAAATAGGTATAGATGACACCAATAATTTCACCCGATTGACAGTAATCAAGTATTCTGTTCTATCCCTAATTACACTTAACAACACAGGAGTACATGTTAACGATACATTCAAACACTAGTAAGTCACTCATGGCACGGCATGGAGAGAATGAAAGAAATAGACCCACTTCTTGCCAATTAAGGAGCAACAACAAAGACTAATATAGAGTTGTAAAGCGGTCCCAAAAGAATATGGCAGGAGACCAATTGATGCCAGTCTTAGCTGGGAACTTGTGACAATCAAACAATCTTACCTGAAAAAGCGAACACATAAACAAGTATTTTGCAATATCCAATTATGTAGAGTCCAGACTTATAGTAGCCACTTACCCCGTAAAGATAAAAAGTTGTAAACTTCACACAATCTTGTTTCTAAAGACAAACATTAAAGAAAAAGATCCTCGCAAAATTTATAATGATGAAACCCCAGACCATGCAACTGGCTACCAGAGAATTGAGGTTATAAAGTGATGCACTGTGTAACCCTTATCAACATCAGAGATGCATATTCTTTAGCTTCAACATAGTATTAACCCATACAAATGCAAACAAATCAATTCTTAATCATTTCAAATTGACATCAAACTATGAAATGACAAAAAAAATAGAAAGTGAGATTTGAACATTGTAGTTTCAAATATCTTACTCAATTTCAGAAAATGCAGACAAGTACTGTCAAGTCATATAACAATGTAATTGTCAGGTAACAAAGAAAAAGAGATATCATCATACCACTTCCAATTTGCCGTCTATAGAGCCATAAGATCCCCCTGTTTATGACAACAAGCATAAAAGGGATAATTGTTATTACACAGAAAAAGAGGACCACACTTCTACCTGGAATGAGTTTAAAACTGCCACTTCTTAATGTTGTACACTAATGAAAGTTTGATGATGGTAAAAAATGAAAAATAGAGGCATCAGAGCGTACCTGGATGCTTCCTCATAACTGAAAAACTTCACAGCTGAATTTGGGACAATACGAGCACAGTTTGTTCCATTTCCTTTAAATAAGCCCCTGAAGCCCTCGATTTTCCATATGTATTTCAAGCCTTGAATTGTCCCATTGTATTTTATGCTGTGAGGATTTTGGACCTGCATATTCCCGAGATAAAATCTCTCACTACAGTAAAACAATACGTGTTCATACCAAACTGGCATTGGTATCAAGAACGGGTAAACTTTGGGATGAAAAATGAAAAAATTTGCATATCAACTCATTTTACCCCCATTTTTATATTTATAAATTCTTGTTTCTCCCTCCTAGTTTATCGATAAAATCTATCTTTTGCCCACTCATTTGTTAACTAAAAGAATTGTCCCCACTAGGTCGAAATCCTAGCTTATCCAAGCATTGCCATGTGGTTCTCTCCAACCTCTTTAGCAGACTTGCGGACAAGCTTACCTTCTTAAACAATTCAAAACATCAAAACCTAAACTAGCAATTTATGCCACTGACCAATGAAAGACTATTACTGTGTAATATAACATTTCAAGTTCCTGGGAAAAAATGAACAGCCATAGATGAAAGACACTACCTGAAGTAGAATTTTTAATCTTTCTAAAGGTGCCACAGCAGTACGTGACCTGGTAAAACATTGTGAAAATTACAATTTTAGCATAGGAATATGCTGAAAGTAGTTTGTATGTAAAAAATATAACATTGCTAAAACATGGCAATAAAACAGTACGGCACCTGATACAGGTGCACTAGGACAACTATGCATGTACGCTAAACCCCCTCCCCTCAATCCCTGACCAAAGAGAATAAGAATGGTTCTCTTTCTGAAATTAGTGCATAACAACAGAATTAGAAGCATCCCACTTTGTTATATTCAAATGCACATAAAGCACCGTGTCTTATTTTATTGATATTAAACTAAGAACCACGGACACGGACACGGACATGGACACGGGGACACACCAACTTCTAAAATTTGGTGGACACAAACATGGAATATATATATAACAAAATTTAGAATTAAGAAAAAAAAATTCAGAATTCATCATATGATATATATTG
>JANSVA010000217.1:32826529-32840029 GCA_025504915.1 Erythroxylum reticulatum | reverse complement strand
GAATTAAGAAAAAAAAATTCAGAATTCATCATATGATATATATTGATTGATGTGTTTCAAGATTTCCAACATCTTGGTAGTTCATACATATTTGGTATTTTATAAGCCCCTCTCAAAAAACATAGAGCATATATTCTATTAAGCCGTGTCTGAGCCGTCTCCAGACGTATCCAAGCTGACAAAAAATATTTTTTAATTCCGACACATACAGACACGAGTCCACCACGCGTCAAGTGGGTGTCCGACACGCAGACACGGCTCCATTTTTTCCGTGTCCATGCTACATAGGTATTAAATAAATGAAATGTTTCTAATCAGCTTGCAAAAATGATAGCTCATATCAGAAAATAATATTGCACGCCTGTCTTAGAAGGATGGTCTATGGACCCCTTAATTCATATACTAAAATGAAACAAGATAACCGCAGTACCCTTTAATTCATATACTAAAATGAAACAAGCTAACCGCAGTACTAAAACTGTATGGAAAAATATGCCAACTGAATGAAACAAATAAATAAAGGAAATTCATTTTGTTAAATATCCAATTCAATGCCATTTGCTCGACTTCAGATGAAAAAGAAGCAACGGAAAATGTGATATTAAACAAATTAAAGAAGTAAATTTTCCATTCATAATGAACATCAAAACTTGCCTATCATCCAAAAATGGAGTAAACGCACTTCCTCAACACTTAGCATAACCGACTTGCCCATATTTGAATTAAGAAAGAAATCAAGCAAACAAAACCTTCAAGACGAGAAAAGCATATCTACTAGTAACAGGAAATCAAAGACAGCTAATGACCACTGGCACCGGATAAAATTAAGGGAGAAAGAAAAAACGTTATTCTTTTAATTCTACAAACAAATTTGAAAATTTAAAAAGTAGCACCAGAAGCAAAGTGAAAATGATTAGAAGACACAAAAACCGCGAACAAAAGTCACGGACTAAAAGTAACAAAAGACAGAGAAGCAGAAATAAGATGAACTTAAATCAATCAGCCGTTTAGTGAAAAATACAAACACAGTTTTTACAACAACAGAAAATCCAGCAAACAACATACGATAGATTAAAAAAAAAAAGTAATAAAGGAGGAGGAGGAAGAAGAAGAAGAAAAAGAAGTAGAGAGCTCACACTCCTCCGGCGACTCCACCGGCTATCAGAGACTTGCAGATACTGAGAAGAGCAGGAGTGGGCGTTTTAATTTCCTCTCTAGCGAGCTTGGCCTCTTCGGCGAGATTAACGATCGTAGAAACAGCAGACTCACTGGTCTTCACATCTTCCGATGCCATCACCGGAACCGTAGGTGAAACTTCCGGCCGCTGAATGCTCGGACCGGGATCCTATACTGGCATTCGCCAGAAGAGAGGGTGTTCTGAGAGAGGGAAAAGTGAAATTTATGGCTAATAGGGTTTAGTGAAAAGCAGATACAAAAGCTTGCATTTAGGTATTTATAGTGGTACTAAGCCAACGGTGTTGGCCACTCTATGCGGGGCTCTGTGACTTGTTAGTACAATAATAATCATGGTTTTTACCCTTTTGGTAAACAAAAATAGTATGTCATTAAGACATGTTTTGGGTTTTGGGAATTTCTTCCACTTGTTCCAGACCCAACCCAATTGCTGCAGGACAAGCGGTTTATAAAGAAAAGGATTTCAAAATCAATTAGATTTTGTTAGAATTGAACTACAAGTCTGTTTAGATGATACGTCTTTTAATCTAACGCATCTGTTTTGGTTGTTTACTTTTTCCTCCAAAAGACAGGCGTCGGCATAGCGAGATACTGCTTTATGCTTTCATGCAATCCTTCGAAGTGGAAATGTGCATTTTAGTTCTAAGAAAGTAAAGTTCTCCGTATCGTAAAGAAAGTAAAGTTCTCCGTATCGTACAGAGTCTGGTTTCAAATAATTTGTTCCAATCACCAAAGTCCATGTTACATTACAATCATAGTTTTGAGTTTTTTTTAAGTTAAAGCTACTAAATTTATATTTCATTTTCAAGAACTCATTAAAGTTCAAATAATAATCATTTGGTTGTATTAAAAACTGAGATTTATTAGTTTAAGTCAAAGTGTCAAGAATCAGTGGATCCTTTACATATATATATAGTAATTCGTTTGTAATCACTAATGACATGTTTGGTTGAATAAAATAACTATTTTATTACTGATGTATTCTTAATAAATTGTTATTCATTTATTTAGTTAAAGATAACATACAAAATAATTAATCCCAAATTTTGTTATTCCTAAAATTTCAAGAATAGCTAAAGATATCTTCCCCTTATCTTTACCTATTTCGTGAAACGCGGAATAGGTAAAGACAATCTTTCTCTCTATTATTATTATTATTATTATCAATAATTTTCTTCTTCTTCTTCTTCTTCTTCTTCTTCTTATTATTATTATTATTAAGAAGAAGAAGAAGAAAATTAATAATAATAACAACAATAATAATAAGAATAATAATACTAATAATAAGGATAAGAAGAAGAAGAAAATTAATAATAATAATAATAATAATAAGAAGAAGAAGAAGAAGAAGAATAAGAAGAAGAAGAAGAAGAAAAAGAAAAAGAATAATAATAATAATCGTGGAGACTATAATGAATATTTTGGTATTTTTGTTAGTTATTCATTTGTCATCTCAAATTTATGTTTTTAAACCAAATATTGGTAACATCATCATTAGAAATTCTTAGGAATAAACCAAACTAAGTAATAACTATTTCATTCTATTCCTCATCTATTATATTTCTAATAATAACCATTTGATTCCTTATCTATTCCAGCAGGTGAACCAAACACCCTGTTGTGAATGGATATTATCATTATAATTATAATGGTTAGTTAAGAGGAAGGAATAATTACCATTACCATTGATAGTGATTGGTTTGTACAAAATATTGAGAAATAAAAAATTATTATATTTTAATTAAAAATAAAAATATTTTAAAAAAAAGTCACTACTAAGGAATGAACTTTATTCCTCTACTAAATGGAGGATATGAAGGATTCTTCAAAAGTGGGATATCAAACTATTGCCCCTATAATAGTAACCAACAATCAACCACTCATTTTTTATTCCTTATAGATTGACTCATTCCCAAACCCATGAACCAAGCACCTCTTAAATATTTGTTATTCGTGGCATGTAGATATCAATCTGAAAAAATAGTGGTCATGGCTAAACTGGAGTAGAGATAATTTTTTAAGATAAATATCCACGTATTATGAAAAATGATTTTGATAACCAAATCAACAAATTATTAATAGAATTAACATTCTGAATTGAACTGTTAAGGTTTTAAAAGACTAATCACTTAATTAAAATTTTTAAAAACTTGAGCATTAGATTGAAAACATCTTACAATATTAGACACTTTAAGATTGGTTATCTCTTTTATGGAGTACCACTTTACGAGAAAGTCATTATACTTGTACCTATGTTCTTGTACTTTTATGAAAAAAGGCACATTGTTTATTATCGCACTTAGAATATATACTATTTTCTCTCTTTATAAAACATAATTTTCTCTCATGAATTGTTTAGAATATTTTTAAATATATCAAATTCAAAGGATGGAAATGTAAGAAAAAGAAAATGGTCAAAGGATGTGACGTTCCCTGTAGAAAATATAGAAGAGTAATGTCATCTATGTTGATTTTTCTTGAATGTTTCTTTGGGTTATACATTAGTGAATACATTTGTGTTTATACACATTTTGTGATGATTTTGATAAGGTTGAATCTTATCATATCTTAGGAGAAATAAAAAGAGAATGATAAGATGATTGTATACAAACAGGATAAAGGATAATCTTAACTAAAATATTTCAACAGGATAAATAATAATCTTAACTAAAATATTTCAACAAAAAAGATAAAGATTAGGAAGTAGATGATGTTCTGTTAATAGCCCCCCAAGCTCATGTTTGGAAGAACATTGAGCTTATGAAATATGTTAGTAAGTTGTTAAGATGCAAGCACATGACTTCTGAAGAGAGATTTCTTTGCAACTAATTTGCGAACAAAATGAATATTAATTTTGATATCTTTGGTGCGAGCATGAGAGACTCGATCTACAACAAGGAAAGTAGCACCTAAGTTTTTACAATATAGATGTGGTTTAGTTTTTACAATATTGATGTGGTTTGATGTTAGAGATTCCAATATCACCGAGTAGAGAATTGATCCAACATAATTTAGGAATATCTAAAGCAATACTTATGTATTCTACTTCAATGCTAGATCTAGATATAGTGTGTTGCTTTTTGGAGGCCTAGGAAATTAAAGATGATCCAAGAAAAATACAAAAACCATATTAGATCAATGATCATGTAAATACCCAGCTCAATCAGCATCAAAATACACATCAATTGATAAAAGGTGGATTTAGATAATTGAAGTCCATGAGATGGAGTGAATTGAAGATATCAAAAAATACTTTTATTAGCCATCTATTGAACATCAGTGGGACAATGCAAGAATTGGGAAACTTTATTAATAACAAATTGGATGTCTGATCTTATGATACAAAGGTATTAAAAGGCATTAACAGTACTATGGTATTTATTAAGGTCATAAAGGTATATACCATGATTTTTTTAAAAAAAGTGATATAGAGGGAGTAATAGGAGTAGAGATAGATTTGGAGACTTAAGATAGGTGTAATGGATAAGATCACGAGCATATTTAAATTGGGTGAGAAAGAAATCGATGGATGTAAATGAGTTCGACACCAAGGAAGTAGTAAAGGGTACAAAGAATTTTAATAGTGAAATTAGAGTAAAATTCATGAAGGATATTTGGAATGAATTGTTATGAAGAGCTTGTCACTAAGATACCATCCGTATAACCAAGGAGAAAGGTGGTATGAGTATTTGTAGAGTTGATGAAAAGGCAAGTGTCAACTTTACACTAAGTAAAGTCAGGATATATAAGTTTATGACTTAATTTGTAAAACTAGGATGTAGGAGCCTATTTTAGACTAAAAAGGGCATTATGAAGATGTCAAACCTAATAAACATGATGAGGATCAGTGATACCATTTTATTGTAGGGTATGAGGATAAGAGATATGGAAGATAATTCTATAAGTAGTAAGACAATGAGAAAACAATCCTCTGGTGAGTTAAAGAGCTTAATCACATTAGATCATAATAATTTTAATGGAGAATAAATATTTAAAAGTGACTTTGAATTATTGAAATTTTCGTAACACTCTAGACTTAATTTCAAGAGGGAAAATCTAGGTATATTAACTAAAATCATCAATAAAAATTATAAAAATATCATGATTAGTAATGGCTAGATGTGATGATGGTCCCCAAATGTCACAATGAGTAAGTTCAAGCGGTTTAGGACATATTTGATTAGAAGTTGAAAAAGGAAGATGACTACTTTTTCCTTAAAGATATGAGGTACAATTGAAACTAGTATGATAAACTGGAAGTGATGAAAATAATTTCGTAAATATATTATTACATGAATGACTAAGAGGTTGATGTCATATTTATAGAGAAGTTTGTCCAACAGTAAAGGCTATTGGATTTGTAAATGAGTTGGAATCTTTAGAGGATAAAGATTGTTATAGATGCATCCTATAAGTAATGGAATCTTGGTATAAAAATCCTTAACAATATAACCATAAAGATTAAATGTAATTAAGCAAGAATTTTCTGTAATAAATTACTCAATAGAAAGTAAGTTTGTAATAAGATTAGGTAAAACAAGGATATTACATAAAAGTAAGTGTCGAGAAGCATTAGAAAAGGTTAAGGAACCTTTGGAGGATATAGGAATAGTATTACCATTTCCGACAACCACTTGATTAGGACTATGATATAGTTGAACAAAGTCAAGAATGGTGGTACTTGGTGTCATGTACGAAGAGGCTATAGGATTCAAAAGTCATTTAGTAATTTCACTAAAGGACTATGGTGATGAATTTTGGGAGATTTCAATGTTTAGTGCAGAGAAGGCAAGTTGGAGTTGTGTTGTAGGGTTGGAAGAAATATTCCTAGATTTCATATACCTGATATAACAATTAGTAGTTATATGTCTAATTTTTTAAAAAACTTTGAAATTTTAGGGGCAGGAGATTAAAATTCGATCAAAAATTAAAAGTTTGAAGTAGAGTGGAAAAGGGATATTGGGCTAGGCAACGACATTTTAGATTGGGAAGGTTGTGATTATGGGTTAGGTCATAGGTGTTTGGATTTGGCAGGTTAAAGGTGGGCTAGTTAGGTGTGTTATAGATTAGGTGTGGGTTTAGTTAGGCTGGACCAAATCCATGAAGATGATTAAGTGACCCGACCTATATTGGTTGGTAATAAAACCTAAAATAGTTTGGAGGGGTTTAATGGATGCAATGTCGCTATTAGGTGTAAGAAGAGCCACCATTATGGATAGAGACTTGACCACCTTATGTGGCAAAAACTGTCATTTTTTATGGAGCTTGATAGAGTGAAAGCAAATGTTGCTCATGAAGAAGTTTGGCTCACAATTTAGAGAAAGATGATGGTGTTTCTTTATTCTCCATGACGTTGACGAATGACTCGTTGTCAGTACAGAGTCCATTGATGGCGAAGAGGATTCATTCATTAGAAAAGATAGGATTTCTAATTACAGCTAGGTCTTTAGTGGTTAAATTAATGGTTGTTTAGTAATCAATAATGATGGAATCTCCTTTTTTGGTGGTGTTAAGTTGATGGTGAAGAAGAGACCTCTAAGCTATTGTTTATTTAAGGAAGTGGACTTTAAAGGAAATCCAGAGGCTTCGAGCAGTGTCACAGTCGAGAGTCAAGGTTGTCACAGTCAAGGTGAGTATGACAGTGAGACAGTAACACAAGTTTGTCCCCTTTCTAGCAATCCAAAAATTATGTTAAAGGAGAGGAAGAATTGTAGATGGTATCATTGTGCTTTGATGGTGGGTTAACGGAGTCGTCAATATATTCGATTAGGTCATAAGTACATAGGATAAATTTTGCTTGTTTTTTTCCAAATGAGATAATTGTTACTATATAAATTTGTGGTGATAAATTTTATGATGTTTGACAGCCCATCGTAACACTAGTCAAAACAAAATAAGTAGACTACTACTATAGCAATGGTGAGTCTAAGTCGATCCTACAAAGAGTGTGTGAAAAGTTATTGAAATGAAGTTAGTCGGTGTTTAGGAAAAGGGGCTTTGGATTTTTGAATAAGAAAATAAAATAAAACTAACCTAATGAAAACAAATTAAAGAAAACATGCAAAAAATGATAAAAGTGGAGAACTCGGTAAGGACTCGGTTCTTTGGTTCAATCTCGACCTACACCCTAATTAAACATATTTCATGGATTTATTGTTTTCTAACCTCTTCTTGCAACTATTAATCATGAGTTAATAATTAACTTGAGTTTTCCTTCAAGTTTTGTTTAATCAAAATACGATCGTTAATTAAACCTAATCACCGAATAACCTAGGATACAATCTCTAATTTTAATTAGGCAGTAACATTACAAATTAGAAAAACGCAACAACCACATACGATGTGTCATTTAACCTAGCTCAGGTTATCCCTAATGATTACGAATCATTAGTCGCTACACATGAATTTCAATATAACAATTACGAATTATATCGAAATTCTAGCAATGGGTTTGCAAATAAACGATACAGTGAATGAATTAAATTCATCTTTTCCCAATATCCACTGGGTTCATACATAAATAATCAAGCAATAACGAAAATCCAATCATCCATACACAAAACCTAAATCAATTAACATAGGATAACATAATCAATTTCTAATGAGAGAAAGAAACAACTAAAACAAAGAAAGACACTTAACCCGGATCATCGACATCGATGTTACCTCCAAACCAGTATCAGAATGTCTAGCCCTCTATGGGTCTCTCTTGAAAAAATGCTTTATCCCCTATTAATAACCCTACCGAAGACCCCTAGCTGCTCCATTTCACTACGCCTCCTTTTGTTTCTTGCAAGCTCTGTTCTTAACTATTTCCCTAGCTACTGCCTTACTCTCTATTCTCTCTGTACTGTTGTGTTGATGTGACAAATAAACTTGGTGGTCCAAGCTACTATTGATGTCTCACTTAAACGCATTCCTTGTTTGACTTCTCTTAAATGCATTCCTTGTCTGCTTTTAATGAAATTGTCTATGTTAAACACAGACGTTGTCTCCATTTCGCAGACGTCATCTGCGTGAAACACAGACTGTGTTTTGCTTACACTTCCCAGCTACTACATCAACATTTCATTCTGCTATGTTTCATGCTCCACTACGTCGTTGTTTCTACTTCCCTTCATATTACTACGTTTTCTTCATGGACTGTTACCATTTTACTATCCATTAAATTGATGTTTTTGCATGACAAAAACATGCACATTGCATGATTTCTTTTTGTTCCATTTTCCTTGTCTTCCTTTTTTCCTTTAATTTTCTTCTTCTTACTCTATGAAGACAAGTGAATATTAATCTTTGGAAAATGGGCCAAATATCGTACTTTCGACTCACTTTAACTTCTTTGTTTTCGAATTTTGCCCAAATTCATATATGCATCAAAGTGAGTATCTTAAGCAATTTCATGTTCTCAATCACTAATTGTTATGAAATAATTAAACAATCACTTAAGCATATATCAATTTCTCTCACACTTGGCTTTTGACCATCTTCGGGCAAACCATTAAAATTAAGCTAAAAGACCCAAAAACATTGACTCATTTTTCATATGTTTCAAGAATGCATAATCATAAACAAAGATGAATGACTTTCAAAAATCATAGCAAGATTTTAACATTCCAAGCTTTTACTCATGATCAATCAACATTCATCATCTTCAAAAACTGAGCAATCTAATGGTAGACTCGAAAAATGTGTTTAATTAAAATATATCCATAGGTACACTCAACACCATTCATGATCATATCATTCCACAATTTTGCTTATCATTTCATTTCTTTACCACTAATGTTCACATGCAAAATCATGAATTAAAAGAATTTTTAGGGTTGTAATGTAGGCAAAGGTGAGGTGAGATGTATTTGGATTAAGTAACATGAAAGCCATTAAAGTTAATAAAACAAATGCAACACTCAATATGACATCAAGTGGACAAGTTCACACTCATTTTAGCTCTCACACACAAACCACATGAAGCATATACCAATCCAAAGGAATCACTCATATAATTTATGCCAACAATACATTGAAACCACAAAAATGGACCTTCCAAGCTAATATCTACCTCATATTCAACATATTACAACCTAGGAAGATGCATTAATCATGAATAACTTTGCAAACTCATGTGCACTTCCTCTTTGATAAATTTATTTAAACAATTTTTTTCCTTTTCTTTTTCTTTCCTTTTCTTTTCTTGTGCTTTTCTCTTTTCTTTCTTTCTTTTCCTTTCTTTTTTTTTTTACATTAAACAAAACTACATTAACATGGGAATTTTAGTGATAAAACATAACAAAATATCCCAACATTAACCAACTCACATTTACACCCCCACACTTAAAATTTTGTACATCCACAAACTCAGCAATAAAAAATGTTCTACTAGCTCTATGGCTTGGGTAAGACATTTAGTTAAGTTTAAAAGTATAAAATGTGTTTATACAAAAAGAAAGGTATAAAGCTTAAAAGGGCAAAAAGAAAGGTATAACGCTTAAAAGGGCTTATCAAAAAGGAAAATCATATAATGGTTATTTGGCTAATGTAGTTTGGAAAAGCAAAGAATGCCTAATCATATCCATGTTAATGCATGTGATAAAAATGTGGTCTCGAATAGAAATTCAAAGAAAAATTAGGATGTACATGTCATGAATGTCACACATTATCAAAAGACAATGAGACTAATATGAATGTGTCAATCAAATAAGGCCTAAAATCTTACTAACTTTGTCTACCACTAGTCACTACTATTCTAAAGATAATGCATATCAACCAATCATAAGAGTAAAAATATATGCTAAAGTTACTATGAAATTCTCTAATCAATTCAGTATTTACTCATGACTATGTAATCTTAGAAGCAATAGAAAACGAGAAATTGTTTGTTTTGTTTGTTTTATTCTTTCACATGTAATTCCTTGAGTATTGCTCCCAAAATTCTCAAGCTCCTCACTACTTTGTAAAGTTTCTGCACAGACGTCCATTGGGTACACCTCGGGTTGATACAGCTACTCCTCTTTGCTTTACGGTTCTAAATGATTGATATTTCCCCATCGAGGCAATGTATCTTATTGGAATTGTAGAGCATCCTGTCGGATCTGCTATACACCTTGCTGAAACAGTTGTTGCATATTATGTTGGAACTGTTGCATATCCTATTGAATTTGAAGATTGTTAGCAGCCATAATATTAAGTATTTCTTTTGGAGATGTACCTGAGTCGTGTTGGCTCTTCGAATCTTGGGCATTAGACCATGTATTTTGTGAAAGTTGCCCTCCATCTTGCTGGAATTATAGAGTATTCTTCTGCAATTACAAAGTATTAGCGTTCACAATATTAATCAACTCTTTCAGAGATGGACCGAAGTTGTGATAGGAAGCTTCTAGTTTGTATGAGAATTGTTGTGCGTCCTGTAAACTATCATAGAAATAATTCTGATGATTATCCCATCCATAACCAAAGTTAGGTTGATCAGTCCAACCTTAGTTATAGGATTGAGAATAAGAGTTAAAGAAAAAATTACTTCCATCCATGAATTTTTTTAATAAATCACAAACATGAAACAAAATAAAGAAAGGATCATGAAATAATTGAAAAGAAACCAATTATGAATAAATATATATAAAACATTAATTAAAATCACAAACAAAAACTAAAACACCACATTCCCTAGCAACGACACCAAAATTGGAAGTGCATCATAATGTTAGTCAAAATAAAAACTGGACTACTACTATAGTAGTGGAGAGTTTAGGTCGATCCTAAAAAGAGTGTGTGTAAAGTTTATAAAATGAAATTAATTGGTGTTTAGTTTAGGGGGTTTTGGATTTTTCAAATAAGAAAATAAAAGGAAACTAAACTAATAAAAATAGATTAAAGAAAACTTGTAAAAAATGATAAAAATGGGGAATTCAGTAGGGACCTAGTTCTTTGGTTCAATTTCGGACTACACCCTAATTAAACATATTTCATAGATTTGTTGTTTTCTAACCTATCCTAGCAATTATTAATTGTGGGTTAATAATTAACCCGATTTTTCTCTTAAGTTTTGTTTAATCAAGATACGATCGTTAATTAAACCTAACCACCGAATAATCTATGATACGATCTCTAGATTTAATTAGGTAGTAGCATTACGAATTAGAAAAATCGATTAATCAAGGCAACAACCACATATGATGCGTCATTTAACCTAGGTCATGTTATCCCTAGTAATTATGAATCATTAGTCACTATATATGAATTTTAATATAACAATTATGAATTATATCGAAATTTTAGCAATGAGTTTGCAAATAAACGATTCAATGAATGCATTAAAATCATCTTTTCATAATACCTAATGGGTTCATACATAAATAATCAAACAATAACAAAAATCTTATTATCTATACACAAAACTCAAATCAATTAACATAGGATAACATAATCAATTTCTAATGAGAGAAAGAAACAACTAAAACAAAGAAATATACTTAACTTGGATTATTGATGTCGATGTCACCTCCGAACTAACATCAGGATGTCTAGCCCTCTATAGATCTCTCCCAGAAAAATGCTTCAGCCCCCATTAATAACCCTGCTAAAGACCCCTAGCTGCTCCTCTTCACTGTGCCTCCTTTTGTTTCTCGCAACCTCTCTTATGTTCTATTTCCCTAACTACTGCCCTACTCCCTATTATCTCCATAATATTCTATTGATGTGACAAATAAACTTGGTGGTCCAAGCTACTATTCATGTCTCATTTAAACCCTCCGCTGCTTACTTCTCTTAAACGCATTCCTTGCTTGTGTGAAACGCAGACAACTGTTGCGTTATGCTTCCCAGCTGTTACGTTATGCTTCCCAGCTGTTGCGTTACCATTTCATGCTACTGCGTTTCATGCTCCACTGCATCGTCATTTTTGCTTCCCTTTATGCTAATATGTTTTCTTCATGGACTGCTACTGTCTTACTGTCCATCAAATTGATGTTGCATGACAAAAACATGCATTTTGCATGCTTTCTATGATTCTTCTTCTTTTTGTTCCATTTTTCTTGTCTTTCTCTTATCTTCTAATTTTTTTCTTACTCTATGAAAACAAGTGAATATTAATCTTCAAAAAATGGCCCAAAGTGAGGATCTTTACTTTCGAATTGTGCCTCAAATCACTTATGAGTCAAAGTGAGGATCTTAAGCAATTTTATGTCCTTAATCACTAAGTTTTATGAAATAATTAAATAATTAATTAATCACCTATCAATGTTGGTGATTAATAGTGTAACAAATTCAGAATGCATGGTGACTTGAGGAATCTGGTGTGTGAAACAAGGTATTGAAATAGTAATGAAATGGTGCTTGAAACAAGGTAATGATAAAAAATTGACTCCATGATCATGTAGACCCTGATACAATATAAAAAATATAGAAGAGTAATGTCAGCTATGTAGACTTTTATTGAATATTTCTTTATGTTATATATAAGTGAATACATTTGTATTTATACACTTTTTGTGATGACATTGATAAGATTGAATCTTATCATATCTTAGGAGAAATACAAACATAATGATAGGGTGATGATTTTATACAAACAAGATAAATGATAATTTTAAGTAAATAATTACGACAGAAAATATAAGATTAGGAAGTAGATGATTTTTTTTAATGTTCCCTAACCCTAATGGTCCCAAATGTATAAAGAGTTGGACGAACTCCACCAATATGTAAAGGTTACAATTCATCAATCTTATTAAGCTTATGGTTCGTTAAACAACTCACCTTATTTTGGACAATAACTACAGATGTGGTGGTCAACTCTTTGGAAAAATAAGAGCCTAGTTGTTGAATTGCTACTGCCCATCTCAAATCTCAAATGTTAAAGGACAAAGTCTCTCATCTTTATTATTCCTGTGGACAAGGAAGATCTATAGTAGAATTTATTAAGACAAAGGGAATGCTTTTGGAGCAAGAGGTTAGAGGAATTAGGGATTCATGGGCAATATATGAGAGTAAAGGGCAAGATGTCAACTGGTCAGATGACCCATAAATAAATATTTAAAAAGTTAGAATGAAATTATTTTATTTTGAAGAGACTATTAAATTAGGGTTTAAAGGACCAATAAATAAATATTTTAAAAGTTAGAATGCAAGTATTTAATAAAATTTCGAGGAGGCTATGGAATTAGGGTTTAAAGGACCCATAAATAAATATTATGTAGAATGCAATAATTTAATAAAATTTTGGAATTAGGGTCTAAATGACCCATATATAAATATTAGGTAGAATGTAATTATTTAATAAAATTTTGAGGAGGCTATAGAATTAGGGTTTAA
>JANSVA010000217.1:32759992-32812316 GCA_025504915.1 Erythroxylum reticulatum | reverse complement strand
TAAAACCAAACTCTTTTGTTTTATTAATAATAAATATTTTCATTACAAAACTGTAACTGAAGAAGATAAAGTTACATTTTAATACACTTGCTTTCCAGGGCACTATATTTACATAACTCCAACAAGCTTTATGATGAGTTGGAGCACATCATAAGAGATTTTATTTGGTGATTAATGGGAGAACAAAGGAAAATTCCTCTAGTCAAATGGGAGGTAGTGTGTTAGCCTAAGAAAGCAGAGGGTCTCGATTTAAAGTGTATTTGCTCTTCCAATAACGCTCTTTTAACTAAACTAGGATGGGCATTGCTTACGAAATCCACAACATTTTAGGCCTAAATATTAAGGGCTAAATATTGTCTTAAACCCACATATATCCCTCCCACACTAGATAGGCCAGGGGCTTCTGTTATTTAGAGAGGCATCTCCGTAAATTGGCGATTTGTCCGTTAGGGCATCAGGTGGAAATTGAGAAATGGGAGGAAAGATCTATTCTGGTTGGATAGATAGGTAAACGATTGGGGACCACTCATTTCAGTGGTGATTACCCCAATTCCTAAAAGCATGCTTTACGCCACAGTTGCGGAGTTCACAAATGAAGTAGGTCAATGGTAGTGACATCTTTTCTAGCAGTATCTCCCTTCCACAGTCTGTATGGAAATTGTGGAGATATATCTCAATCTAGCCACCGCAGAGGAAGATACCATATTTTAGGGACAAACTAATCATGGTTAGTTCACCACAGCCTCTGCCTATGAATTAATTGAAGGCAATACCACTCCCGCGTCTGGCAACCCTAAGGACTTAATCTAGAAATGGGCCAGTCCTCAGTGGATTAGGGCGTTCCTTTAGCTCATGCTAAAACAAAAACTCCTAGCCAACCAACAGCGAGTGACTAGACACCTCAGTATGGATAGCGGATGCCATATCTGTGGGTATGAAGAGTCCACTTTGCATGCTCTTCATGATTGCCAGTGCGTGAGAGACTTTTGGCATAAATTTCCTTTTGTAGTGGTTGACGTGGAATTTTTTCAACAAGATGTGGAGAGGTAAGTAACTTCCAATCTTCTGAAGCACTCCCAACTGCACCAGATTCCCTGGTCCATAATATATGGAGTTGCCTGCTAGTTTGTTTGGAAATGACGTAACAAAAGTATCTTTGAAACTGACTTTGGGTGGCCAGCAGACAGGCCTAGGACAGTTATGGACTATGCCACTTAGATAATTAGGGCAAAGGTAGTGGAAAGCTATGTCTACCGAGATCAGGGATTACTCATTGGTCATTTTACGAGATGGGCCAAACCGATGGAAGGATGGGTTAAGCTAAATACTGATGGCACGGTTAAATGGGGCTAAATATTGCTACTGCTGGAGGATTGCTTAAGGATTGTCATGGCCAATGGTGCATGGGATTTCTCCAACACATTGGACAGGCTTTGTCGATAGTTGCTAAACTATGGGGAGTCCATTCAGGACTTACCCTAGCATAGACAATTGGATATCGATGAGTGATCGTCGACGTGGATTCACTATAGGTGATCAATATTCTTTCCGTTTCTATTATTCCCTCGACTGAGTATTCTTTCTTAGTGGTACGTACTCATGGACTACTCCATTGAGCATGGGAGGTGAAGTTTCAGCACGTGTATCACGAAGGGAACTAGCGTGCGGATAATCTAGCCTCTATCGTCGTGTTATCAAGCCCAGGACTTCATCCCCTGCAGGAGCCTCCAATTCCAGTCATAACTCAGTTAAAACGTGATCAGCACGAAGTCTTGTACTGCAGATCCCTGCAACAATTAGGGTGTTTGTTTAATTTTCCTTTATAACCAAAAAAGCAAAAAAGGAAAAACCCTTGTCAAGACCTCATAAATCACCCAAAAATTCACTTCATCAAATGTAAACTCAAATAATTCTAAGCATTAGGAGTCATATAAAGTTCTAAGCCCAATTCCACTTTTCTCAACTGGGGATTCATTAGACAAGAATTCATAAGTCCAAGGGACTAGAGCTCAATTATTACTTAAAATGATGGTATCTTGGAGTGTATTGAAATAAGTATTAGTAGCAGTATCACCTTAGCTAAGAAGCAATCAGGGGGTGGGAGGGAAAGGATACGAGTGGTAAGACTAGCACCCTCTAACGTATAGTATTATAACACGGGTGAAGCTCCTTTTCTGTCTTTTTGCTTTTAACATCTACTATATTAAAAGGAAAGTTCTTTTCTAAAATGTTGGAAGACCAGGTAATCCTTTGTTTTCTAGAAATATAAGGAATTAAATACACAAGCATTACCCCAATATTGTAGCAGTTGCTGAGCCACATATCAGTGAATTGAAAGCTTGTAAGATAATAGAAAAGGCAAGCTTTAATTACCCATGCGTGTCTAGTCTTTTGGCTTCTCAAGAGGAATCTAGCTTATGTGGACAGATATGGATCTGCATTTATGAGAAATTAATTCTTCCAACCAACCTATTTTATTAGAAGGTGTAGCTTCTTATAAAATCACTTAGCTCTTCAATGTGATATATGATAATCCCTTGCCAAGCCTGAGGAAGCACCAGAGGAATTTCTTTGTATTAAACTCTAGTTGTGCTCTTGGTCTATAGCTAATTATTGGTAACTTAATCAAGTATTAAGTATGAGAAAGGACGAGGCTTTTCCAAAATAAGGAAAAATAGGTATTTACAAGAAATGATCAATAAGTATAATCTAATTGATAGGAGACAAACTCCAAAGCAAACACACCAATAAAGAAAATTGAGGTAAAAAGGGGCACACAAGATTTAACGCGGAAAACCCTCAAAGAATATGGAAAAAATCACGGACAAGAGGAAGATTTTATAATCCATACCAAGAAATACACAAGATTATCAGAAAGAGATTTTAGGATATATAAAACCTTAAGCATATTCCTCCTTATATAGCCTTAATGGAGGTTTCTAATCTCACCCACTTTCAATGTTAGATAGAAAATCAATGATCTCCCACTTAGAGATTTGATTAAGAACCAATCAATCTCCATATCGTTATTTCTATCTTGCCATTTCTCCGTTTTCTACATCTCCGCCATGCCATACAAGGATATACACTATATGAATTTATCAGTGTTGATTGAATTTGTTAGTGCATCTATTAGGTTCTCTTTTGTGTGAATTTTTTGCATTTCCACAATTCCATCTTCCACCACTTCACAAATAAAATGACATGGAACGCCTATATGTTTATTTCTAGAATGAAAATATGGATTCTTTGCAATAGGTAAGGCACTTTGACTATCACAATATAAAGGGATTTTATCTTGATGATGCCTAAGCTCCTCCAAAAACTTTTTTATCTAAATCGATTCCTTACAAGCTTATGTAGCTGCCATATACTCAACTTTTGTTGTAGATAATGCTACAACCATCTATAGTTTAGACACTCAACTCACAACTCCTATTGCAATAGTAAATGCATAGCCTGTAGTGGATTTTATTTTATCAAAATCGCCGGCAAAATCAGAATCAACATATCTTTTGACAATAAATTCAAATCCCTTATAACATAGAGCAACATTTGAGCTTTCTTTAATATATCTTACGATCCTCTTTACAGCCGACTAGTGGTCTCGAACAGGATTTTCCATGTAATGACTAACTACTCCCACTGCATGTGCAATGTCTAATCTTGTGCAAATCAAAGCAAACATTAAACATCCCACAACTGATGCATATGGTACTTGAGACATCTCCTTCCTCTCTGATATGATATAACTTCAGTAGAATCTTTCTATTCAATCTTCCTTTCTTCCTAAATCGTTACAACTTTGAAATTTTCTTCAGACGTGTTATTTTGATCTTTCTCTTGTAGTTTATCTTATGCAAATATGACATCTTTGCTAATGAAGAGCTTGTGGGTAGTGGGATTCTAAAGTTGATGTCCCTTGACTCCATCAATATACCCCATTAATCTTCATTTTCTAGATTTTGGATATAGTTTGGTGATATCTTAGGTATTATACATCACAAACACAGGACTTTTAAATGTGTGTAACTGAGAACAGTCTGCTAGTTTACCGATAAACATCTCTATTGGTCTTTTTAGATCAATCGATCTTATTGGTGACCAATCAATCACATAGCAGGCAATCGTCACTGCTTCTACCGAGAAAGACTTTGCCATACTTACAATTCTCAATATGTCTCTAGTTCTTTCAATCAGATTTCTGTTCGTTCCCTCTGTCACTCCATTTTGTTGAGGAGTGTGAGGCACCGTGAATTGACATTTGATGCCTTATTGATGACAGAAATCAATGAACTCATCACTAGTATATTCTCCACCATTATCAATCCTGAGGCATTTGATTTTCTTCCTCGTCTCTATCTTAATTTATGGTTTAACTGTTATAAAGGTTGGAAATACATCTCCCTTTCTCTTGATAGGATACACCCAACATCTTCTAGAGTAATCATCAATAAAGGTCACAAAGTACCTTGCTCCACCTAGATACATAACTAGTGCTTATTATACATCAGAGTGAATCTATTCTAGAATATATTTACTTCTAGAATTCAATGCATTAAATTTCAGCCTATGTTGCTTACTTATAACGCAGTACTCACAGAAGGATAATGATACCTTCATAAGAATAGAGTAGTTTTTGCTAGGTAAGAATCTATAATCCATATTCTGACATATGGTTAAGTTTATGGTGCCACAATTTTGTTGCATTTTCTACAGAACTAACTGATGCAATCGATGCATTTTCTTCCATATACGTCTCTTGTATAAGTTTGTATAAGTTTACGACTATCCTTTCTACCTTCATTACTACAATTGCTCCTTTGATCACCTTCATAACTCTAATTTGAATGGAGTTCTTGCACCCAATTTCATCCAATTGTCTTAAAGACAATAAATTCTTCTTCAAGCCCTTCATATGTCACATATTTTGAATAGTATGAACTATACCATTGTACATCTTCAATTTGATGGTGCCAATCCCAGCAATCTCTAAGGCATGATCATTTTCCATATACACAGATCCTGCAAAGATAGGTTTATAAGTGTGAAACCAATCTTTACAAGGAGTCATATGCCACGTTGCTCCTGAATCCATTATCCAAGAATCAGTGAGCTCTACTCTATCCTTGAACACTGTTGCTACTTACTATATAAGATTTCTCCATTGGCAACACATCCCTGAGAAGTTGATGTTTTAGAGGTCTTGTCTCTGCCCTTCCTGAATCGACATTCACTTTTAAAGTTTCCTCACTTTCCATAGTTTTAACACTTGAGATTTTTCTTACTTCTAGATTTAAACCTTTCTTTTTTGTGACTCCTAATGGAATCATGCTCCATTGATCATCCTCTCGTCATCAATAAGGCTTCCATTTGATGCGAACTTGTTAGCCTTTCTTCATTATTGATGCGTCTACTTTCTTATTCAAGAATCGAAGCAACAACATCATCAAATACTAAAGTATATGTGAGAATATTATTGGTTAAATTAATGATGAGTTGGTCATATGAATCTGAAAGACTTTGAAGTAGAATCTCCACAAGTTCAGTTAGATTTATATTATATACCAACTTTGAAAGTTAAGAGCATAGAGAGGTTAGAGTATTGATATGTTCTGTTACTGAAGTATTTTGTTGTAAAGAGACTTAGCTTCATATAACTTTGTGAGATGATCCTATATCTCCTTGATTGTTTTCTTTCCCTCTACTCCTTACAAAATATCATCTGATAGACCAAGATGCAAATTTGACATGGCCAAGGCATCTATTTGTTTCCATTTGATGTCATTTATGAAATCTGTCGACCTAGCATTGATGGCCTCTAAGTAGTTATCTTTTACTAATACTACCTTCATCTTCAATTTCTATAACGAGAACTTCGTCTCGTCAAATTTTGTAATATCGAATTTCGTTGACATTACTTCTATCTCAAGAATTGACTCCCACTCTCTCACGTGAAAAAGGGAAATTGCCTCAAATTACCACCACTTAGTATGTAATAAGAATGTAGTACATTAGGAAAGTTCCCAGGAAAGGCTAGAGGGGTTATAAATGCTCTCACTTAAAACCCAGTCTCCTTAGACAAAGTTTTTGCAAGACATGCACTTAATCACCTCAAATACTAGCAAAATATGCCCAAAAAATGACAACAAGAATATGATATAAGAACCACCTTTAACTAGTAAGAACACTAAAGAAAAACTCATGTTTTGATATGGAAGATCAGACTATACTACAAACACATAGCATACTTAAGCAACCTTTAGGCTCTAATACCACTAATAAGAGAGAAACTCCACCCAGATAAAGAAAACACACCAATAAAAGAAGTTGAGGTAAAAGGGACACATAAGATTTAACGTGAAAAATCCTTTAACGAATATGGGAGAAAACCACAGGAAAGAATATAAAACTTTCTACTATAGAAAACAAAGATTACAAGAGGAAGATCTCACAATCCACACTAAGAATTAATACACAAGGTTATGGGAAATAGATTTTGGGAACATAAAACCTTAAGCATATGCCTCCTTATAGAGCCTTAATAGAGGCTTCTAATCTCACCTACTTCTGATGTTGGGTAGAAAACCAACACTAATAGACTTGGAGTTCGCAAGTAATCCTTTTACCTAGTGTATTGTTTAAGTAGGAAGATTCCAAGCTTTTGAACATTTATATTGTGCCTTTAATAATTCTCAATGACGATTTCTCTTTCCAAAGGCTAAAATAATTCATCTAGTTATTACATACTCAAATTATTGCCCTATTATATTGCATTTTAAAGAGAAACACTTTTGTTCCCATATCAAAAAATTTAAATTCGAAATAGTTTAGTAGACACTCATGAGCTATAAGGAAATTATCAAGGATATCTAGTTTGATAGCTCTCTAGACCTCACTTTTGTAATTCAGAAGATAAGAACAAATTTAATGATTTGGAGCAAAGAAGTTTTTGGTTTTATTTCAATAAAGAATAAAAGACTTATAGTGAGATTGGATTATATACTAAAGGCGTAATAAGGAAACCAAACAATTACCTCATTTGTTTACAAAATAGCTAAAGAATAGATACAATCTAATCATTGATGAGGAAGAATTGAATTGGCTTTAGAGGTCTAAGGAAGATTAGATTGAGTGAGTTGATAGGTACAAAAAGTTTTTTAATCTATACTATTATCTGTGGAAGACATAATTTTATTAAATCACTCCACAATAATGACAAAACTCTAGAAGGTGGTCTCCTTAAGCAAGAACTTCAAGAGCATTATTAAAAACTTTAGAAACTATAGCAACTTAACCAATAATCCTTTTTATTGTCGAAACTCCATAAGCTCCCCTATGAGACTATATTGTGATTAATCAAACCAGTTATAGATGAAGTACTCAAGCAATCAAGAGCTTGAATTTATTAAAGTCCCTATGTACAGATGACTTGAACCCCTATTTTACTAGAAAATTAAGAGGCGGTAAAGAATAAAATAGTAGAAATTATGCGATCTACTTTTAAGAATAAGTCACTTACAACTCCTTTAAACAAGACCCTAATTATGCTAATTCCCAAGGTTCCCTAACCACTATTCATTAAAGACTTAAGGCCTATTTCTCTTTATAATGTAGTTATTGAAATATCTATAAAATGGTGGCCACTATAACTAAATTGTTTATAAGTTGGTTAATTTTTACCAAAGTAACTTCAATCCTGGAAGAAAGGAAGGAAGGGTTTTATGATTTTAAAGATTGATTTTGAAAAGGCATATAACAAAATTAAATGGCATTTTATAAAAAAAATGTTCTTAATGGATTGAGAGTACCATATAAAATTAAAGTTCTCATCACTTGGATGATTTTGACAATGATTTTTTAAAAATCTAGAAAAAAAGAAAAATTGGAAAAGTTCACATTTTTTTGGAGGGTTTCTATAAGGGAATCCCTTATCTAAGCCCGACTCTAGGTAAAGGCAGGTAGCGTACCTACCCAGGTCCCCTATCTATGTCCCACTCTTGTGAAAAACAAAATAAGGCCCTACTCTTAACTCTCATAAAGAACAAAATAAGGCAAAATATGCCCGCTCTTGATCCTTATAAAGAGTAAAATGGATAAAATAAGACTTATTCTTGATCTTTATAATGAACAAAATGAGGCAAAATAGGACCCACTTTTGACCTTTATAAAGAACTTTTTTTTTCACTTTTACCTAGGGCCTATAAAACGTAGGAACGACCTTGCCCTTTCCATCCTTTTTGCTGCATAGAGAAATGGCATTACTTATTCTCAAATGAGGTAGCAAAGAGGAAACTAAAACTTGTTATAGTTTCTAGGGAAAGGATGTTGATCTCTTATTTGCTCTTTGTAAAAGACCTTATAACTTTTGATGAGACCTTCATGCACCAAGTAAGTTGTAGGATGAATTATTTGCAAAAAGTTTTGTTTTGCCTTAGGAATCGAGGTGTTTTTGAATAAATTTAAAGTTTGGTTTTCATCAAATACTATAAGACAAACTGAGACTTTGTTAAGTTTCAAGTTGGGTATCAAAGCTTTGAATTATCTTGACCTTCATTTAGGAGTAGTACTATTGCATACCAAACAACTAAATTTGTTTATGAAGGCTTGCTTGAAGGAGTTAAAAATCATCTATTAAGCTAGAAAGCAAAGAACTTATCTATGGCTAAGATAGACCCTCATTAAGTCAACCTTCTCATCTATTCTTTTATATACTATATAGGGCACCAAACTTCTTAAAGAAATTTATGATAAATTTAACTAAGAAGAGCAATACTTTCTATAGGGAGATATTGATGGAAATAGAAAATTACATATGGCTCCTTAGAAAATATTATGTAAGCAAAAAAGGGAAGGAGGGTTAGGATTCAAAAGCATAACCATTATGAATTAAGATTCATTATGAAGTTAGCTTAGAATCTTTTAAAACAAGATAACCACATATGGAAATAGGTTTTTTTTTATAAATATGTTATTAGAGACAAATTTTTGAATTGTACTTTGAACAAATCTTCATCCATCCTTTGAAAATGAATATTAAAAGCCATACACTCACACACACACATACATACACACACGTATATATTTATAAAAGTGTCAAATAAGGATTATGACATTATTGTAAGTACCCTAAATTAATTCTTAGATTCTTGCAATTAAATAAATGTAATAAAGGGAAGGAAGAGCCAATCTAATGAGGAATTCTTGTTCAGTAATCGCTATGATTTGCTTTTTTATTCAAAAGATGCCTTGCTCCTTCACATCTTGGCTCTATTTGTATCCATTTAAACCTACGTGGAAATCTTATATTTATGATTATATGGACTCCAAATATCATAAATTTTCTAAACCATATACAAATACAAATATTATGCAAATATAACTATAGTTATTTACATATAGTCTAATTCCCCCTCCTTTTTTAATTCCAATTTTAGTCTAAATAGCCCATGTTGTGAATTAATTCTTTATAAATAATTAATTATTATTTTAGCCCATTCCTATTTTGGGAAAAATGGATATACTAATTCTTAAGTTGAGGGAAAGGGGGTATGGTCAAGACTTAACATCTTATATGACTATTGAAAGTATTCCTGACTAGCTTTTGCTAGCCATGTTCATTCTCTCATGTCTCATCTCGTCTGTAATTGATTTTCACTTAGAACTAGAAAAGATAAGTTTTAAACCACTTTTAACATGCTTTTCTCTTGCAAATTTGCAGTATGCACTTTGTGTGCTCACGTCTGAGATCATGCTAGACTATTTTTTCATATTTCACTTTGATTCACATAATTTGATCTCAATCTATATAATAGAGTATTTTGTTAGCCCAAATCTCCTTAATTCACCCTTAATTATTGTCGAGATTACTTTTCTATTTAAAATTTCAAATTTGAATTAAAGCATAAATCTTTTTTTAAGTAAAATAACATCATAACTCTTGTCTTACAAAAAAATTAAGTTTTGAACATATTAAGATAAGATTATAGAATATTTTAATTGTTAAAAATAACGTAAAATTAAGACACATCAGGATAATGGGAGATGATGAAAGGACCCATCCCGAAGTTCCCTTTTCAAAACCCAAGTGGAACCGCTCGACAACATTACGGTATCCCTCTAATCGATATCTAACTCAACTGAAGTGTTCCCACAAAGCTAATTCGTTCAACTATTAAAAATCTTTTATACTTTAAAAGTTAAAAGCGAAGAAAATAGTGGATTTTTTAATTTAAAAACATAAAAAGAGTGAGCTAAACGATCTCAATGAGTGTTAATCATTTTACTAAAAATGAAACCTTTTATAACAACATAATTGAAATATATTTATATAATAATAAAGCTTATGGTAAAATGCTTAACATAAACATTCATTCATGCATCACAAGATCTAGAAATAAAATAGCATTTCATAAAAAACAATTTTAACTTTCTAAAATACTATTTCGAAATGATTTTTCAAAATTAATCTCATGATATAACAGTTTCCTTTTTCCTTTTTCCTTAAACAATAAACAGTGGTGGCCAAAAGTTTTCTTAAAAATTTTATTCTGAAAATAAGTCAACTATTAGAATTGGTACCATAAGGTGCTTTAGGTATATACAGCAGAGCGGAATTCCTACGTTGCTTAGGCCATATCAAGTGGTAGATCCTCAGTTCCCTAGGCATAAAGACATAGAGATGGTTTTGTATCACTTACCAGTGATTGGTTAACTACTAATTATGAAATTGATTCTTCATCGCTTACTCGTAACAATTTTTGCTAGCATTATATATACCCAATATGTGCAGAGAGCGAGTCACTAGACTATTGACAGACACAATACCACCTATTCTTAATAAATGATGCCCCTCAGACACTGCCATGCATGTTTTAGGGTATTCCGACTGGTAAATCAATAATACCATCAAGGCATACCGTAGGCTAAAAATTCATTAGCTTTTTTATCAACAAATAATATAGCTTCAATATAAATTAAAATCATATAAAATTTAACTTTCAAAATAAAATTCATAGATTGCTAGACATAAATTTATATTAGCAATATTCACTTGTAATATATAAATCACATAAAACTCAACATAAATATTCATTTCATGATAAAATAAAAACCATTTGCATAAAATCAATTAAAGTACACTCATAACTTGCTAGTTTCCTTTTCACTACTTTGAAATCCTTCAGTTGGCTTCATTTTTCGATCCAAAAACCTAATACAAATACATTCAACTCCTTAATACATTTTCCAACCAAATACACTATAAATCATTTCAACTTCATTACTTTCCATATACAGTCCGTATACTAATATTTTTTCCAACTAATAACCTAATACTTCATTTAATAATTCCAATGCGACAAATACACTTATTGACTACCTGTAATCACATTCACATGGTCATTATATTGTAACCATACTTTTGATACCAAAAATACCCTAAAGGCCAAACATAACATATTTTACATTAAAATTTTCCAATTTAATTCCATTTGATTTCTAACACTTAAAAACAATCTAGATTCACTTCCATGAAATTTTAATATACACATTTAAACCATAAAATTTCATTCACAAATTTTTACATAATCATGCACCCTTGGCCAAATTTCAACCAAAACCAAATCAATTCCTTTTCATTTCTTTACTTCATAAGCATCAAAATCATACTATGAACACCACAAAACATCAAAATAGAATTTTAGATCATATCATATTAAAAACCATAGCTATGGCCAAATTTTCATCTAATCATTTCCATGATTTTTCCTCCATTCTTTCATCATTAAACTAAATTCCTAATGCCATTCCTTAATCTTAAATCCTCAAATGGTAAAATAAAACACTTTAGGCAATGGATCTTACCTTTGACTAAGGTTCCACACACTAGTTTTCTTGATTTTCTTCTCCTAATTACTTCCAATGCAATAAAACCTTGATATCACATCATAAGGGTGCAATTCATACCATCAAAACCAAATCTATACTATAACACAAGAAATCCAATTTTTTTAAACAAAACTAGTAAGGTTACCAACTCAATTTCTTCTTCCTTTTCACTTGGATGTTTATGGGATCTTGTTGGATGCTTGATTGGAGTTAGAAAAGCATGAAAAACTCCTTGGATCACTTGTCCATGGCCTAGTCGATCCTCTCTCTTCTACTTTTTCTTTTCTTTTCTTTTCTTTTTTCTCCCTTTTTCTTCCTTTCTTTCAACAATGGCCAGCCACACCCCTTTTAAAGAAATGAAAATTTTGCTTAATTACACCTTTTGCCTATCATTTCCTTTAATAATATTTCATACTTAAACCTTTACCAAAACTTCTCATATTTACACTTTAATCCATACCACTTGTCACCATTTTATTAGTTATCTTCCAAGTCAATTAATGCATGCTTATCTTAGGGAAATCTTCCCATCTAATGCTTATATGGAACATGGATGCATTTGGTTTGATAAAAGGACCATTTGGGTCATTTTTTTAATTTAATGGACTTTATGCCCAAATAAATTCCAAGAATATTATATGGTCACCCTAACTTCAAATTGACCATTAAATACTCTAATTAGGAATAAAAACATTTAAATTGGGTGCTTGAAAATTTTAAATGGGAGAAAAATAACTAATTCCCATTATTTTTCAATAAAGGGCATTTTAGTCTAATAATTTTGGATTACTCGAATTCTATTCAAACAACCTCCGTTTTGGCCCATTTTAGTTCCTAGGGACTCTAATCCTAATTTTGAAGTTTTCATTGTATTTTGAAATTGTTGGTAACTTTTTTGGTTGCTTAGAAGAATTTTCATATTGAATATGAAAATTACCAAATGTCACCGAAATCGTTTGGATTTCATTCAAAAGTGTCACCTAAATCTCCAAGGTACATTTTGGGGCTTTTAAAATTCATTCAGTCTTATTTTGTAGCTTTTTGGAGTTTTCGAAAATTCTCTGAAAGTTTTCGGTTAAGTTTAGAACCCTCTTTGGTCTATCTGTGATCTTTGTTATAACCTTATTAATACATTTCAATGCTTAAATTACCCTAGTATATCATAAATAGAACATATTTTATAAAATGCATATACAATACATAGCACAGTGTAACAATCAAAATGGTATATTACAAATTCTCCCCTCCTTATAAAAATTTTGTCCTTGAAATTTTAAATAAACTTAGTCATTTAAAAAATATGGATATTGACTTCACATCCACTCTTCATGCTTCCACTCTGTTAATCACTTCATAAGGACCAGCATATCATGGGCTTAACTTGTCACATTGTCTAAAACAAACTATTCCTTCCTATGATGATATTTGCAAAAATTCTTTAATTTTTAACTTTAAACTCGAAATTCTTCCTCCATTTCTACACCAAGCTCTGATGTCGATTTTAGGTACTATCACCTTGACCCGAATAACTTTGATATTATTTGTGGTTATCTAAACTAGTTCAGCCCAACTAATTTTCTTTTATCTGTCTCATCTAATATACCAGCATTCTATGAAGTATAATAGTTATATACTTCCAATCACTTATATCTTGATTAATCTATCAAGATAATACATACTTGGATGGTTAGGAAATGGTAGATTTTCTAATTTGATCCTTTATCACCCATAGACTATCATATTCACTTAGATTTCGCAAAATTGCTACCATAAAATTCTCCGTTCCATTTCCATTCCCGAATAGGGAGTGGCTGAGCAATTTTTATTAGTTCTTTGGCTTTCAGCTTTGTGATCGAATTATTTCAATGTGTGTAAGTTTTAATTAATTAACCTCGATAATCCACAAGAGCACAGGTTGTTTGAGTAGTACCTAAGGTGTCGATCCTATGAGGAGGGATAATCTAATCCTAAAATCTAAGGCTAGAATAATTCGCAAAAATTCAAAATGTAACAAAACTAAAATGAGAATTCAATTTAATCGAGCAAATTAATTCAAAAATCAATCACAGGAATATTAACAATTTAGTAGTTGTAACACACACTTAAAAATTAACCTAAGGAATTAACAATTGAGAGAAATGGGATTTTACTAATCCTTAATGCTAATTTAATTAATTATGAATTATCATATTATTGGTTCTAGACGATCCTAGAGTTTATTAGTCTCTCTCGAGATATAAAAATTAACCCTAAATTATAAACCCTATATGAAAATTGTAATTTCTCAATTAACAACCTTCCAAAATCCTAATTAGATCTGAAGTTGTTCAATAAAATATTAGAAACCTATACAAGATCTCTCTTTGCACAATTTACCAATTTGATTTAATTCTTGTTCTATTAAATCACCTAACTCTCGTTATGCTAATTTAAATATTTTTCACTCAATTCTTTATTATTAAATTATGAACGTCTAGAATTAAATCACTATAAATCCAAATAACACATAAGGAGTCAAATTTCATTAAATCAAAGATAAAAACCACGAAGGTGAGTTTAAAAGCAACATTATCATCTAAAAATCCTATCATCAACTGTTATTGCAATTCTATATGAAATTGAAAGGATGAAGGGAGGCAATGACATGGGAAACTCCTGATCTGGGAAGGACGTTGAGTTGGCTTCTTCTCCTATTCTCTCCTCGTTCTTCTCTTTCTCTATCTCTCAATAATTCTCTCTAGAGTTTCTATAAATGTGGCTGATGGAAAAGCTCCCTCTACTTCCTTGTCTTATTATTTAAATACCTTTTGTGTTCTGAGTAGCCCTAGAATTTTTTGGGGGTCTAAAAGGTCAGAAAAATCCCTCAAAACTTAACATTTTTTAGTGTCTAAGTGTTTGCCTAATGCAAGCCATGATCTTGGGCCACATCTAAGCCTTCTGGCATGATTGTCGTGTGGAGGCCACAATTGTGGGCTAACTCCATTGCTTTTGTTACGATCGTGGCCTATTGTGTTTCGGCCCTAATGTCTCTGAAACTTCTCCGTTCTTCGATGTTGACCTTAAAACATTAACAATCACATCAAGGTACCTCAAAAATATAATAATTAAGCTCAAAGACTTGTACTAACCTTTAAAACACTTAAAACATAAATAATTCACAAACTGACACAATTTTAACATAAACATATACTAAACGGTTGAACTAACAATTAAATACATATAAAACTAAGCCCTAAAACACAAATGTAACTAACACTTACCAACATCCCCATATTTAAATGTTTGCTTGTCCTCAAGAAAACAAAACAACAAACATACAAAATCACACAACACACAGTGAAGTAATGAGACAACGACTTCAACTTCATGAATTAAATTTAATTATGAAAACAATTTTCAATTTATATCAAATCATTAACAAATAAAATCCACATTTAGGGGCTTTGAACTAAATGTACATGTTAATCCAGATCTAAGTCTTAAACTATTTAACCTTTTTAATTGTACACACACATTAATAATTCTTTAGTCATTCAAACTTTGTAACTACTACTAAATACGATTTCATAAAAAGTCAACCTATTACAAGTTCGGTAAGTTTTTATTATAAACTTTTTATTTACTTTTTTGTGAACATAGACCTAGTCTTTTACTCGGAGGCATAACATTGGTGATGAATGTCAATTCGATTACTCGGCTAAGTCATTTTTTTATTAAACTGTTTGGTTGAAACGTCATTATAGCCTTTTGACATAGAGGCATACATTTGTGATACGTGTTGATCTGGTTACTCAACTACATCACGTTCTTAACTAGCTACTAGCTCTATTCATAACTCGAAGGTCAACAGAATAGTAATTTATTTAAAATTAACAAACATAAAAAAATTTTATTACCTACATTATTGTTTAAGCTACTCATTCTCATGAAAAAATATTTGCAGAGCTACTTTAATCGAAGACCTCAAATTATGAATGAATGTGATAATTTAGAGGGCTATAACTTAACACTAAATCCTAATTAAGCTGCATATTTAACTGAAAAACCCAATTTACTAATTTTGCGAGCTAATGATTCTTTATAACCTAATAGACTATGTTCAAAATTAAATCAATTTCAATCCATCTAAGCCATTGACACATTCACATGATTCACAAAATGCAACCTAACAACTATCATATAATATACAAAATTCACATTCAAAGCAAAACACATATCCCTACACTTGAACAACACATTGTCCTCAATGTGAGAAGGGGATAAACAAACACACATGGAAAGAAGATACATAAAATAAAGTAAAACCAAACCAAAAAAATAAAATAAAGACTAGATTTAAAAAGAAAAGGGTTAGAATAAAGCCTTATAGTGATGAAGGTGAGGATAAATCTGTTGCACAGCTAAGATTGTTGTTTTACCTAGTAATTGAGAGTGAGGGAATTAGTTGCCAAATATTAATTCAAATTACTAAATTTTTATTTAAAATTCAAAGCAACTCTAACTAAACCTAACAATTTAAATCGAACTACTAAACATGCTAATTTGTGGTCCTTAGCTTGAATTTGCATCTATTGAGGCATCTTAATTATTCGAGCAGAAGGAAATCACTTCTTTGTACTTAGGAATTGCTCTTTCAAGGTATAGCTTGCAACAATGTCCGTTTATCTTAAAATTTTCCTTGTTAGCATTTTCCAATTTGAGGGCTCCATGATCGAAAACTTGAATGTCTGTAAAAGGTCCACTCCATTGAGTTTTTAACTTCTCTAGAAATAGTCTCATCCTTGAATTATATAGTAGAATGGTGTCTCCTACTTTAAATTCCTTTTGTTTAAGATAAGAATCGTGCCATTTCTGTACCTTTTCTTGTAAAATTTGGTGTTTTTGTACGAATTATAATGAAACTCTTCAAGTTCATCCAGTTGTTGAAGTCTCCTTTTGCCTACTTGCTTCCAATCAAAATTTCATGCTTTAATTGCCTAGTATGTCTGATGTTATAGTTCGACTGGTAAGTGATAAGCTTTTCTATACATAAGCCTATAAGGAGTTATTCTGATAGGTATTTTGAAAGTATTCCTATAAGCCTATAAGGCATCGTCTAGCTTTATTGCTCAATCCTTCTTAGAATTGTTCACCGTTTTTTCCAAAATTTGTTTCAACTCCCAGTTGATAACTTCCACTTGGCCACTAGTCTGTGGATGGTATGGTATAGCAACATAGTGGTGCACTCCCAAAAATGCTTACCTCCATCCCTTATTATTGTACATGGTACTCTAAACAGATTGAATAACTATTTAATGAACTTTTTCATTGGTTAGAGATGCTACCACTTTGGTCCAACTTGAAACATAATCCACTCCCACTAGAATCAAATTCCTTCCCACTTTGAAGTGTAATAACCTTTAGTTACTCCCTTAACTTTATTCCCGATTTGCTAGGAAGACTTCTCACATTTCATGTAGAGAAAGCATTTGAAAAATGGTTTACTTGGACCTCTAGATTGTGGATTGAAGAGGCATGGTTCTTTGCTACTTGTTCAAATTTGCCTTTTAGTTTCTTTTGTGCATTGTCTAAAGTTCCAAGCTTATCTAAAATCCTATCCAACTTAGATTCCATTGAGATTGGTTTATCTTGTTGGAAGCTTGATTGTCCTTGAGGTCTGAATTATCCTCCAACATTGTTTATCCACGAGAAGTTAGGGTGATTCTTTCACCCAGGGTTGTAAGTGTTGAAGTAGGGGAACAACCCCTCCTCACTATATTAATCTCCCATATAATTCACTTGCTCTAGATCACTTTTCTTCATCAAGAAATAGTCTGCCATATCATGGTCCATCTGTCCACAGAGTTCACACTTTAATTGCATCACTTTTACCAAAGCTGAGGATGAAGCCTTCATATTGTTGAACTATCGAGTTAAGTTATCAATTTTCACTTGCATCTCCATCATTTGATCAACAACTACAATTCCTTTTTATTCTAAGAGAGTAGTGGTTTTTCTACTATGCTTGTTTGCCCATAAGTAGCTATTACTCACCATCTCCTCTATCAGCTCTTTTGCTTCATCTACCATCATTCTTATTAGTGATCCTCTTGAAACTACACAATTGTGCCTCTAGTATGTGAGGTTACTCCATTATAGAATGTTTGCAACAAGAATTCCTTGGGTAAATTATGGTGAGGCCATTTTTGTTGCAAATCCTTATATCTTTCCCACGCTTCATAAATCGGTTCCCCGTCACTTTATTGGAAATTTGGTATTTCCTTAATAATCTTCATGGTCTTGGTAAAGGGAAAATACTTATCTAGAAAGGCATGAACTAATTGATCCCAAGTTGTATCATTGGATGGGTTAAGAGAGTGATACCAAGCCTTTTCTCCATCTCTAAAGGTAAAAGGAAAGAGCCTAATTTTTACTGCATCTTTCGTCATTTGATGGTACTGAAAGGTATCACAGATTTCAAGGAAGTTCACTATATGTGCGTTAGGATCTTCATTCGTTATTCTATAGAACCACATGTTCTGTTGAAGCATGTTTAGAAAGGCTAGTTTTATTTCAAAAGATGCTGCTTGTATGGGTGACCTCGCTACTCCTTGGTTAGTTGTATTAAACCTTATAAGAAGTCCATAAGGGTCTGTTGTTGACGTCTCTAGTTTTCTATGTGGTCCAAATCTTGTTGAAATTCCTTATCCATTATTGCTTTTGCGATTTCCACTTCTTCATCATGCCGAGCTTTTCTAATGGATCGTTCTAATCGTCTTATGTCTAGATTTAAGGTTTCAGGTGCACGACTTGATCTTCTCGTAACTCTTGTGTTCATGCAAGAGGATAGTTTTAGAAATAGAAAAAAAGAACGAAAAGAAAAATTAAAGCAAAATAAACGTCATAAATTATAGAATTAAAATAACCTCCCCCCCTCGAAAATGATGCCAAAAACTTGATTGGGTGGTTTCAATTTGTGTAAGTTTTAATTAATTAACCTCTATAATCCGTAAGTGCACCGATTAGTCTCATAGTACTTAAAGTGTCGATCCAATAAGGAGGGATAATCTAATTCTAAAATATAAGGCCAGAACAATTCGCAAAAATTCAAAATGTAATAGAACTAAAATAAGAATTCAAAATCATGAGAATATTAACAATTTAGCAATTGCAACACACACTTAAGAATCAACCTAAGGAATTAACAATTGAGAGAAATGGGATTTCACTAATCCTTAACATTAACCTAATTAATTATGAATTATCAGATTATTGGTTCTAGACGATCCTAGAGTTAATTACTCTCTCTCGAGTTATAATCATTAATCCTAAATTATAAACCGTAATTAGAATATGAAAGTTGCAATTTCTCAATTAATAACCTATCCAAACCCTAATTAGCTCTGAAGTTTTTCAATAAACTATCGAAAACCTATGCAAGGTCTTTCTTTGCACAATTTACCTATTTAATTTAAATCTTATTCTATTAAATCACCTAACTGTCGTTAGCCCAATTTAATTATTTTTCACTCGATTCACCCTCTCAGTTTATTATCAAATTATGCACGTCTAGAATTAAATCAAAATAACACAAAATGAATTAAATTTCATTAAATCAAAGATAAAATGCCGAATATGAGTTTAGAAGCAACTTCAACATCCAAAAATCCTATCATCAATTGTTATTCCAATTCTCTAAAATAATAAAATTGAAATTAGCAGGAAATACAAAATTGAAAGGATGATGGGAGGCAATGATGTTGGGAAACTCTTGATCCGAGAAGCACGTTAGGTCAGCTTCTTCTCCTCTTCTCTCAATAATTCTCTCTATGGTTTCTCTAAAAGTGGTTGATGCAAAAGCTCCCTTTGCCTCTTTTTCTTATTCTTTAAATACCTTTTGTGTTCTAAGTAGCTTTAGGATTTTTCTAGGGTCCAAAAGGTCTGAAAAATTTCTCAAAACTTGACGTTTTTGAGTGTCTGTGCATTTGCCTTATGCAAGCCACGGTCGTGTGCCACATTCGATCCTTCTGTCATAATTGTGGCACGTAGGCCATGATCGTGGGCTATGTCTTAGACTTCTGTCACAATCGTGGCATGCAGGCCACGATCGTAGGCTAACTCCATTGTTTCTGTCATGATCGTGGCCTATTGTGCCACAATCATGGGCCATTGTTTCTACCCATGTGTCTCCGAAACTTCTCCGTTCTTTGATGTTGACCTTGAAACATTAACAAACACATTAAGGTACCTTTAAAAACATAATAATTAAGCTCAAAGACTTGTACTAACCCATAAAACACTTTAAACATAAATAATTCACAAACTAACACAATTCTAACCTAAACATATACTAAATGATTGAATTACCAATTAAATACATATTAAACTAAGCCCTAAAACACGATACAATTCACACTTATCAATTTGACTTATTAATTTAACAACCATTTGGATGTATACTTCGCTATCACCCTTTTCATACCTTTTCGATCATTCGCTATCACCCTTTTCATACCTTTTTGATCATAATGCACCTTCAAGGTATGATGTTTCTTTTTGTTCCGTAGACACAGAACATACAAGGGTGAGTGACTTAATTTGCAATTTCTTTATTAAGTTTAGCCATAACTAGTACACACAATTCCTAACCTATCATTAACGTAATGTTAGTTCTTAATAAAATGTCCTAAAAATTTGCAACATTTCTCTACATGAAACTCCTTTTTCTATATCATTGCTTTCTCTTTCTCACTAATAATCAATTTATTCACAACTTTGCTAACTTAACCATACATCAGACCATCCATTTAACACTATCAAGATTCACATCTACTTAGTTTACTACTAATGAAACCTTTAGTTGTGGTTCTTTATAAAACAATTGTCCTCGTATACTAATAATAATTTTCTTGTATTTCTTATGTCTAATATGAACTCCTTAGCTTTCAAATCTCAAATCCATAACCATTAGTGAACTATTTATTTTACCTTTGTTAGTTTCCATCATACTCTTTAGAAGCAAATAAATCATTTAAGACATATCTTAAGACACTAAAATAATACCTTATTCACATAAAAACCATTCAATTACTTCAGAGTTCAAATTGTACTATCTTATAACGTAATTTGACCTTATCAATCCTCAATCTCATCAAACAAGGAATATACCTCATACTTCCACTACGCAACTTTGATGTTCAATAAAAATATCTTTACTTGTTCATTTCTAATACTACAAAACACTTATGTGATTTCAGGTACCTTAAAACTCAATCTAGCACTTTATTAGTTAAAATTTTCAATCATTTAAAATCTCCATTTCCTACTTGTTCAAAGGTCTCATACATAATTGTTAGTGTTTTCTCAATAGTCAATTATAATTATCTATAAAATAATAGCTCTAAATTCTAATGAGACAATTCTCCATTATGGATTATAACTTATCACTAAAATTTCCTTGAAAATTTTACCACCATTTTCACTCATTTGATTTTCAAGAAATAAAACAATTGACTTACATAAAAAGAAACTTAAAATAATGAATGTTAAATACTTAGAATCGATATACTAATATACATACAATAGAAAGCTTATATCAAACTGATCCTTACTACAATTAATAAAATTAAAAAATAAAATTATCCTAAAATATTGTTCAATCATCAATCCTGATTAAAGATTCCATCATAATGTCATCCATAACATTATTTTGTACGAATCCACAAATCGCCTTACAAAAAAAAATATAATTGACCTAAAAATTTTATGCTAAGATTAATATTTATTCTAATCAATCACTCTATAAGGTTATAACATATAAACATCTCAAAATTTAATCACCAATTACTAGTACCAATAATTAATCCTCAATTAATTCAATTTTAATGAGCAATTTCATCCTCCAGATATATTCACAAATTATTTTTCCAGTATTAAAAGGCTAAATAACCTAATAAACTTATGTAAGTCTGGATTCATAGAAACTAAATAAATTATGTACTAAATTCTTAGTACTTTTCTAGCTGTCATGGCTGATGTGCTAAGAGGTGGGAGCATTCTACATTTCGCACGGAATACTATATCTAACTTCCATTGTGTACCAATCCTAACTTCCTTTAGAAGCAATACACATCGATATAATGCGCTATTATTCAATTTCGTTCCTAGTATGATTTCATAATCATGGATGTCTAATAAGATCAACTCATTAGAGAGCTTCTAATTCTAACTACTATGTAACTACCTCTATGAATGTTCTAAGCTACTGGTGTAGCTTTAGTGAAAGTAGTTATTTTCATATAGCACTCTAAAAGCTCTAACTTCACATTAATCTATCTAACAAAATCTTTTAGAAACATAAGAGTGCATATTTTTGGGATCTATCTAAATATATTAATCACTACTAAAACTATAATTGTACCTATCACCATAACGGATGTATCCTCAACATTATGCTGGATTACTACAATTATCTCAGCCTATAAAAGTGATCTTCGTCCATATTAGCTACACCTTGGTACTGAACTCTGAGTGTTCTAAGAGTCTTTGGTCATTGTAGGTGATTTGACTGACCTCTGACTAAATGATATTCCTCATCTCATCCTTCTTTCACCAAACTATTTAAATTTAATAGTTTTAACTAGATCCAACCAAATTAGGGCACTTTAAGGATCTCTACTCCCATCGAACGATTTTGAACCTAACTTACATCTACACTCAATCAAACTCCCTAGCACTAATAGAGCCTCTCGTTGTTGGTACAACATCGTTGCACGTATATTTTTGGTTCATTCAAGGTTAAAAATTTCCACCGACAATTTTTCTAGTCTTAACAGTTTTAGAAAGGGTTTATTCATAAAGATAAATATTTACTGATCCATCCTTGTGCTAAGCCTCGTAAGCTGAAGGTATATTAAGTGGCTGGAGTCTTTAGTGTAGCTTTAGGACTGCTAAGGTTTCGTTGATGCATAATACTGTGAATTCAAAGATAATTCAAAACTTTCTAGGTTTCCCTTTTCACCAAAACAACGTAAGAACACATTATAAAATCATAACACATATAGAGACAACTCTATTTCAAAATTGCTCTGATACCACCTAAAGGACCCATCCTAGAGTTCCCCTTTCAGAACCCAAATCAAACCCTCCGAGTGACCCCACCGTATCCCTCTAATCGATATCTAACTCAACTTAAGGGTTCTCACAAAGATAAGCTGTTCAACTATTCAAAACCTTATGTACTTTAAAAGTTAAAATGTGGAAAATAGTGGAATTTCTTTTATGTTCTAAATAAACCACCCCAGGTATATGTATAGGTGCTTCAGTAGCTGGGATTCCATCGTAGGATTAATTGTATCATGAAGTACTGTTATGCTTATGTCATTTTTGTTATTTATGTGTTTTCTTAAATTTGGCTTAGTTATTTGTATATATGTTTTAAATTATTTTGTGGTTGTTTGTGATAAGGACTTAAGGTCCCATTTCATAAGTTGAGATGGTATATAAAATACTAGAAGTGTTCAAATCATGTTATGCAAGTTTTTGAAAATTGAGAATCTTAAAAAAGGAGTCATTATGCTGTTGGATTTTCATAAAGTTAAATAAAAAATTCCCATTATTTTCCTCACTTTTAACTTTTAAAGTATAAAAGGTTTTTAACAGTTGAATGCCTAGGCTTTGTGATAACCTTTCGGTTAAGTTAAATATTGATTAGAGGGCTATCATGGGGTTGCCTGGATAACTCCACTTGGGTTTCGGAAGGGGAACTCTAGGATGGATCCTTTCAGATGACACCTAAGATGTATGCAAGATAATTGGTTATCTCTATACCCTTTAATAAATTTTACAATAAAATAAATTAGTAGTGAACAGAAAAATGTGTTAGTGGCTAAAATATTAAATTTGGATGGTCACCTGCTTTAGAACATATTTTCCATATTACTTCCTTATCACCTTACAATAATAATCATAAAAATCAAACCAATTCTTGATAGGGATAGAACTAACCTCAATTTGGTTACTCAATAAAAAGGGGGAGCTACACGATTAAGACAAGAGTTACTTTCTTTGATAAAGAAACTAAGGTACATACAGATAGAGTAATACAGAATTTAAAACCTTTTTGGCGAGCTTTATAGTCTCTCCCTACAACCCAGAACATGAAGATATTAATATAGAAAATTGCCTAAGGTAAGTTATCCCCTTATGAAATGTTAAGTGAGGAATATCTTCAAATTACAAATGTCCCTGATGCCATAATTCTAAGGAGAATATTTTATATACATTGCACAATTATCCTTTATCTACTTAGGTATGGAAAGAGTTTATCCTAGTGAATTTTACAGTTTCCCCTTCTCTCAATGGTTAACATGCCAAGTTAAAGAAAATAAATACTATATAACTCTCAAAATGTGAATGGTGTTCTCTAATCTACTATTTTTATTGAGACTGGGAAAATATTTGGACTTAGTAAAACAAACTACTATAGGATAATGAACTTAATTAGCCGCACAATAGAGCCACATAATTTATGAAATAATAATTTAAATATATGGAATGAAATAGAAAAAAGTTGAAGACTTCAAATGGTGGTTTTTGTAGATAAATAACTCCAAATAGAGCATGCAAAAAACTAAATGTGGTAACTTTCATCTTTTAGGTTAAGGTGTCTAGTTAAAGAAAATATATGCTCCAATTCTCAAAATGTAAATGGCGTTCTTTGGTCTACCCTTTTTGTTGAGATTGCGAAACAAATTGCTACATAATAATGAATTTGATTAGCTGTAACAATGGGGTGGCATAATTAATGAAAGAATTCTTTACATCTATGGAGCGAAATAGATTTTAAAAAACTAAATACTTCATATGGTGGTTTTATAGATGGACAACTCCTAATAGAGCATGTAATACACAAAATGTGGCAACTTGTAGCTTTCCTAACTCCACTATTTGAGTAAGTGGTGTTATTGGGGACTACTATAGGGGTATCTGCTTAAATTTAAAATGAAAACTAGATGGAACCTCCTAGAAATTAGGGTGTTTAAAAGTCTATTCAAGGGAATGAGGCTAGCTTAGAGTTAAGGATTCAGTGAACTTATTATGGAGACCAAGATAAAAGAGATCATTTTATGGATAAATAATAACAATTATCTAAGGTGATAACATATCACATCATTAATTTACTCAATTAACCATATGTAGAGAAAAGTTGGGTCATATAACCTCTAACATGTAAATATAGAACAAAATAAGTTTGTTGAACAAAATAAGATTGTTGAAGGATTAGTTATTCTAAGTCAAAAGCTACAATTAAGATTTTATGTTTTTTACTCTCTCCCAACTGAATGTTTTGTCCTCATGTTATAAGATATGTTTGGGAATTAGTTCTCCTGAGCTTTCTTGCTTTGTATTGTATTATCAATATTAATTATATTGATGCTTTTTCCTTAAAAAAAGTAAAAAAGAATACCTTTATTATGTTTTAAGATAAGTGAACCAAAAATTTTGATCTATAAATAAGCCCCTGTTTCTATCTATAATGTGAATTTAGCAATTCACTTGTTAATATTTGGCTCATTTGTTTCTTTTGTAGTAAAAGTAATAACATTAGAGTTTAAAAATCTAAACAAATAGAATTTGAACATCATTGAAACAAGTAAAAAGATTAGTAAAGTATAAATAATTTAAAATTAGCATTAAATTTTAAGTATGTTATGCCACAAAAATGAAGAAAGGCTAGTATATGAAAAATTAACATAAAAAAGTGGCATTATAAAAAACAGTTAATTTTCTATTTATTTAAGATAATATTATTCATTTATATTATATTATTCATTTTTATTCTCATTTTTTATTATTTTAAGGACTTAATGAAAGAGAATGAACTTGACATTTAAAAAACCAGAAAAGAAACATTTGGACTTCACTGAATTTTGTAGAAAAAAGGCCTGTGAAGTAGGAAATAACATAATAAAACTTACTTACCTCTCAAGCTATGATTTATCGTGCTCTATGTAAAAAGTTTATGGGCCTAATTTAACTAGGATTCCATTTTCAAAATTAATTAAACCATCATTTGGACCCTTAGTTCTTGAGAACCTAAATTGAATCAAAAATTTTTTAATAATTGAGCGATATTCGCAACGTCTAACTAATAAATAGGTCCAAGCCTAAAATGAATCTAAAAACAATCATCTGTTATGTATTACTTTGATTAATTGTTAAGTGATTGCATGATTCGAGAGATGGGAAATCACTTAATAAAACAAACAATTAAAGGTCAAATAAGATAAAAAGTAAATCTAGTTTAAACCTAAAATTTTAAGTAAGTCGTAGGGCCAAATCATTAATCATATTCCTTTTTTAAAAATGAATTGAAATTTTATACTATAGTTGAAACTATATCAACGTCAACAGAAAAAGTTCATGACTGGAGGCCCTAAACCATATTTACATATGACAAAAGATCGCTAAGTATAAAAGAGCATTCGTCAATAAGAAAGGAACAAAAAATACAGCTATAGATACCATTTATGCTTCATTTCCAAGAAAAGGTTATGTTGAATATCATGAGCTAGTATGCAAGCTCTAATTTGGTTAACAATGCGCTTTGTTAGCTGGTGTTTCTCAAGTTTTTAGCTAGTGAATTGTCTCTGATTCTGGTCTCTCTAAATATTATATATCGTAATGGTGTAAGTTGCTTCAAAAAGAGAGCAATTAGGCCTATCTATCTTGGCATTCTTGATAGTCCAATTCAACATATGCTTCCATTGATATCCACTATTATGATGTGCAAGGAACCACCCTATTACGATTGATGAACAACTTATAGCAAGAGTTGTTAGAGAAATGACTACTGGAATTCAAATTCCATATGATACCATCCTCACTGTGGCTTGTGTTCAATGTAGGGAGATGATCAACCAGAAATTGAAAGCTTTTTAATGTTCCATGCCAATTACCATGAACAATTAAGGACGCATCTCTTAGATTAAGTGGCATTCTATGTCTAAGGTGTTGAAAATCATTGGATTGAATTAAAGGACTGATATTCAACCAATTATCAAACCAAATCATTCAAATTTTAGGTACTAATCATAAGCTTAGGCACTTTCTTTAGTCTCTTTTCATTTTTATTCTAAATTTTAAAACTCAAATTTAGGAAAATTTTCTATTTTAACCTTAAAGCCTAGCTTTAAGATATTAATATTGTTTTAAATCTTAAGACTCAACTTTAATCATTACATTTTAATTTCAGGCCCTAAGATTTAACCTTATACATCTCTTTTTAATTTCAAGTCCTAAGATATTATTATCCATTTCAAAACTTTAAATCCACTCTAAGCATTTTCTCTGTTTAACCCTAAGACTCAACTCTAGGCATAACAATTTTACTTTAAATGCTAAGAATCAATTGTAGGCATTATATATTAGTTTTAGTTTCTAAAACTTATCTTTAGGCATGTTATTTTAATTTAAAGTTTTAAGATGCTATATTAGGCATTTCAACCATTTTCAAGTCCTAATATATCAATATAGAAATTTATCTATTTTAGAGCCTTAAAATTCATTCTAGATATCTTCTCTTTAATTTTTAAGTTGTAAAAAATTTAACTCTGTGCATTTTTTTAAGCCTTTATTCATTTTAGTTTTTACACTTTAAGTATAACAACTAAAGGAAATCGGGACGAGATTTGATCCTAACTGTAACGAAATAATTACAAAAATTTTTCATATTTTGATTTCTCAAAAAACAATATTACTTTAATTATATAAAATGATTAACACATAAATCAGAATAAAGCATGAATCTTAATTCGTAACTTATTCTGAAGTTTGACCCTTTTCTTATTGTATACCACGAATTATTTATGAAATTTGTCCATCTCAACTACTGTAGTCACATAAATGCTACACAAATGTCCGATCTCTAAAAATATCTATAGAACAGGTTGAAAGAACTTTATATAACTCTTATAGAAAGGGTTAAATAAAAAGTGCTAGCTCCGTTAAAGCTTAAGCCTATTTATAATAGGTTTTGGACATTTTAGTGATTTAATTGAAATTAAATTCTAATTTTAATTAAATTTTAATTGGAATTACAAATAATTCTAATTAAATGTCAATTATTCCCAAATAAGATTCAATATCTCATATTTATCCTTATTTATTAAATATATCGTATTTAATCATAAAATATCTCAAACTTTACATTTAAGTCTAATTAAAATATCATTGCTTTCTTCAACTCATTCTTTATGTAAAACTCATTGTTCCCAAATATGTCAACAATTATTATAAATTATAATTATAATTCATAATTGGAATTAGATAAATTAAAACTCCTTTTAGCTTATCTTTAATTATCTGATTTAACAATTTATAATCATAGATCAAGATTGACATCTAGTAACACATCATAAGCACCTAAATATTTAGGAATGTCAAAGTGGTTTTGACTAATCTTTTTCAAGCATGAGTTTTCCTTATAATTCAATCATTTTATCATATAATGTTCTAATTAGACATAGAGCATTAAATTAAGGTCTATTCTATTTTGAATCCAATTATATTAGTTCTCCACCATTAGCTATTGATTCAATTAATGACATTTATATATTATTTACAAAATGTCATTCTACCTTGGCCAAGGATTTCTCAAATCAATACTAATTAAGAACAACAGAATATTCTCCTTAATCACTCTAAGGTGATAAATCCATGTAGTTCATGTTACATCTAATGACCATCAAATGAGCTACCCATGATTAGAATATGCCATAAGTAATATTAAAACATAGTAATCCTTATACAAGATAACTTTGGAGATCTCAAGTCAAAGGATCACTTATATAATCATCACAATGAGAAATTTTATAGAAATATAAGTAATGTTTCAAATAGATTTTTCATATCAGGTCAGTTCAATAAACTTGATCTCTAGCAAACACCTACACATTTGTTTAAGTATCTTCATACTTTAGTTTATGAGGTTGACCACTTTCTTTATAAGGAAAAACATAACATGTGTTAGCCTTTTTATGTTCAATTAATGTCCAGTCTTAGTAAAACAATGATTAGGAACAATTTAGGGATAATACATAAATACAATATGAATCTCATAATTAAAATCTCATCATATTTTTATTTGCAATGTATTCTAAACATGTACAGGATAAAAAATGTCTTTAAATTATTTTGTCACTATAGTATAACCAATCGATTAGCTATAGGGCATAAACCAATAGTCTACCACTTTCACTAAACCAATCTTTTAAACATCATATACCATATCTCCATATGTTGTTCATGCAACTATTGGAACAGTGGTTTAATGAGAGAATTCTATGAGATTATCTATAGTGAGCACTTGCTTAAATCTTACAATTTCCTTCTTAATTATCATCATAATTAAGAAAATTTGTCCAAATATGTTGTTGAACCTTTGATGAGACCTTAGCTTCTTTAACATGCCCAACGACTTTAATGTTCAACAGTACATTACTGTCTTGAACAATATAAGCAATTATATCGAGTTTACTAAAGAACTTATTAATCCAATTAATCATTTCCACTAAATTCAAAAAGTATTATGGCTTATTTAGCAACTATTGCTACATTGGACCCTTTCCAATCTTGAATGATATTATTCTTAAGTAAAATAAACCTTAATTAGGACTTAGTTCTAAAGTAATATCCTTATCATCTTAAACTTAAATATTAACTCATACATAGAATAATAGATGTCTTTAAGACTGCACAAGTGTATGATATCTCATATACCAAACGTCTTCAGTAAAGTATGTTTGCACTTGGACTTAGAATAGTTGAACAACTTTCCAATCTATCCTTATAGATCTAATTCCTAGAATTAGGTTGTTATCTTTTCATATCCTACAAGAATTGTTCTTGGATAATTATGCTTTCAACAATTAAAAATTATAATTATTATTCTTTGTGAGCAATATGTCTCTATATACTCCTACTAAAGAGAAAAACTATACTCCCACTAACCCGTAATCGGCGAAAGATATTGTACTTCACTTACATTAAAATTGCAAGGTTCCTTTGTTACAATTATATTAACTTGTTGTTCTTAGTTTTTAGGAAGTAGTTAATTAATTTGTGATAAATTGTTAAATGATGGTTTTACTGACTTATTTTCCAAAATTTTAATTGAAAGTTTGCTCGAAAAACACTATTATGTTAACTGCTTTTATTTAAAAATTTTAGGACATTCTTTTTCATGCAATGTACATTCACAATTTTTTCAAAAAAAATCAAATTGATTAATCGAAATATGGAAAATTCCTTTTATTACATTCTTGTAATTTTTAAAATCTCTTTTTCTTTTAATTACGTCCATTACTAGATTCTTAGTTTTCACTTTCTAAAACTAACAAAATTGAATATTATAATTTTTATATGAAACTATTTCAATATATGACCATCTGGTCAAAAGCCATCGAATCCAAAATTTTCTTCATAGTAGATTAAATTCTTTACATTTACATGATGAGCTAATCAATGCTGAACCAACTATAAATGGACACTTCACAAGTCTCACAAATTTATAGCTCAATCATGCAAAGAATTATTGCTTGGACCCATGATCAAGTTTCAACTATACAGATTGAAAGTGGGATCAGTTATGGCTCTAGCTCACTCTTTCATCTTATGGTTATCTGCTCCACACAAATTGGGAACTAGAGATAGTATTAAGTTCCAAATTCTGGCTATAAATTGCCCTTTATTCTTTAGGGAAGTTGAAACCCTAGATCATATATTCTTCTTATGTCCTCAAACCATACAACTATGGAGAGCTTTTCTTAATATATTTGGCTTACAAGACAAGGATCTTAGTTGGATGAATACATTGGCTTGGGCTAGCCAACTGAGATGGGCTCATAGAGAAGATCAAAGGTTGTTCAAAACTGGTTTTGTTATATTGGTGCACTATATTTGGATAATGAGAAATACCAAAATCTTTAGTAAAGATGAAGAGCTTAAGGAGTATGGTTGAAACGATTCAAGGCTCAAACTAAGGATGGCTTTTATGGATCAATACTAATCATCTACTCATACTATTAAAATGCAATTGAACATCTAGGATAAGATGTTGGATGTTTCCATCTATGTACTTTCTTCATTAGTTTGAGCTTCATTATTAGGAGTTGTAACTTTATACACTTTGTAATTTTTACTTTTTAAATTAATTCATTACTTAATTTTCAAAAAAAGAAAATTATAAAAATAATAGTGATATGAGTCGCACTAAGAATTTTACTAGTAAGGTATTTGAAATAATTTATCATCACCTTATCTTATGAATTATGGCCAATATAATTAGATTATTATTAAAAAAATATCACTTCACAAAACGTTAGATAAAAATCTTAATATGGAATTGAAAATCACGAAATGTAATTGGAAAATAAGCAAGGAAAAAACAAGAAATATAAATATCATAATTTGCGGGGAACTCACTGTGGTGGGTTATGGTGCATTTTGTCGGAAATTTTCTAGTTACGAGGCCTTATCAGAGTATGCGTTGGACATATTTGTGGTCCAACAAGTGATTAAAAATATTAAATGTTAAGGTCTGACCCATCTAAAATAAAGGCCTAAGCAATAGCATTTAAAAGGAACCGATTTCATAAATTAATTCCTACTCTGTTTTATCCCATTTTATTGAGGACCTAAAACATCGCGGATGAATATGAGTAGAAATTGGTTTATAAGACCGGATGATACATTCCCCGTTCAAAAGGACTACGATCAGATCATACAGAAACTTTGTTCTCTGGCGAGTGGCGACCCCACTATTAAACGCCCACCTAGACTTCTTCTTATTAAGCACTACCCCTCGTCATGTCTCTTTTTACTTGCTACTTAAACAGCGTTCTAATTGTTAGGAGTTGGAATGGTCGGTCAGTTAACGCAGGGCCAGTGACGTCCTACATGTATCCTTGAGTAATATAACCTGAAAATTATCATTAGTTTATATTATTATAGAACTGATGGTGTGAAAAAGAAGAAGGCTAAATTTTGATTATTATGCTTTTGTTGATATAGGAACAAAAGCGTGACGTAGTAATATAATGGAGGGGACTTATGAGTTTTGGTGGGATTTCATCAGTTACCTTGCCTTGCCTGACCAGGTCTATAAATTCAGTGAAAGCCACAAAACTTATCCGCGTTAAAATCTTGCTTCTCAGCTGCCACTTCTTTCGATTAAGAGAGAGAGAAAATTTGTGGCTCCTCTTCAGAAGATCTGTTTCGGTATCCGGAGAAGACCGCTGACTGTTTCTTGGAAGCAAGTCTTAGTCATGTGACCCATCATATACCAGCTTTTACTACAGCTGTACTTTTAAACGCTCAGTTCAATTGAACTTTTATATCAATCAACGAGGCAACGCGTCATTTCTGCGTGCCAATTTTTCTGGATAAATCGTGTAAAAAAGAATCCATACTTCTCTTATAATGATCTTTAAGAAAAACCATTCTCCCCTTGGTTCTTGCAAACAATTTCTTTGTAGGTTTGAACCCTTGGACATCTGGGAAACGTTATGCAGGCTTGCTTCTTATTCGGTTGCTCTTCAATGAAAAAATGTTGGTCTTGAAATAGAATTTGTTTCTTTTATTATGTTAGTGTATGTATAAGGTGCGTGAGGTTTCTTTTGCGACAAATTTTGGCGCTCGTTTTGTGTTTTGTGAAAGGCTAGTCATGGCTGAAAGGTTGAAATTTCGGTCTGTTGGTTGCCCAAAATGTGGTACTCTCCTGAAAGAGCTCCCTCACTACTCTTTATACAAGTGTGGCGGCTGTGAGGCTGTTCTTCGAGGTTAGCTCTCTTCACTCGCGTATCTCCACATAAAAGTTATTCTCGTATTCACATGAATCGGTTTCATTTGGCCTCAACTCCTTGTAAATTTAAACGTTTCCTGTTTTGGTTTGTTGTAACACAAAAAGGATTAAATCTGGGAAAATATGGAGATTTGAAATAATGTTTCTGATGACACAGCAAAGCCAGAAGCGAGGAAAAGTGATAGTGGTGAAGAAGACGTGGAGAAGTTAGAGATCGGTTTAATGACTGCATCTGAGAGTGATGGGGATATGCATGCTAAGAGAAAAGTGAGATTTTTGAACGAAAGAACTGATAACAAGGGTCCAGAGGAAGAAATTGCTTATGCTGAAAAATATAGGCAACTTCATATAGGAGACGATACAAATAGAGGGAAGAGTTTGGGGGGTAGGCAGCTTAGGTCAAGAGTTGTTACGAAGCAGTCCGATATGTTCCATCCGAGTCGGACTAGAGATGGTCCAATCACCACAAACGACCGGATCCATTTTTCAACTTTTGTTACTCCAGATGACGGCCCTTCAAACTATGGATATGGGAATGGGAGGCCAGGAAACGCCTTTAGTCAGCTAGATGGTCCAGATAGTCTTGCTCATCTAGAGCAGGAACCAACAGAACTATTTAGGAGGCTGAATGACTTAAAAGAACATCTCACCAGATCTTGTACTGTGGCTGAGGACCAACGCCGGCGGACTTCTTTTCCTACCAAAGTACCCCCTAGTTCTTCTGAAACCTACCCTGCCCATGTTGGTTACGATTTTCAACTGTTGCCTCCTGATAAACCTCTTTATACGAAACAGTATGGTCAGAGACCTGCACTCTGCACAGAAAATTGTGGCATCGACGACCGTAATTTTTTTTTCCCTCCCAAGTATTCCCCAGCTCAGATTGGCATGTTACGTCCCCATCTGCAACGGCAGGCCCACTTGGATTTCTATGAGGAACACCGTGCATGTATTCCACATCAACAATTGTATCATCATCCAGCCTGCTTATCTTTCTACCGCTACAACGAGAATCGACCTGACTATTCCATGAGAAAATTCTCCAAGGTGCCAAGAGATTCCACTTTCAAGCAACATATTGGACCGCATGCCTGTAGTCCTCATTCCAATCCTCCTTCCTTGCAATCAAAAGATCAACAACTACACTCTGGTTGGCCAAGTGACATAGGTTCAGATGCTACTGGCTTTGGCCAGAGCTGCACAAGGAGAGCTCTTGTACATCTGAGGAACGCCCAATATTGTCGTTCCATAGCTGGAGGTTCCCCATTTATAGCGTGTCATGGTTGCTTCGAGTTGCTAAAACTTCCCATAAAGCTTAAGGTAAGGCAAACCTATCGGCAGAAATTGCAATGCGGTGCTTGCTCAACGATACTTTCCTTAGAAATTAACAAGACGAGGCTAATTGTTTCCCTTCCATCACGAAGCAAGGAAATTTCAACCGAAACTGATAATAGTTCTTGTGTGGTGTCAAATGAATGGCCTTTAAAAACTGATGGTTGGTTGTATGCTGTCGTTACCAATGTCCCTAGCGAGAATGCTTGTCGTGATAATGATTTCGCATCATTAGAATCCAAGGAAAAAGTAATATCAGAACAGAGGCAGAGTTTCAGTGAATCTGAGAAAGTGCAGCGCCGTGCTTCATTTTCCACTTCTGGAGGAAAGGGGAGGATAGATGATGCGATAGTTCGCGAAAACATTTCCTCCTCGGTTGAACTCGCCGACGAAAATGATGTATCTTTAACGTTCCAAAGTTCAGACTTTCCAGAGCATTCAAGTGATTTCTTAGATGGTATGGTGAACAAATATGGGGAAGGAAACAGGAGCAGAAGAGTACACTGGGATATGGTTCCACGGGATAATATAGCACGTCGACAGAATTCTGTGAAAGATACGTCAATGGCAACTGAAATTGAAGTTCAGTTTGATGAATGCCTAAACTCCAGCATAACCCAGGACTCTCAGGTGGTGAAAAAAGATGATGTATCCAGGGTCGGTGCATTGAGAGAATCTTTCTTTATGGGTTTCATTAAGAGGAGCTTGAGAGATTTCTCAAGCTCTAAACAACGCATGGAGGATGAAAAGCCTAATGTTTTTGTAAACGGGCAACCTATAACAGGTCGTTTGAGGAAGATGGCTGAAAGTAAAGCTGGTCCTATTCACCCAGGAAACTATTGGTTAGTTGTCACTTTTTGTTGCAATAGCTTTGGTTGAATTGAATTACATGCATATATCAAGTGTAGAAATCAATAACTTTCAGAAAGTGAAAAAAAGTCATGTTTCTGCCTTGAGCAGGTATGATTTTCGAGCAGGATTCTGGGGCGTGATAGGATATTGTTGCTTTGGCATAATTCCTGTAAGATGGAAGTCATAGCTCATTATAAATGCCTTTATATTAAGTTCAATGTTACGTAAGTGAAGGACCATGTGCTGGTGCTCTTTTTGCAGCCTCAAATTGAAGAATTCAATTACCCTATGCCAGAAAATTGTTCTGATGGAAACACTTGTATCTTTGTAAATGGAAGAGAGCTTAATGAGAGAGATCTAGAATTACTTGCCATCAGAGGACTGCCCAAAACCATAGACAAATCCTATATCATTGAAATTTCAGGGAGAGTTCTTGATGAAGACACTGGTAAAGAACTGTACAACCTAGGCAAACTTGCCCCTACGTAAGTCCTCCATTTCTTATACTCTTGTTCTGCTTCATCAGTTAAGATCTCCACCTCATCTATAATAATGATAGAAATTAATTGGTACAACTTTTGCTTGTTTTGCATATGGGAAAGGGAAAAAAAAAAAGAAGGTATGTATGTCTGATTAGGGATCACCAACTGTTTTGAACAGAGTCCAGAAGCAAAAACGTGGCTTTGGCATGAAGGTTCCAAGAGAAATTATGTAATCTTTGAAACTTGAAAGCAAAGATTCCAAGATAAATTGGGTCTTCATATCCGTAGTTTACGTATGGATATGGAATGGAACACATCAAGAGAAATTACAGGCATGGTTAACAGAACAATATCAGATGGCCGAAGCACCTAAATGCCACATTCTGACTTTTTTTTTTTTTAATGTTCCTATGTATCAACTGTATTGTTACTTGTTAGTGTTGGCAGCTTTGAGAACTAGGATTCCTCATCACTTTCACATGGAGAAGCCAAACCTGGTGTATTGGAAACTTACTGGAGAGTCTAGACAGTGGACTTCAATGTATTAGGTAAAAGGTAGAGATCATAAGCAAGCATGCACGCATAATATGCCGCCTTTCAGGATGGTATTGGTAGGACATCATCCATCAATTGTAAACTAATGTTGCCTTTCCAAATAGCCCTTCCTACCTCGTAATTTTATTTTAAGCAAGAAAAGAAGTTCCGAGTGTGCGACAACATCATCGGTATTGTTTATGTGACAACAACGGAACAGGGACTTGGTCCAAAAGAGGAACTAGGTCCTCAACCTTTTGATAGTTTAATCCAATGAAGTGAACCAATGGAGCATCGAGGGTGCTATTATTAAATCCCCAACACTTCCAACCTGCAGCTTTTAATGGAGATGCGGGGACCATTTCCTATAGGTTCTACTCAAGTATTGTTCTAATAATTCCGTGCATCATGAGAGAAATCATTGGATCACCGGGCTAGGATATGCGCTTATTCAGATTGGTGTATAATGCATTAACCACTTAGATTGATATAATGAACTAGAAAAGAGTTACTTTTTCTTAATGATAAGACCGTGTCAGTCGATGCATTTGCACTACTCTTTCTGCCCTTTTTAGAAAAATAATTTGGTCTGAAAGAATTAACAGTTTGTTTTTCTTCTTCGGTTAAGTCTTTTTGTTTGTTGTAATTAAATGTTAATTGATTTTGACTGATAATAATAAATAAATAAAATAATTCCCCTTCTGGCAAAAACACGCAAGAGCACACTGTGAGGATTTCCGTTCAGTCCATGATCTAACATTCTTGTCTCTTCTCGACAACAACTTAGCTCAACTTTGATTATGCTCGTCAAGGTGCCTTCTCTGTCGGTGACTATCACCCACCTCCTCATCTTGGAATAAAGTCGACATCTTGATCATTTTAGAGAGGTTGGGCAAAGGCAGAGCAGTGACAGAAATGAAGTTACTGTGGAGACAATGGTCACTTAAAAAGTACAGCCATTGGATATTGAAGCTAGGAGTTGCCATTCTCTTATCGGGTCTCGCTTTTAGACTCTTCCTCAGCCAATCTTCAAGATTTGAGCCAGAGCTAGAGCCATCTTTCTTTGACAAAACCGAACTACCCCCGAAGCCAACTGTTACGGTTGACGCTCCAGAACCAATTCCTGTCTTTGATATTCCAAAGCCGCCTGTTTTCGATAATCGCAAGTCGTCTCCTTCTACTGATGTTCCACCGTCTGAAGACGAGACGCCTCAGAACGGTAATCGAATTTGTCTGCTTTGGATTTAGCTTTTGTCTGTCTTCTTTCTTTTTTATTTGTCTTTTCCATTTGTAAAATAATTTAGAGTGGATTGAAAAGTTGGAGACATGCATCTTCATCTAATTACGTGCAATTTTAGATCTATAAAATGGTTTCGGTGACTGGCACTGGGGATCCCCTTTGCCATAATATAGCTGTTAGACAAATTCAGATTGGTTGTTCTTCCACAATGTTTGATGGGTATTCTCTCGTTTAGATTTCCGCTTATATTATGCTGAAGCAAATTATCATGGTTATTCTTGTAGCTATGGTTGAGGCTGCATTTGGATAGATCCAATGCTTATGCGGTCTATTTCATGACGGCCTTTTTCTCTGTCCTTTAAATGTCTCATCTAGTTCTTAGTAGACTCTACGGTTTGTTTCTGAAATTGATGCAGGAAGGTGTGATCTTTTAATTGGGGATTGGGCTCCTAATCCTTCAGGACCTATATACACAAATGCCAGTTGCCCGTTGATCGAAAGTCATCAAAATTGTATGGGGAATGGACGGTCAGATACTGGTTATCTATACTGGAGGTGGAAACCTCGGGACTGTGAGTTACCTCCGTTTGATGCTCGACGATTTCTTGATTTAATGAGAAACAAAAAATGGGCACTCATTGGTGATTCAATATCTCGCAACCATGTACAGTCATTGTTGTGCATCCTCTCCACGGTATGCTTGAATACTCAAACTAAATTTGAAATTTGACTTTGGGAAGTGAACTGATTTTCAGATATTTCATTACTTCTCTCTTGTGCCTCAGCATACCATTTATGTGGAATAACGATGTTTATACATACTTACAGTACTAAAGTTCACCCAGTTTCATATTGTCTTGAATACTTCAGTTGTGTTTTGTGTGTAAAACTGCTAAATTTGGCTGTGTTAGGGATCTTTTGATTTCTTGGATTACTTCTTATTCTTATTTTTTTAGATGAGGGTAATTACATTCCATTTTGTATTAGCTGATATATAACTGAGACGTCTTGGTCATTCCTTGAATAAATTATCAAATATGCAGATCTTCTTGATAGTGTTATTCATTAAGATAGAGATTCTTTATGATGATGTTGCTCATATATCTTTTGTAAATTCAACATTGCTTTAACTCTAGCTATGCTTGCCCCAAGTTTCTTTTGTTCAATGACGGGAAAGTTTTCAAGTTTCCACATTGTTTCCCTTTAATGGCATGGCCGCCTCATTGATATAGCACAATGAGAAGAATACTTCTTTGTTTTTCCCTTTTAGGTTCATGGGGTTGTTACTCGATGTTAGAAAGTGATTTGAAAACCTTTGAATTTTTAATGTTGCTGCAAGTTGCTTCGATATAGGTTGTGCTAAAGGAAATACATTGGGGAAAATGACAAATGCAAAATGAGTTTTGGAATGTTCAGGTTTAACCTTCACTTTAAAAACTTTTCCCATCTGGGTTTATATGGTTAGGCATACTTTAAAATGCCTAAGAACATTTAGCCTTCAAGACGATCCATCCCTTGGCAGTTGACCTTACCAGGACACTAGTATTTCTTGAAACTGGTGGTTTTGTAATCTTCAAATTTTTTCTACTACAGCAACTATAATAAATAACAGTTGTCAGCAAATATTTCTTTCAAACTTGAGCATGGGACAGTTTTTATTGTCGATCCTCGATATAAGTTTCTTTGACGTCCGGCTTTTCTATTTGGCTATAATACTTTTTTTTCCACTTATTCTCCATTTGGAATTTGATGATTTTGTTTTTGTCCCATTATAGCTACATAGGTGTGAAATTCTCTCCTGCGAAGAAGCAAACTAATTTATAAGTTGCTACTGCTTACTGTTGTTTTTTACTTAGTTGACTGTCCGAGAAGAATACTAATAATGTGATGTATGAATTGTTTGGGAAGACCTTAAGTGAAAATACATTGATAAAACTGAAAATAATTTGTGATCCAGGTTGAAGAAGCAATTGAAGTTTACCATGATGCAGAATACAGATCGAAAAGATGGCATTTCCCTTCCTACAATTTTACTATATCTAATATTTGGTCGCCTTTCCTTGTACAAGCTGCGATCTTCGAAGATTATAATGGTGTTTCATCGTCTGAAGTTCAGCTGCAGATTGACAAGCTTGATAGGAACTGGACCGATATGTACCAGAGCTTGGACTACGTCATTATCTCAACTGGAAAATGGTTTCTTAAAGCTGCTATTTACTATGAGAATGACACAGCAGTGGGCTGCCATATATGTCCTGGAAGGAACCTGACAGAGTTGGGATTCGACTTTGCTTATAAGAAAGCACTTGAATATGCAATGAACTTCATCGTAACATCAAAGCACAAAGGCTTGATATTTTTCAGGACATCTACGCCAGATCATTTCGAGAATGGAGAATGGCATAATGGAGGAACGTGTCCGAAACAAATTCCAGCTAAAGAAGGTGAGGTCCAATTAAAGGACGTGAACGACATTCTTCGAAATATTGAATTAGCAGAGTTTGAGAAGGCATCAGCAAAAGCTAATGAAAATGGGGTCAATCTCAAACTTCTTGATTTCACGCAACTTTTACTACTGAGGCCTGATGGCCATCCAGGTCCCTACAGAGAGTTTCATCCATTCGCAGAGAACAAAACCGCCAAAGTTCAAAACGATTGTTTGCACTGGTGTCTACCTGGACCAATCGACTACTTAAATGATGTGATCATGGAAATGGCTATTAATCGTTGAGATGATGTTCATTGACTGAAAGTATCTTGTTTCAGCAACTATTCAGTTCGATGATACAGATGCTACAGGTTAACCACCTTTCGTTGGAGTTGACCTGTCCTAGTTTGACCAATATCCAATCTCCAAATTTTGTTGGATAAAGAGGAAAAAGAATAGTTTAATACCTATGTTGTCTATATTAAGATGATCATTTAATTGTAAGTGGCTTTACAGTCATGCTACAATGAGATTTTCGGCTCAATTAGCTGAGTTAACCTTATCAACAGCTATTGCATTTAAATTTCCATTAGCTGATGATACTGTTACATCATACATTTTGCATCTTTGAGTAGACATACTTATAATTAAGAATTGTAAAACCGGATTTGACCGGTTGATTCAATTGAAAAAATTATAAACTGGACGATTTTTTGATTTGATTTATGCTTATAAACGTTATCATTAAAACTCTGTCGTTTTTTACTTAACAAGTCGGTTTTTACTAAATTAAGAAAAATTCGTAATCTTATCTTCTTCACCTTCTTCTTCGGTTTTCCATTTTTTAGAGTCAATATTCAACCAAACTTCAACCTTCTCTTTGACTCTTACAATTTTGGAAAAGCTTTCGGTCTTAATCTCCAATCAAACTCAACCTCTTCAATAACTTTTAAAATTTGTTCATAACCTCCAATCAAACTCAACCTCTTCGATAACTTTTAAAATTTGTTCATCCTCTTCAACAAAAAATAGAGAAAGTGTAAGGATTAGCCAATTAAAAAAATTTTCTTTTTCACTTTTCAGACTTTCATCGACGCAAGGAGTTGGGTATTTTCGTTTGGACTTTAATCTTCTGCTTTATTGCTTTCATCTTTCCTTTTTTAGTCTTTGGTTCGTTATTTTATAGGGTTATGATTTAGGATTAAATAATTGAGAACCATTCGGGAATATGGGGTTAGTTATCGTCTATATAAAATCCTTTTAGTTTCAATCTATCCTTATTCGTCTCAAAAGAGGAAAAAAAAAAAACAAACAAAATGTATGAGTTAACTTATGCTAGGATGTTAGATTCCACTAACTTTAGATAATGCATATGGAAGTTTTAGCTTCTACAACTCTAGTTTAGCACACGTTTGACTTTACACCTTCGTTTTCTGACCTTTTATGAAGTTTTTGAGGGACAATTTGGTGCTGGAGAACTCCATGTAGTTATCCAGCCAATTGTAGTGGACGAAGCCTCAACTATTACCAAACATATAATTAATTAACTATTAATTTTTCTTATGAGAGTTTTCGAATTTGTGTTAGGTTGGACGGCCCATTCCTTATTCTTCTGCTTCTTGTCTTATCTCACATTAAAGCAATTTGATAATTGCAAAATTATAAGAATACACATGTAAACTATAAAGTGTAAATTAAAATATTTTTACATTTTTCACTCACTCACTTGAAAAGTATATCTTTGTATTTTGTGGTTATGCAAGTGACCATTTTTTTTCAAATACTTTCAATTATTATTTTGATTTCCTAAAATAGCTTTATGATGTCCTTTTAATTATGTCAAATTAAGGAATACTTATCAAGTGTGTTAATTCACAAAACCAATGCATCCTTTTCTTTGGACTCTTTAAAAAATAAGATACATAATAAGTAACCATTCCCTTACTTGAATATTCGTGTTTTGTGTTTGAACTTCCCTATTACCACATTTTTGTCTAAATGTAACTACACTGGTTTGTGAGATATAATGTGCTCAATAGTATAATTATTTTCAATATTTATTGCTTTCTCATAATGTTGAAATGTTATAGTTATGTACAAAACTTATAAAAATTACTTTTCTCATATTTTTAGGCTAAAATTATTATGGAGAATATGGAATCATCATGAAAAAAATTCAATGAACTTAACACCCTCTACTTGTAGTAAGTCTGATCCAACATGAAATTATTTTTCTTCTTCTTAAACATTCGATGGAAATATTCAATATACTTGTATTGTTTACAATAAAAAGTTTAAAATGGGAAGAATTTATAAAATAAAAAAAACATTTTGCTGGTGTTAAGGGTAATACTACTTTTTGCAAAAAAAAGTACCATTTAATGTGAGTGAGAGGAATGAAAATTATTTACAGTAATAAGTAAGAAAAAAGAAAAATAAAGAGGCTCATAATGTTGTTTTTTAGAGATGAGGAAGCACACGTAGTATTAAATAAAGAAAAAAGGAGTTGTTATTAACATATATTCTTATTTTCCTTTAAGAACTACTCCTACTTCTTAACCTAGTTTAAAAAATGTTTTGGTTTATAAGGATGTTGTTTTATAATGTAAATGAGCATGGGCTCAATGATTTTATCATTCATGCATTCCTTTAAATGCTTCAAATTCACCATATTTTCAAGAAACAATAAATATTATAACAACGATAGTTCTAAGATTTAGGGCATCTTCCAATTATGAGATTCATGTGCACTTGGCATTTGCTTCTAGATTTAAAAAAGGAATGTTAGTTGATTGTGGATACGTATAAGTTTAGTTAGGAAATAATATGATGCACTATTATGACAGATGAGTGGTCTGATTAAAGACAAAAAATCTTAATTAATTGTTTGGTTTATTATAATATTAGAATAGCTTTTATCAAGTTTGTTTATGATTATGATTTTGATATGGTAAAAAAAGCTCAAACTTTATCTGAATTATTTTCTAAAATTATCGGGTAAGTTGGACTAAATAATATTATGGATTTTGTTATAGATAATGCTACTAATTATGTATTAGCTGAATACTTGTTACAATCAAAGTATAAGCATCTTTATTAGTCTCCATTTGTTGCTCATCATATAAATCTCATTTTAAAAAATATTTGATAGTATGGATAGTATTTCTAATCTTTTTTCACATGCATCTAAGATAATAATTTTTAATGCATAATCGTATTACATTTAAGAAAGCAAGAAAATTAGATTAACATTGTATGCTCGATTGTTACTAGGTTTGCAACTACATTTGGTACTTTAAAAAGTATTTATGATCATAAACAACTACTTCAAAATTTAGTAACAAGTAAACACTTTTTAAGTTATAAGTTATCAAATAATGCAAAAAGAAAAGAAGTTTACGTTATTATTTAGATAATAAATTTTGGGATGCATGCTTGATGATTATGAAGATTATGACTATTTTTATAAGGTTATTCAGGATTGTTGACTCATATAAGAATCCATTTTTAAGATATATACGCAATGGTATTTATATAGCTCACAAAAAAATTATGATCTTTCTGAAGGGAAGGAAAAATTATACAAGTCTTATATAGATATTCTTGATCGACAATGAGATAAGCATCGTACTCAAATGATCCATTGAGTAGTTTATTTTGCTAATCTTATTGCTTATATAGTAGATATGCATTTATAAATGATATTATAAGTGATCTTTTTAATGTGAGTGAATGCAAAGGTATGTTCTTTATTAAAGAGAAATCAAAGGCAACAAATGAAATTAAATTATTTTGTGAAGGTTTAGGGAGTTTTGTTATATCATCTACAAAGAGAGAACATATGATGAAAAAATGCTTCCTAGTAATTTTTCATACTTTTAGTTCACCTTTACTTATTAATAATTATTAATTTAAAATACAAATGAGGGCGGAGATTATTTGGCAAAAGTATTCTAACATTGAGAAAACTTGCTATTAGATTATTCAGCCAAACAACTCCTGCATAAAGTTATAAACATAATTGGAGCGTTTCTTAACATATTCGCATAAAAAACTAAATAATTTGGAATACCAAAGACTTAATAACATTTTTTGCATTACTTATAATCTGAGAATGAAAAACATGCAATTTATTATTTTTATCTTTATTATTGACTTTATAATTTCTTTATTATATATTCAAAGCACTTAGTACGAAGAGAACATATGATCCAATTGATACCGATTGTATCAATCATATTGGCTTTTAGATCAAAGAAAAAGAATCGTCGATTGATTTTAATTATATTGAACTTGAAAAAACAATTTATGATGAAAATGCATTTGTTACAACAAATGAATTAAGAACAAAAGGATAGTAAGGAGCTACAAATCAGTGAGTGTACTTGAGATTATTTTGCATGAAGCATATGTGGATCCAAAGTTTTAACCCACTTGTGAGGAAATGGCATTACAATGGTGTTTAACATTGAGTGTATCCAAAATTTGAAAGTTCTTTTGGCATATTCTATGGCAATGAATTATTATTTAACTTTTTAAAAAAATTCTATAAAGTTGATAGCTTATTTTGATATATTTAACATTGAAAGCATAACATATTTCAAATTTACAATAGAGAATAATTTCATACATTACTAATTTATAATTTATTTGAATGTAGTAGAAGAAGTTGATGTAGATACTTTAATGAAAGTATGGTTTATAGGTCTTTAAATAGCATTGACAAATTTAGAAATTTTATGGATGATGAGGCGCAAACTCTTTTAGAAATACAATTTTGATTTTTATTATTCTTCTAAGTTTTATATTAGATTCAAATTTAGTTTTAATTATTTATATTTGATTTATTATTAGTTCATCATACATAACAAACATTGGTGTATTATTTTATTTAAATAAATATTTTATTTTGTATTTTATTTTTGTTTATTCTTATAATTTTGCTTCTTATTGATTACATACTAAATTTTATATTGGTTTAATAATGACTGAACCTTTCCTTTGACCATTTTGATATAATGTCCAATGTTTAAAACATTGTTTATAATCCTAAATATTATGTGTATCGTATGGTGAACATTTAGGATTTCTTTTATCAATTCATGTCTTAAATTTATACCTTCTTTTTAATCTAAATTCTATATTTTTAATTTTTTTGAATTAAGTAGACGTACTTATAATCTAACAAATAAGTTTTAAATCTTAAATTCTATTCACCATAAGACATTTAAATAAGGTTTAAAACTAATTTAATAAGATTTAAATGGATTTAGGACTAAATTAAAACTAAAGATAAAAGATTACAATAAAGGATAAACTAAATTAATCTTCTTTGTGGTTTGTCATTTTTAGAAAATTTATGTATATTTTTAAAAATTAAAAATATAAGAAATATTATAAAACGTTTTATAATATTTATTAATAATAAAATTACCAATTAATTAATAATTATTTATAAAATATGATTTATCTATAAACTATGAGAAATTAATCATCTTATATATTAGTATTATGGAATAATAAATTAAATAAAAACTTAATTTGTTATCATATAAAAAGAAATCTATTATTATTTATTAATAAAATATGATATATTAATATTTATTATTTATTTAATAAAATTATTAATATTACATATTAATATCATTATATTTTTAATGTTAATACATGAAATATATTAATGCTAAGATCATTCTCCTATTAAAGAAATAACATAAGATGCCTATGCAAATTCAATAACTACATAATTGAGGTTTTTGGTTTTGAGCATACAATCAATAAATACTTAGAGATTAAGAGTTAAAGAATTTGAGACCTACAAATGCACGTAAAAAAGTGAAAGCCATAAAAGAATAACTTAAAGCCCCAACAAAACTAGATACAATGATATCTTATAGAATAAAATTGAGGTTTTATTCGACCTTTCCAACATGCAGAAGGAAATGCATTCCAAACCAGGAGACAAAACTCTCAAGTAGATGGAAAGGAATGCCTTAACTAAATAAATAAATATAATCCGAAATCATAACTCACTGATAAAGAAAAAGTTCAAAATTCAATGGTTGAAGGAGATAGATAACTAAGGAGAAACATTAATAAAATTATTTCACTCCAGGACTTTGATGGCAACTTTTTGAATGATCAAACATTATTTGAAGAATTATGCCTTCAACTTCTTTAAATCATCTTCTGGTAAGGTTGACAAATTATTTGGCAACCTTGAAGACCTCAATGTTTTCATTCCCTAAGCTATTGCAAGTGACCAAGTATAATTCCTTATAAAATTGATCACTAGTATAGATATAAAGGAAGTTTTATTCAATCTCAATTCCAATAAAAATTTGAGTTTAAATGGAATGAATACATTCTTCTTTTAAAACACTTGGGAACTCAAGCTCCACAATCATTATAATAATTGCTAAATTCTTTTCAAAAGGGAATATGTAACATCCCATCACATGTGGGGAGGTTAGAATAGTAAATATGAGTGATTAATGAGAGCTTAGAAAGGCATTTTTTATGCTCATGCATAATATGTCATACACATACACATGAATATTGAATCATTGCTCATGAAAATTACTGTACATGCATTCATTGACTTTCCGAGTATAATTGTGTATAAATGTGAGTATATTGAGAAATGTTGGCCCTAAAAAAAATTCTTCTTGATGAATAAGTATAATTTACATTGATTATGAGGTCTTTATGAAATTTTGTGGAAATTAATTATTATGCTGATGTTAGAAAGATTATATGATATATGTTCATTGAAATAAAGTGTAAAGGTTATAAGAATGTTTAAGGGGTGTTTTTGGCAAGACACTTAACGTTAAAAGAACATGAGCCTATAAGGAACGATAAAAGGGACTTTTTGGGCTCATTAAGGGTAGAAATAGAAGAAAGAAATGTAGTCTTGCTTTTTTAGAAGGGAAAAGATGAATTGGGAGAGAAGAAGAGAAAATAAGAAAGAAAAAAGAAGATAATTTCGGTGGTTGAGAGAAAAGAAAAGAGTTAGGCTAGGTTTCAGCATTTCTTAGTCTTGAGAGAGATTTTGATGTGGTTCAAGAAGAGAAAAAGGAAGAGGAAGAGAAGAGATTCTAATTGAGACAAAGATCTCTTTATTTGGTGAAGAATCAAGGTAGGATCATTTTGAATCTTTCGGATTTTTGGAAGAGTTTTAGGCCATGGAGTTAAAAAAATACATGGTTTTAAGTTTTTTAGAACCAATTTTAATGATTGTGCATTGTGGGAATTTTCAATTTGAAAACCCTATTGAGTTGAGATTTGAGAGTTTAAGGAAGTCACATTGGTAGCTGAACGGTTATACTTAGGACTTTCCAAGTTTGCACAGTGCAAAATTTCAAGTCTTTTTTAGGGGTAAATTTTGTATTTTGACTTCAGGGTAAAATCTGGACTAATTTAGTCTAAATTAGGCATAGTTGTCTTCCATAAAGTTGTATCTTATCTTTTTACCTTTTAAACGATATATAGTATGAAATTTTTGGACATCGAAGTCAAACGTTATGGTCCTTATAAGTATAGATGCTCAGGAGTATAGATTAAATCATCTGATGACGTCATATCGTCTGATGCACTGTTCTTCTGACCCTATTGTCTAGTCCAAATTTGACTCTATAGACGATAGAATTTTCCATTAAGTCCTGTATAAAAGTTGTATATATTCAATTCTTCTTTCGAACCATCCAAAGAACACCTCAATCTGATATTTCTAGAGCAAGTTATGCTAATTGTTCCAAATAGGTCTTAGACTGAAACTTCTTCTGGTCACTATTCATTATGTATCATTTGGTCCGATTTTGACCACTTATATGATAAAATTTGTCTTCAAGGTCTTTATGAAAGTTTTATATATTGAAGGAATCTTCAAACCATCTAACACACACCTCAATCCTATATCTCTAGAGAAAGTTATGCTAATTGTAAAACATCTTCTGTGTACTGTTCATAAACTTTTTCTGGTCACTGCTTATCTTGTATCATCTGGTCAAATTTTGACCCTCTAGATGATAGAATATTTCTCCAAGGTCTCATGAACATTGTAGATCTTGAATTATTTGTTCAAACAATCTAAAGAACACCTTAATCTGATATCTCTAGAGAAAGTTATGTCGATTGTAAAACATCTTCTGTGTACAGTTCATAAACTTCTTCTGGTGCCTGTTCATCTTGTATCATCTGGTCAATGTTTAACCCTCTATATGATAGAATCTGTCATTAAAGTCTTCATGAAAGTTGTAGATTTTGAATTATTCTTTCAAACCATTTAAATAACACCTTTATCCGATACCTATAGAGAAAGTTATTCTAGTTTCCCCGAAATAGGTTCAATATGATTGATGACAGAACCTTGTTTGATTCTTTCAGCCATAACTTGTCATCCGACCTCCAAATGGAGCGATTCTTGGACCATAGAATCCTATCACTTTTGTTCCTACCTCTCCATAAATGTTTATAGTCTTTGATATTGGATTGAATAAGATTGATTGAATCAAATTAAGGGTATTGGATGGAAGAGTACAAATTGTGATTTTAATAGTTCTAGTGAGGTATAGACCTAAGTATAAATTATACTTAGAGGAGTCTTGATATGGGACTGATTTTGTGATGAAACTAATGGATAAATAACCAGGATTGTCATGAACATGTATTGTACATATTTTATTACATACATGTGCATTATTAAACACTTATGATTGTACAAATTGTGATGGATGTGTACGTGTTATTTGATATAGAGGAGTAACTGGAACGTCAACCTCCAGACATTGCCAAAACTTCCAGGCATTAGCTTCAGGAGAAACTTGTGAGTAACCTAGACAGTTTCTCTCAATCGTTGTTTGCTTAAATTGTGTTTTGAATGATAAATGAATGTGGATTGAATTGTGTTAATTTCTGGATAGAAGGTCCAATGAATGTGAAATGTAGAGTGTATATTGAAGTGCTGCTTGAATGTAAATATGAAGAACTATATGTTTCATAATATGATCAATTGTGATAGATGCATTCCATACATGAGTGCATAATCAGATAATAGCAGTTGTAACCAGGGTAGTCACTGATCAGAGCTTAAAGCTCAAAGTGTGAAAAGAGCTTCGAGCTCAGACAGTGATTAAGAGCCAAAGGCTCATTATGTAAAATAAGCCCTATATCCTCATCGGATAAGGGATAGTTATTAATGAGCTTGGTATCCAAAATAGATGCAGGACAGTTTAGGCACTCGGTCATAATAAAATAATAATGGGAAAAGTGTCTCATAAGCATTTTATATGCATTTTAAACAAATATGTGGATTGTTTGAAATGCCAAATTGATTTGCTCTTAAATATAAATATGATACGTGTTCATTAAGCAAAGTTGTGAATTATGTGTTATGTGATTTGTTGTGTTGCATGAATTGAGTGAACCATTGAAGATGGTTATCTCTTTGAGTTCGCAAAACTCACCAAAATTGCAACGTTGTCTTTTTGGGATCGAGAGACGACTCTAGCTACTGAGAGGCTCTACTAGCTATGTAGATTGTGAATTGGCAAGAGAAGTCATGGCTCAAAGGTCAGTTAGCCGGAATTTTTAGATGGCCTAGATAGATTTTATATATTTTCCTTTCATATAGTACTTTTGTACTAGGTTATGATGATGCACATGTAGTAAAGGTTGAAAGACATAATGTAGACTTTCGGTTTTATGCAATGAAATAAGGAAAAAGTTGGTTTTAAAAATATTGTGATTTTCTTTTGATGCTTATAAGGGATTAACGTTATGATGCCATGTGAAGTGAATATAGTGATAGAATGTAGCGTACCTTTATCATAGGATATATATCGGAATGACCTCCGAGTGTTTGGGTGTATACCCTACGGTAAGGGGGTGCCACATTTAGGTGGTATCAGAGCATGGTTGGCATCTGTTATTACATATAGGAATGTTAAGCATGAAATATCATGAGAAATGCAAAAAATGATTGAAATTATTGTTTGTTATAGTTCATTCGCTCTAGGTGATCAAATTGATCAACTAGCTGACCAAAGATCGATAGGAGCCAGTAGGGAGTGCTCGATACCTCGATCTAAGAAAATGCTTCCTAGAGTTCCCGAGAGAAGGGAGAGGAGGTATGATAGGCTGCGAAAGTAGGGAGTTGTGGATTTCTATGGCAGCACAGACCTTGCTGAGGCCGAGGGATGATTGAAAAGAACTGAGAGGGTTTTTGATCAGATGGACTGCGAGCTTGACGAGAGGTTCGACTATGCAGTGTCCTTATTATAGGACCCAGCTTACTAGTGGTGGAAGACTATCCCGGGTAGTACCACCAGGCCTTGCCAATTAAAGTGGAAAGACTTTCTGAGGGTCTTCAGAGAAAACTACATGCCTAAGATCTACTTGGATAGGAAGATGAAGGAGTTCCTAGATTTGAAGTAGGGTAGGATGTCAGTGGTAGAGTATGAGATCTGGCTCAACGAGCTGATGGGTTATTCTACTGATTTGATTCTACAGAAGAAGGCAATTGTAGGAGGTTTAAGGACGGGCTCAATATAGAGACCAAAACAAGATCGGCGCTTTCAGACCTGTATAATTTCATTAAGATGAGAGCTGCTTTAATTAGGATTGAGCAGCAATTGAAGGAGAGACAAGCTGAGACTGGGCAAGGGTCTAGAGGGAAGAGGCCTAACGAGAGTCAGAGCAATTCTAGTGGAAGATTCAGTAAGTGCCAGAATAGATCTTTTAGATCACTCACTGGATCAAGGCAGTCAGGATTCAGACAGAGGGGTAGTTTTGTACAGTTTGGCAGTGGAAGAAGTACAGTGTAGAGTCAGATAACTCCATGTGAGTATTGTGAGAAGAGGCACAGAGGTGAATGCTAGAAACTGATCGGAGTTTGCCTGAAGTGCAACTCTTTTGATAACCAGATTAAGGATTGTCTTGCTACTTTGGGAGCTCAGTCTGGTATGAGTGGGGGATCTAGGAGTGCTGCTATAGTCCAGCAGAGCAGAGATAGTGGGTCTAGACAGAGAGGCCGAGGTAAAGGTAGAGTGAGCTCTGGGAGTCCTTCTAGGACGATTGAGGTGCGAAACAGCCGACCGGAGTAGCTTCGCACCTCAGTCCCAGGCCCGGGTCTATGCTATGACCAGGAAGGAGGCTCAAGACACACCAGATGTTATTACAGGTGCACTCCTTATTTATGATTATAAGGCATTTGCATTGCTAAATCTAGGATCTATGCATTCATTCATCACACTGTATTTGGCATCTAGGTTGCATTGTGATAGGGAGATAGTACAGTATGGGCTAGAGATGAGTACACTGATACGTAGTACTACAGTTATAGGAGAGGTCTACAAGGGATGTTTGGTTCGAATTGATCAAGCAGAGTTGGAGGTAGATCTGATTGTATTACAGTAGAGAGAGATAGATGTTATCCTAAGTATGGATTGACTTACTACTCATAGGGCTATTACGAACTGCTATATCTAGTGTTGCGAATTTCGTACCGTACCAGACAGTACTGACCAGTCCGTACCGTACCAGCCAAAAAAGGTACCAGTACGGGTGTGGTTAGTATCGGAGAAAAATTTCTGTCGGTATCGGTCAGTACCGACAATACTGGATAATTCTGGATGGTTCCATAAAAAATAAAAACTCTAGGGACCATTTTGTAAATTAAAAATTTTCTAAACCTAAAACTAAAATCGCACCCCCCGACTGCATGCGTCCGCAACCGCTTCTCTCATCTCTCTTCTCTCTGTCACATCGCCTGCTCTCACCGTCGATGCTGCCTCAGCCTCGTCCTCCCTGGGCTCCTCCTTTCCTCCTCTGTCGTGGTCTCGACGTCTTGCACTCACCTCACCGTCTTCATCAGCTCATCTTCAACCTTCGTCCATGCCGCTTGAGGACACCTCTGCTTGCTACAGTCATCATCGTCGCAGCTGAGGTCCACCGCACCACCACACACTACACCAGACACCTCTCTCTGTCGCACCGCTGCCCCATCGAACCACCAGTCACACCACCGAAGGGTTTTTTATGGGTGTGTGTTTTCTATCATTTATCATGTTTTTCCTACTTGATTTAATTTTTTATGGTATTGGATGATGGATTTCTGAAAGTTGAATGATAAATTTGTTATTTTTATTGTTGACTGCTGATGGTATTGCCGTATTGGGATTGCTTGACTTTCTGAATTGGTTGTATTTCTGCTAGTGTTGAGTCGAAAATTTAAGTTGAAATTAGGTATGCCGTATGTTGTTGTGCTGACCTGAATGGAAGGAAGTTGAAGTTGAAGCCTACTTAAAGTTGAAGTAGCTGCTCGAAGGGTTTTGTGTTGTGATTGATGAAGAGTTGAAATTAATTTTACCGAAGGTGTATTGTTGAAGAATTGAGGTTGAAATTACAATTCTATATTTGTGATTTGGAAATTGGAAATGGTTATATTCGTATTCCTAGTCTGGTATAGTAATATAGTATAGTTGTTGTTAATTGTGGAAAACTAAAAAATGGAAATGAAAGTATGTTGTTTTGTAAGTTGTGTTTGGTATTGGATTTGTATTTTGGACCATTGTTATCAATTGAAAATTTATGTTATAATTATAAATAATTATCTTGTTAGAACTTAGAACTTTAGAAGTTAAATGTAATTGGTAATTTGGTATATGCAAAACTAAAATATATAAAATCAATTGTTATAATTAATAAAATATAATGCATATTAA
>JANSVA010000217.1:32746847-32759892 GCA_025504915.1 Erythroxylum reticulatum | reverse complement strand
TCTCATTAGAATTAATTCTAGCTTATTAACTAAATGTCATTCCCCTAAAGACAATTAGTTGAACTCTTGAATTATTACACATTGTGAGAACATATATTTCATGTCCAATTGCAAACCCTATTTATAACCTTATTATAGCCATACACACAACAAAGGGTAAAATTACCGTTTTGCCCTTGTGTTCTAGTGATAAAGTATTAAACTTCTCCTACAACAAGAAATAAAAATTTCTCTATTTTGGAAATAAAACATGTGTATTACATTTAAGTAGTTGTTGTTTGTGCTTTTCTTTTTTCTTCTAGTGAATTTTGTTTTAGAGCATGGCAAACACAAGTTTTAGGGGTATTAACATCTTTCATAATCAAATCATATAGACTTGTTGCCAAATAAGTACCAATTAAATTCCTTTTGTCAAATTTCTTCTTCCTAAAGAAGCTTTTTCTACTTAGACACTATTTTTACTAATTCACAAGAATTACAAAATTTTGTACCTTGAAATTGTTTTCTAAAGTTTAATACTGAGGCATTTCTTAGCCAACTTCACATATTCGGTCTTCGAGAGTGCAATTTGGCATTAAGTCTTTATTCTCTTAAATTGAGAAATGAACATGTTTACATTCTTGTTACTTTTCTATAAATCTCTAGATAATTCGACTATATTGACTTCATGTTTAGTCTAAAATACTAAGTATGAAATAGATTTTCCATTTATGCCTATAAAAAGATAGAAATCTTGAGTAATAAAGCATAACAAGAAAAATTCGTACCTATCAAAAAATTTAAAAATAACCTAAGTTTAAAATTATTGAAATTTTATAATTAGTCAATTCATTGCATTGAATGAATATAGCAACGTATTTGATAGTTGACTGGACATCTTCACTAGAAAATAAACTTAGGAATTTTATAATCATAGAGGATTCTCATGGTTAATGTGCTTCGTATAAGGCTTATGGAATTCAAGGCGGCCAATTTATATTAAGATAGCCTATATGATTGTTGAACAAATTCTTTAATAGCTTCCATATTAACTTGAAGCCTCATTATTAGATTAGGAAAAACCGAAACATGATTATGATTTATAGCCAAGAAGTTGTCCACTCAGTCATGATTTGGCCTATTAGTTTCAACTTCAAAATTTGTCTTCTAAAAGTTTAGGGCTTGAGAATTTGTCAATCATTTCCAAAATTAGTATATGAAGGCACAACATGTATATCCTCTCTTTTATAAGGAGGAATATATCTTTCTTCCACAGAGGAAGAAGTTAAAAGATGACTACACTCACTAACTTCTATTGCATTTGGTTCAAGTTACCCTAGAAGACCTTCAGAAATATGTCTGACTAAAAAAGGAGAAATTTGTCCAGTGTTTAATTCTAAAGTAATAGAAAGTTTTTCGATCTTCTATGTCAACATCTCGATTACTTCATCCATAAAGCCAAATTGTACTTTAAATATGAAATATTATTTACATAAAAAACATCGTTTCTTGTTGATGGATACAACGCTTTTAAATTCTTTCTAAATGGAGACTTAACCACTTCTCTAAATTTTCAATCATTTGAGATATAATTCTTCATTTCCTACTACAGTAGGGACTTTTTCCTTGAAAGATGGAGACACAATAACTTCTTTTCCATTCTTTGTTTATGTTCCTATTGGACATATCAAAATTTTAATCACTTTTTATGATCAAAGTGGAATTTGAGCATGACAAAAAGGAATTCTCCTAAAAATACACATGACTACTAAATAATGATGTAAGTGGAATTTGGAAAACTTAGAGAATAAAATTCTAAGTTACAAGTTGCTAAATGCTAAAGAATGTTAGGGCTTAAAGTTTAAGTTAAAAGGATAATTTTATTTAAGTAAAGGATGAGTATAAAGTGCAAAGAGAGGTAAAGCACTAACAGCTTTTAAGTTTTAGTAGTGTTATTGTGTATGATGTCCTTTGTGTTACGATGTTCGTGTATTTATATAACTCTCTCAAATTCAACCACCACATTCATTCCTTATGTAACTATTTAACCTCTAATTATCCTATAACTATAACCATGTCTTAACTAATTACCCACCAATATAATTTTTTAAAGCACGTGTTATTCATGTTTCAACCATCTTAACTCCTAAGTCTTGGACTTCCTTACCAATCCTCAAGTTCAGGAATTTTTTAAACAATTTAGTTAACTTCTAAAAAACTTCACACAACTGGGCCTTTTTGTGCCAATTGGGTTGAATTTCAATCAGGCTATTAACAGGTCTATAAGGTAACTTCTTTTGGGTGATCTTGAGTGACTTTAATTACATAGTGTATGATTCAAAAGCTGTGGGGAATCATTGCTTTAGAAATTTTAATAATAATCTGAGAGAATGTGTTATGGGATAGAAATTACAAATCTTAAGGTTGAGGGGCATTACTATACTTGGAGCAATAAACAAGCTGATAAATGACATATTATGAAAAAACTAGATAAGAGAATGGTTAATAATGAGTATTTAATATGATTTCCTCAAAGTAAAGATCCTTTCTCACCCATACAGTCTCAGATTACCTACCTATAGTGATCTAAGATCTATTTACTTCCTCTAAGAGGTGCTTCCCTTTTAAGGTCAATAACTATTTGGTAAAGGATGTTAATTTTAGTCAAGTCATTGAGAAGGGTCTAGCTAGTCCAGTGTAGGGGAACTTACATATACATAAGGAAGCTAGCTAAGATTAAAGAACTTAAAAAGCTTAAGGGGAGAGGGGAAACAACACTACTCAACTTTTCACTAACGCTAAAGAGAAAATGAGATGCATTCAAAGGGAAGTCTACAATAATCATAGTGATCCATACTAGTTAAATGAGGAAAAGAGTACACTGAGCTCTTACCTAAATGTAAAGAGGAATCATTTCTCAATCTTTAAACAAAGGTCTAGGATAAAGTGGCTTCATGAGTGGGATAAAAATACTAGATATTTCCATAAAACTATCTTTATAAGGAAGAATCACCATACGATTTACTTATTGATTAATGGTGAGGGGAACTTAATATCCTCTTAACAAGACCTCAAAAAGGAGCCCTTAGGTTTTTCAAGGGTCTTTTTGGTACCCCTGCTCTAAGCAATTCCTCTCCCTAAACACCGAGGTCTTTTATTTGTAATTAATTCTCCCCTCAAGAGGTTGATGAATTAATAGCCCCAGTGTCCCCTAGGGAGATTAAATAGGTAGTACAAGAGATGAATCTTGAGAAAGCCCTTAGGCCTAATAAAATAAATGATGTATTTTTCCAAAAAAATGGCCTTAAATTAGATGCTTTGTGATAAAAGTGATAATAGAGGTGTTTGAGAAAGGCAAGATGCTAATTGAAAGTAGTAAGACTTTTTTATGCATTATTAAGATCATAGCTAAAATTATGGCCAAAAGATTAAGAAAGGCTTTGAAGAATCTAATTGATCAATCCTAATATGCATTCTTAGAAGGGTGATAAATAGGATATAATGTGTTACAATGTAAAAAAATACTGAATGGTTATACTAGAAGTAACGCTCTTAAAACTGTCCTATCAAGATTGATTTTAATAAGAGCTTGCAATTTTTGTCAGGTGGTAGTTTTTAGACCATGTACTTAGTACTTTTGTCTTTCCTAACAAATTTAAGCATTGGATCATAATGTGTGTCATCTCAATCTTCTTATTAATTCTTATCAATAAAGAACCAACTCAGGTATTCAAAGGTAAGAGGAGTTTGAGACAAGAGGATCATATATCCCTCTACATTTTCATTCTCTTTTTGGAGGTCATCACAAGGTTAGTCAAATACAAAATTACAAATGAGTAGAGGTTTAGGTATCACTGTAGTTGCAAAGAACTTAAAATCACTTATCTTGCCTTTATTGATGATCTATTGATGTGGGTACCCTCATATCTTCCCCACAATCCTTTAGTGAACTATTAGGGCTAGTTCTAAATCAAAAAAGAAGCCACCTAATAGTATCAAAAAGTGCAACAACCATCTCATAAAGGCACTCTCAAATTATCGAATTGAGTATAATTCAACCCCTCTTTAAATTTATGGGACCCCTACTAGCAACCAGGGGACTTCAATACTCAGAATGTCCCTCTTTACTACGGAAAATCTAGAAGAGATTATGTACATGGTGTAATAAGAAGTTATCACATACCAGAATACTACAACTAATTAAATTTGTCATTTAGCCCTTTGCACATATATTAGTTTGCACACTTCTTTTTAGCCAAAGGAGTTACCAAGTCTATTACAAGAGACATTAGAAGATTTCTATAAGTAAGTGAAAAATATGAGAGATACTTGTAAAAAGTAGCACGAAATGATGTTTTTTCCCAATTAGCTAAAGGCGGGCTAGGAATTGTGCCTATTGGGTTGTCCAATAAAGTTTTGTTAGGAAAAAGGCTTTGGAGATTAATGGGTCATAGATAAGCACTTTGGGTTAAATGGGTATACACCTACATTTTAAAAGGAAATTTTTTTATAGGAGGTTAGAATCAAGACATCTTATTCATACTCTATCAAACAACTACTAAGGTTAAGGACCTACATGGAAGAACACATCAAGTGTAAGATTGGGAATAGGAGAACATCTTCAATTTTTCATGACAACTGGTGTTTGTTAGTCCTTTATACAAAAACCAATAGCTCATCTCCTTAGTAAATATAATTCTAAGTGATGCAAGAGTGGCAACCATTAAAGTGGAGTACCGACAGTAGCTATTCAACTCCTACCCTTTTACAACTTAAATCAAGATAAGAAGGATGAATATGTGTGCATAAGGATAAGGATTAACCAATTCTCATTATTTTAGTGATATACTAAAAGTTAGAGGAGAAATTCAAGCCTGGCACAAGATAGTGTGGAATGGTTGCTTACTCCTCTCCTTTCGTATGTGGTTTATTACCAAAGGAAGATTAAATATGATCAATAGACTATAGTACTTAAACTTGCCCAACATTTGTTTATTATGTAAAAAGGATGCAGAAACTATTGAGCACATCTTCTTTAAGTGTAGTTTTTCTAATAGGATTTGGTGCACAATCAAAGCTCTATGATAACTAGATAAGATTGGGGATTAGTTTTACGAAGTTTTTAAGTGGCTATAGATCTATTCACTCTTTAAGAATAATAGTGTTACTAGCTTTATGACTTGTCTCTATAAGTTATGGGAATAGAGGAATGCTCTTCTTCTTAATTCTTATCAACGGAGAACCAACTCAGGTATTCGAAGGTCAGAGGAGTTTGAGACAAGAGGATCACATATCCCTATACGTTTTCATTCACTTTTTGGAGGTCTTCATAAGGTTAGTCAAATACAAAATTACAAATGAGTAGAGGTTTAGGTATCACTGTAGCTGCAAAGAACTTAAATTCACTTATCTTGCCTTTGTTGATGATCTATTGGTGTGGGTACCCTTATATCTTCCCCACAATCCTTTAGTGAACTATTAGGGCTAGTTCTAAATCAAAAAAGAAGCCACCTAATAGTACCAAAAAGTTCAACAACCATCTCATAAAGGCACTCTCAAATTATCGAATTGAGTATCATTCAACCCCTCTTTAAACATATGGGACTCCCATTAGCAACCATGGGACTTCAATACTTGGAATCTCTCTCTCTACTATAGAAAATCTAGAAGAGATTATGTACGTGTTGTAATAAGAAGTTATTATACACTAGAATCCTATAACTAATTAAATTTGTCATTTAGCTCCTTGCACATATATTGGTCTGCACATTTCTTTTGAGCTAAATGAGTTACCAAATCTATTAAGAGAGACATTAGAAGATTTCTATGAGTAGGTGAAAACTATGAGATAGAATGGAATTATGTTTTCTCCCTATTAGCTAAAGGTCGGCTAGTAATTGCGTTCATTGGGTTGTCCAATAAAGTTTTATTAGGAAAAAGGCTTTGGAGATTAATGGGTCATAGAGAATCACTTTGGGTTAAATGGGTATAGACCTACATTTTAAAAGGAAAATTTTTTATAGGAGGTTAGAATCAAGACATCTTATTCATATTGTATCAAACAACTACTAAGGTTAAGGACCTAGTAGGTTAAGGACCTATGTGGATGAACACATTAGGTGTAAGATTGGTAATAGGAGAACATTTGCAATTTTTCTTGACAACCGGTGTTTGTTAGCCCCTTATATAAAAACTAGTAACTCATCTCTTTAGAAAATATGATTTTAAGTGATGTAAAAGTGGCAATAATTAGAGCGGAGTATCGAGAGTAGTTGTTAAATTCCTACCTTTTTACAACTTAAATCAAGATAGGAAGGGTGAATATATGAGGATGAGGATAAGGATTAACCAATTCTCTAATCATTATTTTAAGGATATACTAAAAGTTAAAGGAGAAATTCAAGATTGGCACAAAATAGTGTGGAATGGTTTCTTACTCCTAAAAATCTCCTTTCATATATGGTTTATTACCAAAGGAAGATTAAATATGATCAATAGGCTACAATACTTAACCTTGCCTAACATTTGTTTATTATGTGAAAAGGATGCAGAAACTAATGAGCACTTCTTCTTTAAGTGTAGTTTTTCTAATAGGATTTGGTGTACAATCAAAGCTCTATGATAACTAGATAAGATTGGGGATTAGTTTTACGAAGTTTTTAAGTGGCTATAGATCTGTTCACTCTTTAAGAATAATAGTGTTGCCAGCTTTTATGACTTTTCTCTATAAGTTATGGGAAGAGAGGAATGTTCTTCTTCTTAATTCTTATCAACAGAGAACCAACTTAGGTATTCGAAGGTAAGAGGAGTTTGAGACAAGAGGATCACATATCCCTTTACATTTTCATTCTCTTTTTGGAGGTCGTCATAAGGTTAGTCAAATACAAAATTACAAATGAGTGGAGGTTTAGCTATCACTGTAGTTGCAAAGAACTTAAAATCACTTATCTTGTCTTTGTTGATGATCTATTGATGTGGGTACCCTCATATCTTACTCACAATCCTTTAGTGAGCTATTAGAGCTAGTTGTAAATCAAAAAAGAAGCCACCTAATAGTACCAAAAAATGCAACAACCATCACAAAAAGGCTCTCTCAAATTATCAAATTGAGTATCATTCAACCCCTCTTTAAATATATGGGACTTCCATTAGTAACCATGAGACTTCAATACTCGGAATATCTCTCTCTACTATAGAAAATCTAGAAAAGATTATGTACGTGGTGTAATAAGAAGTTATCATATACCAGAATACTACAACTAATTAAGTTTGTCATTTAGCTCCTTGCACATATATTGGTTTGCACACTTCCTTTTAGCCAAAGGAGTTACCAAGTCTATTGCAAGAGACATTAGAAGATTTCTATAAGTAAGTGAAAAATATGAGAGATACTTATTAAAAGTAGCATGGAATGATGTTTTCTCCCCATTAGCAAAAGGTGGGCTAGGAATTGTGTCTACTGGGTTGTCCAATAAAGTTTTGTTAGGAAAAAGGCTTTGGAGATTAATGGGTGATAGAGAAGCACTTTGGGTTAAATGGGTATACACCTACATTTTAAAAGGAAATTTTTAAAAAAAAGGTTAGAATCAAGACATCTTATTCATACTATATCAAGGAACTACTAAGGTTAAGGGCCTAGTAGGTTAAGGACCTATTTGGAAGAACACATCAGGTGTAAGATTAGGAATAAGAGAATATCTTTAGATTTGCTTGACAACTGGTGTTTATTAGGCCCTTATACGAAAACCAATAACTGATCACCTTAGTAAATATGATTCTAAGTGAAGCAAGAGTGGAAACCATTAGAATGGAGTACCGAGAGTAGTTGTTCAATTCCTACCCTTTTACAACTTAAATCAAGATAGGAAGGATGAATATGTGTGGATAAGGATAAGGATTAACCAATTCTCTAATCATTATTTTAGGGATATACTAAAAGTTAGAGGAGAAATTCAAGCCTGGCACAAAATTGCATGGAATGGTTGTTTATTCCTGAAAATCTCCTTTCATATGTGGCTTATTACCAAAGGAAGATTAAATATGATCAATAGGCTACAGTACTTAAACTTGCCCAACTTTTTTTTATTATGTAAATATGATGTAGAGACTATTGTGCACACCATCTTTAATTGTAGTTTTTCTAATAGGACTTAGTGTACAATCATTGCTCTATGATAACTAGATAAGATTGGGGATTAGTTTTACAAAGTTTTTAAGTGGCTATAGATATGTTCACTCTTTAGGAATAATAGTGTTGATTGCTTTTATGACTTATCTCTATAAGTTATAGGAAGAGAGGAATGCTCTTCTTCTTAATTCTTATCAATAGAGAATGAACTTAGGTATTCAAAGGTAAGAGGAGTTTGAGACAAGAGGATCACATATCCCTTTACATTTTCATTCTCTTTTTGGAGGTCGTCATAAGGTTAGTCAAATACAAAATTACAAATGAGTAGAGGTTTAGGTATCACTGTAGCTGCAAAGAACTTAAAATCACTATCTTGCCTTTATTGATGATGCATTGATGTGGGTACCCTCATATCTTACCTACAATCCTTTAGTGAACTATTAGGGCTAGTTCTAAATAAAAAAAGAAGCCACCTAATAGTACCAAAAAGTGCAACAACCATCTCATAAAGGCTCTCTCAAATTATCAAATTGAGTATCATTTAACCCCTCTTTAAATATATAGGACTCCCATTAGCAACCATGATAGTTCAATACTCAGAATGTCTCTCTCTACTATAGAAAATCTAGAAGAGATTATGTACGTGGTGTAATAAGAAGTTATCACATACTAGAATACTATAACTAATTAAGTTTTTCATTTAGCTCCTTGCACATGTATTGGTCTGAACACTTTCTTTTAGCCAAAGGAGTTACCAAGTCTATTAAGAGAGACATTAGAAGATTTCTATGAGTAAGTGAAAAATATGAGACATACTTATCAAAATATCAAAAGTAGCACGGAATGATGTTTTCTCCTCATTAGCTACGGGTGGGCTAGGAATTGTGTCCATTGGGTTGTCCAATAAAGTTTTGTTAGGAAAAAGGCTTTAGATATTAATGGGTGATAAAGAAACACTTTGGGTTAAATAGGTATATACCTATATTTTAAAAGGAAAATTTTTTATAGGAGGTTATAATCAAGACATATTATTCATACTGTATTAAGCAACTACTAAGGTTAAGGGCCTAGTAGTGTAAGGACCTATATGGAAGAACACATTAGGTGTAAGATTAGGAATAGGAGAACATCTTCAATTTTTCTTGACAACTGGTGTTTGTTAGCCCCCTATACAAAAACCAATAACTCATCTCCTTAGTAAATATGATTATAAGTGATGCAAGAGTGGCAACCATAAGAGTGGAGTACCGAGAGTAGTTGTTTAATTCCTACCCTTTTACAAATTAAATCAAAATAGGAAGGATGAATATGTGTGGATGAGGATAAGTATTAACCAATTCTCTAATCATTATTTTAGGGGTATACTAAAAGTTAGAGGAGAAATTCAAGCCTGCAAAAAAAAAGTGTGGAATGGTTGTTTACTCCTGAAAATCTCTTTTCCTGAAAATCTCTTTTCATATGTGGTTTATTACTAAAGGAAGATTGAATATAATCAAAAGACTACCGTACTTAAAGTTGCCCTACATTTTTTTGTTATCGAAAAAGGATGTAGAAACTATTGGGCACATCTTCTTTAAATGCAGGTTTTCTAATAGGAATTGGAGTACAATCAAAGCTCTATGCTATCTAGATAAGATTGAGGATTAGTTTTATGAAGTTTTTAAGTGGCTCTAGATCTGTTTACTCTTTAGGAATAACAGTGTTGATTGCTTTTATGACTTGTCTGTATAAGCTATGGGAAGAGAGAAATGTTAAGCTTTATAAGGGAGTCAAAAAATTAGGAGCACAACTGGTATCATAAACAATTCAGCAAACTAGGGAGCAAATGATGGTCGATAAATGTGCAAGCAGTTGTGATGAACCCCTAGCCAAGTTAATGGAGCATTCGTTAATGAATAAAATGTAGGGGTTACTAGATTCACCTACATCATCCAATCTCGAAGAAAACTAAACAAGAGGCAAAACTTATATGCACATTCAACATACATGTAGTGTTTTCAAAGTTTAGAGAGGTAAGGAGACTTATAAAAACCATCCAGTGTAGGCACATTCAACATACATGCAGTGATCTCAAAGCTCAGAAAGGCAAGGGGACTTATATCAACTCTCCAGTAACAAGAATATAAAGGAACTGTTTCCAAACCATTGAAAAGGATAACCAAGCTCTAGGCAACCTACGATGAATAAAGTGTTATGAACGATCAATCACAATAATCAAAGAATAGGTGCAGAAATAAGCAGGAATAATAAAGACACATAGATTGACGTGGTTCACCAAAGTTTTTGGCTAAGTCCACGGGCAATTAGGGTTTTATTTCATTGTGAATGTTTTCAACAATGGTATACTAGGAGAATGGAACGTTTATTATTGACATGGCCCCCACACCCCCAGGCCAACTCAGCGCGGAGTTGGATCTGAGATTGTGGGCCCAGTGTAAAGTCCAAATTTATTATCGGGCTCCATATCTTAACAATTCTCCACTCAACCCAACCATCTTCATTCTCTATGCCAATGTACCCAACAAACTCACCTAGCTACAACATCTCCCATGCTATAGTAGATGATCAATTGAGGCCTTGCACAACCCCAATTTCCCAACATTAACACCTTTAGTCAATATGTCTGCTGTATTCTTAGCACCATCAATCTTCTTCAATCACATCTCACCTTCTTCCACCAGACTACGAGTGAAATGGTACCTACGCCAGATGTGCTTAGTTGTAAAATGATACATTAGGTTCTTCACCAGCTGTATGGCACTCTGACTATCAGTGAAGAGAACCTTATCTGTTGCTTCTTGCCCAACTCTTCCAACTAATTAGTCAACTATATCATCTCCTTACCCGTTTCAGCTATTGTAACATATTCAGCTTCTGTGGATGACATAGAGACACACGTCTGAAGTTTAGACATCTAGGTCACTGTTGTCCCATCTATAGTGTAGACACATCCAAATGTACTCTTACTTGAATCCACATCTCCACTAAGATCAGCATCAACAAAACCGTCTAGTACTACCTTGCCATTCCCATAATAAAGTGAGGTGCTAATTGTTCCTTTCAAATATCTCAAAAGCCACTTCACATCTTCTTAATGCTCTTTCTCTGGATCTGACATGTATCTACTCACAGCTCCCACTACATATGTTGTATTAGGCCTAGTGTAGACCATATCATACATCAAACTCCTAACAATAGAAGTATAAGGTATTTTTTTTTCCGTGTGCTCACATTCCTCAGTTGTTTTGGGTGATTGCTCCTTTGACAATTTTAGATGGTTAGACAAAGGCATGCTTCTGGGCTTAGCATCAACAACTCGAAACCTGGACAATGACTTCTTAATGTTTTACTCCTAGGGCAGATTTAGAATTTTAGCAAATCAGTCTTGGGAAATCTTCATCCCTAGAATCTACTTTGCTGTACGCAAATCTTTCATCTCAAACTTTGATGACAGTCTCTCTTTAAGATTATTAGTCTCCTCCATACTTGAACCTGCAATCAACATATCATCCACTTATAAGAGTAAAATAACAAAGGAGTTAGTAAACTTCTTGATGTAACAACACTGATCCTTTTCACTCCTGTGAAAACCGTTTCTAAATATGAAGGAGTCAAACTTCTTGTACCACTATCTTGGAGCCTGCTTCAATCCATACAAGCTCCTCTCGAGCTTACACACCATTTGTTCCTTACCAAGTACCCCATATCCCTCAAGTTATTGCATGTAGATTTCTTCCTCCAGATCTCCACGTAAAAATGTTGTTTGTACATCCATCTGCTTAAGGTGCAAGTCCTCTGCTACAACAATACTCAGCAAAATTCTGATTCTAGTTAGATTCACAACATGAGAGAATATTTCAGTGTGGTCAATAACTTTCCTTTGTGAACATCCTTTAACCACCAATCGAGCCTTGAACCTAACTGTACCATCAGTTTCATTCTTGATCCTGTAGACCCAGTTATTCAACAGAGCTTTCTTCCCTACAGGCAACTCAGTTAACTCCCAAGTATCATTCTTCTCAAGTGACCATATCTCACCATCCATGTCTTACTCCCACTTGATTGAATCCTTCACCTACAAAGCCCTATCAAAGGATTCTGGTTTCCCTCTATCAGTCAACAACAAATAATACAAGGATGGTGAATACCTTTCTAGTGACCTAGTAACTCTAGTAGATCTCTTCAATACTAGCTTAGGTGTGATTGGTTATTGTTCTGGTTCTACAACAATATTTTCTAGATTTTCTTATGGTCTTGCTGTAACATCACGAGGTGAAATTCCCTATAACTCAACCTTAGCTCCCACTTCTTCTGCATCTTTACATCGCACCCTAAACTTGTCCTTATACAGGACATTCTCATTAAATGTCACATCATAGTGTCTCAAGATCTTCCTATTCTTACCATTCCAAAATCTATATCCAAACTAATCCGAACCATATCTAATGAAATAGCATTTCAAAGCCTTTGCATCAAACTTGTCTCTCTTCTCTGGATCAACATGAAGATAGGCAGCTCACCCAAAAGTTTGTAGGTGAGTAAACTTGACCTCCTTACTTGACCAAACCTCTTCTGGCATCTTGAAACCTAAAGGAACTGAAGGTCCTCTATTTATCAAGTATGATGCTGTGCTCACTGCATCTGCTCAAAATGTTTTTGGCAGCCCCGTATGTACTCTAATGCTTCTTGCTTGCTCATTCAACATTTTGTTCATCCTTTCAGTAATCCCATTCTGTCTTGCCTTGCCAAAAACTGTCCTGGTGCACCTGATTCCCTCATCAGCATAGAACTTCTTGAATTCTATAGAATCATACTCTCCACCATTATCATACCTTAGGCATTTGATCTTCAACCCAGTCTGATTTTCAACTTCATCCTTCCACCTCTTAAAGGTAACAAACACATCTGACTTATGTTTTAGAAAGTAAACCCATACCT
>JANSVA010000217.1:32727793-32738693 GCA_025504915.1 Erythroxylum reticulatum | reverse complement strand
TGTAACTGGAAGAAAATTAAGTTACATGTAAATACACTTGCTTTCTAGGGCACTATATTTACATAACTCCAACACATACTACTATTGTAACATCCACATACCCCCTAGGATGATATGTAGATGTCATACAAAACAGAACCAAAATAATCAAAAACATAACAATCATTCCTTACATGCATTTCTAGAAACTCAAGCAACATACATTACCTTTTATTAACAATTGTTTTTAAATAGGACATATTAAACATATTGTACTTATCCAAATACATGCCATAATTTCAAAAGCCAACCTGTATAAAGGTTATTACAAATCACTTATAGCATATTACAAACCTTATCCACAAATATACAAAATGTCTCATTCCATTGAAATACAACTCAAACTTAAACACAAACAAAGACTCAAACAAAAACAAGTTCCAAAATAGAACACATTCTTCTTGGCCACTGCAATTGTCTTTATCCCAGTCTCAAACCTTCTTATTAGAACCTACACAGAATCAAAACCACCGTGCTAAGCTATGTAGGGGAAATAACTAAACAAGTTATAAATTGACAATTATTTCTAACAGTCATTCACATATATAGAATCAGATCAAATTTAAAAAATCTTTAATTGTTCATATTAGAGTGTAATACAAATAATATGTATCTCAAAACAAAATATAACATATCACAATAGGATATATTGGCTTCATAGAAAAACTTACAAGTATCAGAACAGAATACCATAATATCACAATAGAACTTTAAAGTATCAGAACAGAACTTTATTGTGCCATAATAGAACTTGTTTATATCATAACAAAATTTAGTTGTATCAGAACTAAACTTAGTTTATAATAAAATTGGACATTTATCAAAACACAAAACAAGTTAGCCTACTAATCCTTTTTATAGAAGTACGTAACGGGACCAGACCAGAATAGAAGATACCTATGTTTGTTATCTAAAACAAAAGAGACTTAAGTCTCTGAAACAGAAGACACAGAAGTGTCTAAAACTGGAGTGTCTGGCACAAAAGACACCTTAGTGTTTGGTTACATGAGCAGCTGTAGAACCTTCTAGGCATGCCTATTTACCTACGACTAAGACATATCAATTTTAAAACAATCCATTTCAAATTTTAGAATCACAAGAAAAAAATAATGTATAACATATGACTTTATTTCATTTTGCTCTAATTGAACTTATTCATTGACAAATGATCAAACTTATCATGCCTTATAAATACAAGCATGTGCAATAATGCATCAAAAAAAGTATTAAGTCATAACACATTATGGGTATTCACATAATTAGAAAGCACTTCCAATACTATCCTAATTATCAAACTCCTTGAACAATTGATGGTCCAGAATTATCACAATATCAAAATCACCTGACAGCGAAATAATGCGTAGGTATGAATTCATTTCCTTATGCCCAAATTGAACACATTCATTCTCACTTGAACAAACTTATCATACCTTATAAACATAATCATTTGTAATAATGCACCAATGAATGCATTAAGTATATACACTTTACATGCATTCACATAAGTTCCCAATTCACAATCATTCATAACTAACACATTACTCTTGTTTTTTAATTCATATTAAAATTCATAAATAAACTTCATTCCTTTAACAACTTATAAGCTCCAAAATTAGATAATTTGTTATCTAATAATACCTTCCTTAAGTTATTACTTCATTTAAAAATCCAAATCTTATTCAACCTTTAACTAACTTATCCCACATCAAACTAGGTTCATTTAACACCTTAATTAAGTCCAATTAAACCATTATTAAGTACCTTAACCTTATATAGTCCAAAAATTATCTAACACCAACATTTTATCCTTCCTAATTACTTCCCACGACCATGGGAATAAGCCTTATAAATCCCACAATTGTGGGATGAGTGAACCAAAGGTTCACTCACCCATAACCTCTAATTTATTTCTAAAACTTGACTTCTTCCCTTCCATTCGATACACCTTCACCAAAGTCCATCAATTTCACTTCAATTATACCTTATTCATGCTTCAATACCTCATCAAATTTATGTTCAAACAAATTCAAAAATCATTCATAAGGCAACTCACAATTCATGATCTTTCATGCATAAAAATCCAAAGTCAAAGCTAACAACAACTATTATGTTCTAGACATCGATTCATCATCAATTTAATACATATTCTATCCATTTCAAACATCAAATAATTAATATCACAATATGCTATCAAGTTTTCCTTACCTTCTTAACTTTAAAGAACAACTCCAAAGAAGCATGCCAACCAGATTTCCAAGCAACCATACATAGCTCCTAGACTAAGGTGCAAATTTTAGCACAAAAAATAATAATATAGAAAATAGCAAGACTTACTTCTTGATGCAGTAACTTACAAAGATTCCAAGTGACTTTGACCCGAAATCAAGCAAAATTCTAGAAGTTAAGTGGAAGTAAGAGTTTCGGTATTGAATGAGCAAGGAGAAGGAAGAGTTATAATAGAAACTAGCCAATGCATAAGGTCATGTCATGTGTAAGATGACTCATCTTGCTCTAAGGACACTTGTTACATAAGGACACAAGCCATATGTCTTTGCCCTAGCTAGCACACATTTTCTTCTATGAGGCTGCCAAATGTCACAATTTAATTATGTCACTTGTCACTCAACCAATGTTGCCAAATGTCACTAACTTATAGGCTTAGTCATTTCAATTTTCCAAGTCCAAATGTAAATTTTCATACCTCTATTCTCTAATGATATCAATTAAGTCCAAGTCACTAAGTCTGATCCATTAAACCAAAATTTAAGTCATATACAATTATCAATCATCTTCATAATTTTTAACACCTATCATACATGTACTTTCATGAACATGTAACATTTCAACTAGGGTACAATTTGGGACTTTACAACTATTGTGTACATTGATGACAATTTATAATTTTACAACGTGTAACAAAGGGGATAACAAAAAATTTCAAAGACAATTTTCAAAATTCTTAAGCTTATTATAATCTTTAGTATTCATTATTATTAACTAATTTCCTAATTTATTTAAAATCTATCTGAAACACTTTAGATTATTATTCATTGTTGAATTAAACTAATATGCAAATAGATGAAAAGTTAGAATATACATGCTTTACAATGCATATTTTAGTAATTATTGAGATAGTTAATGTGAAAAAATTGCATATTATTTTCACACGTGAAGCCTATTTATGAGCTTTTGAGCCTAAGAGCTAATACATCATCTTTATGCTTTTTTATTCTTTAGTGTGTGTTTCTATACATAGTTGGATGATTCTATAACTTGATTTTATTTTTCATTTTGAGACCACATTTTTTTAACTAGGGCCATTAAATTGATAAAAGCATTTAGATTCAACCATTTGTTTTATCCTATTTCCTTTTATTGTTCTCTGACCCATTTTTATGCTTTAGGAGTTACCAGTTTTGAGACTTAAGAATTAACCTTTTTTCTTGATTGATTATAACCACATTGATAGCCTTTACCTTATTTTTAAAAAAACCTTTCATTATTTGTGAACCTTAAAGGAAATTGCCTTTATTTAATTTCTTATAACTTGGGTTATATTGAGAATGTTAAAGAAAAAGCTTGATATTTTTACAATTGTTGGTATATAGTTACTGTGAAATTTATTTCTTCTCGAGTGTTTCATTTGTAAAATTTTATATTCTCTCCAAAGTTACATGAAGAGGATCAAAAGTTAAAAATTATGTGATGCAAGCATTTTGAAAAAATGGGATGAAATGTTGTAATATTTGTTAGAGAGTGAGAAGAATTAGTATTTTGCCAATGAATTTATTGTTTCAAGCACCTATGCTATTAACAACTAAGTTCTATTCAATCTTGTTTATGCAAATTTTCTTCAATGTTACTACCCTTTTTTATTATCCCTACCATACATTTACATAAGCCTTATTACATCATGTTTACAAGACCTTTTGATTTATGTTTCTAGTTTACTTATAAGTGGTAGGGATGTGATTCTATTGCAATCTTATGGTTAACAATCCTTTTATGTAGTAAATTGAGAGTTTGATATATTTTCTGCCCCAAACACTTTGAGAATAATGAGTGATTCCTTTGTGAAGGTATGTAATTTGCACTTTTGATTTCAAAAAGATTATCAATATGGTTGTTATTAATATTGAATTATGAAATTTGGTTTTATGATAACTTAAATCTAATCATATGTTAAGTTTATTAATATGATATGATGATATAGGATGTGGATGGACAAGTTGAGGTTAATAAGGGTTAGTTGTTTTTAAGATTGATGATTTGGATTATAATTATTGTATTATGTTTTTATGCCCATATTGAGTGTGTTTTGTTTGTTCCTTGAGATTTTTGTGTTCTTTATGGTACTTATTTTGTTTTAAGTGTCTTTTAAGGTCTTAATTGCCTTTATGGATCACAAGGAGAAGAATTTGTGAGAAATCGTTATATAAAATGGAAGATTTGGAGTTGTTTTGGATTTACAGGCCTGTGTGAATACATACACACTCGTATGAGTAACATATATAGCAATGTACAAGGACTATATTGGAAATTGTAAACGTGTAAAGCTTTGAAGAGATTACTTTTTCCCATAGGCAGATACACACATATGTGAATAAAATGCATAGTTGTGTTCCTTGCCCTTATAAGCTCTTATGAAAATGTAACATCATAGTTTGGAAAGGTTTTTGAGATACACGATCACTCACACAACCATGCGATTGATAGTGTATAACCCAGAAATCCTAGTTTTTTAATATAAAAGGCAATTATGAAAAGGAGACGAGAGAGAAGCAACGAGGGTTGAAAGCTAGAGCAAAAGTTAGAGCTGGAGACATGATTTTGAAGCTAGGATGAGGAAATCATGAAGATACTTCCAGAGATCTGATAGAGAAAGACCTTCCATCAAGGATTCGAAAGGATTTTATTAGAAAAAAGAGGGATATAAATATCTATGGATTCTTTACTTTTTAATGTTTCTTTTGAATTTTTTATTTTTTTCATTCTCTATGTTTAGGAACTAAGTTGTTTACTACTTATGTAGAAAGAAACCTAAGTTAGGAGAGATACCATGATTTAATTCTTTATTTAACAAATTTAATTGATTAATTTATTGAGATTCAATTATGTGTTTATGTTCCTGAATTAATATGTTCGGGATATAAGTTCAATGTATGATTTCATATTATTGAGATTGGTAAATCCTCTTGTATAAATATAACATAAATCCTCTATATTAGGGTCAAATTTGATTGAGAAATTCACAAATTCGAATAATGCAATCTTAGGGGTTTTAACTAGAAAGAGGTTTCAGTTAATCAACTAAGGATTACTTGCTAATAGCTTTGAGAAAGATCTTAACATAAGATAAGAGTTTCCACAGTCCAACGATTGATGATTAAATTGCATTATAAAAGGTTAACACTTAAAATATCATAAGGGCATGCATTACGTAGGTACTAGTTATTAGATATTGGATTAGTCTTTGTGTTAGATTTGTATTGATTCATCATTATGTTAAGGCTTAGTTTAGTTTAGTTTTAAATTAAATCATCTTCTTAATCAACAGTTAGATAATAGAAAAGAGGTTATCACTAATCCTTGTAATCCGTATGGCATCCCCTGTCAATATTAACTACAGTTACACCATACACTTACAGTTTAAAATAATAAATTACGACAAATCCATATGCACATGGTACATTGAGAAAACCTAGCATATCACATTATTAAAGTTAATAATTTGACATAAAAATTATATTTCAATAGTTGTTTGTCTTGCTCACAAGTTGATGTAAAGTATATAACTTTACTTTCAACATTACCACAACCTAATGGTGAACTGTTAAGAATGCTTTGGAATTTGGAAACACCTAAAACAAAGACATATAATTGGATAATGATTAAATTTATGAAGAAAATTTGAAGAAGGAAACTAATAAAAACTTTTTATCTTATAGGTTTCCTCTATAGAAATAGTTAGAAATATTTCACATCATGAACTTTATCACATAAACTCATTAACTCTATTCCACATAAGATTCATTACTTATAGTCAAATTATGTATTGAAAAAATAACTTGTGTTATAAAAAATTGTTGTAGAAAAATATCTATAGTTTTTGCATTTATGAATACATATACTTGATATTTTATAACATATGTGATATGTACTATACAGAAAGAATTCATTTAGAGTATAACTATTAGTACTTACTTTTAGTTTGAATAATGACTGGACATATATGAGATCATTTAATTTCATAATCATTTGAAATCTAATTAGTCACTCTTTACAAGATATACATGACATTGATGTGTGTAATATATTTTTTATTTTAGTAACTTAATGTTTTAAAAATGGCTACTGCTTCAAAGAAAATTATCACTAAACTCAATAAGGGTGAGAAATAAACAACGAAAAATATGAAATATAAAGCATGAAAATCCAATATGTGCTAGAGGAGGAAAAGTCTCTTAAGTTGGTGAATATAACCATGAATGTCCCTAAAGAGGGAAACACAACCCAACATAAAAGGGACCGTGATGCATACAAGCTATGGAAGAAGAACTCATTAGCTCATATTACGTTGTTGAGCAGTATGGATAATTACATCATGAATGAGTTATCAAAATATGATACTACTAAAGATATGTGGTTTGTATTAGCTACACAATTTGGGGTTACATCTAGTCACTCATTATCAAGTTTGATATATATATAAGAAGTATAAAAATCATAGAATGCAAAAGCATCTATAGCAAATGCCAAAAATGATAAGCTAAGGGATGTTTGTCATGAATAGTCCAATAAGCAATAAGTGCAAACTATAATTCTCTCTTTACCTTATAATTGGGAGGTGTATAAAGATGCTCTAACTCGTGGAAGATGTTGTGAGGCATCTCATACTGTAAAAAGAGTGTTTAGAAGCTTTAAAGTTGTCTTTTAAGGTATATACATTATGGTCAAGCTCATATAGAGTTGTGAAAAAGAAGTGACCATCATGGTGGGTATAAGTGGACAAAGAACAAGAAACACCACCACTCTGCTCAAGATTCCAAGAAGGCCAAATGGATTAAATATGGAAAGGGTAAGCATCCCTTTAATAAGAGCAATATGAAATGTTTCAAGTGCTATAATTATGGATATAAAGGTCACATCACTTACAATTCAAAAAGATACAACATTATAGTACATACATTTGCTTAGTTAACGTTTCTTATTATGCTCTTTCAATAAATCACATCTTTTATTGATTGCATACATAGGAGCTACCAACCATGTAGTGAATGATAAGATGCCTTCACAAGGTATCAGAAGAACTCACTTAAAACAAAATGGCTTTATATACGTGACAATTCCAAAGTGTATATATAAGGGATTGGCATATGTAAATTAGGCATGCGTGGTGGTCAAACCCTCATCCTACATAAAGAGTTGTATAGTCCTCAAATTTGATAGAATCTTCTTTCTGTGTTGATGTTAGCTAAACTTGGTTTTAATTTAAACTTTTATAATGATGAAATTGATTTGTATCTTAGAACTATTTGTTATGGTTATGGTTTTATGTTTAATGGTTTTATTGTACTAGATGTTGTGGCTAGTAATAATAATATTACCCATATATTAGTTACATCATCAAGTGACTATCAACAGTGATAGTAAAACAACAATTGCTTATGCAAAAGATCCCAATTTTCATTATAAAACCAAGCATGAGATACTAAGTACAACTATGTTATGATATACTCGCACGAGGAGAAATGAGCATAAAGTATATATCTGCATGAGATATGGTGGTAGATCCAATGACAAAACCAATTTCCCAAAAAGTAGTAAAGAGAATAATGAGTTATCTAAAAGGTATTGTGGACTATATGTTATGATATCAAAGCAATGACCTATGTATACAAACGTTTACGGATGCAGACTAGCAAGGAGATTTAGATGAAATAAAATCTACCTCTAGATTTGTTTTCTTACTTAATAATCAAGCAATATCATCAAAAAAAAAAAGAGACAATCCCACATTGCATTGTCTATAATGAAAGCTAAATTCATGGCATTTTCAACATCAGTACAAGAAGCTATATGGCTGCAATAATTTTTGGTTCATTTAAGAGTCACTAAACGCAAACCAATCTAATAACTACCAACTGTGATAGTCAAACAACAATTTCTTATACAAAAGATCCCGAATTTTGTTGTAAAACCAATAATAAGTACAATTATATGAATGATATATTCGCATAAGGAGAAATCAATATGGATTATATATTTATATGAGATATAGTGTGAAATCACTAGGCTTATGTAGATATTGAAATGAAATAAGACAAATTTCTTTTTGTATGTTTGTTTGTTGTAATGTAATATTTAAATGAGAATGCTTGATGGAGATTATACATCGTATAATACTTGATTCAAAAATATATTTATTTATTTTACATAAATATATTTATAGATATGAATTAAAAGAATGTACGACAAATCAGAGATTGCTTTTATCACACAGGTAATTACTTCTGGTGATTTGTGATCACTATAAATGAAATATGTTTAAAGTTTAACTATATCAATGATAATTGACAAAGAGAAACTTGAATCATAAATGACGCTTTAAATTACAAAGAAGTTGGTACATAGTGGTTAGATGATCGCTATAATTGTCTTAAGTTGCTAGATGGTAGTTCTGACAATTCTTTTCAGAGTAGATAAGTGAACTCAAGTTAAACATTCAATATGTTTGAACTAACATTTGTATAGTATTTTTGTGAATAAAAGACATTCACACAAAGTGAATATGAGTTAATACTGTAACACGACTCATATCATGTGTGCAAATATGACCATAAAGGAATAATGTAAGTTATAAGATCTCAACTTACATTGTGTGAGATCCTTGAGATTAAGATGCCTCATTAAATACCCTTAAGACTTTTGGCTAATTCTTAATAATTAAATTTAAGGGTTGCTACTTTATAATGTTACTAAAAGATTATGTTTGATACAATCTTATGGAACAATCCTAAGGAAGCAAATTAAATTAAATTCAAGAGAATTGAGAATAGAGGAAGATCATTTACTAATTGTTGAGTTGCATCGGTGGCCACCAACTATGAAGAAGAGAATTGAATATATTATGAGATGATGAAATAAATAAGATCAAAACAAATTAATGCAATACATGGCCTAGAGTATAATATATGATATCTACTAAAAGATACATTAATCCTAGAATCAATTCATTAATCAAGATGACATATCATAGATATATAACAATAAGCTCTCGTTATATATTGTTCACACAAGCTATTAGATAAGTATGAGAAAAAAGCATAATGTTGATCATTTAAACCTATCATGTGTGAGTGAGAGATAATGACAATTGGACACCATTAAAGAGAAATGTAATGTAAAACAATTTAACCTTTCAAAAGATAATATTATAATAATGTAATACAACATTCAAACTAAAAATTGGTCAATGCTCGTGTGTTCTTTGTGAAAAATCCTTTAATATGTGAAAACTAGAAACTCATAAAAGTAAGTGACAAGATTCAATGATGCATGCATTTTTTTAAAAATTGCATTGTTTATCTACACTACAAGAGAACTAAAAAATAGCAGCATAATATTATCGTCGGAACAAAAAATGTAGCAATTACTGACAGAAATAGTATAGACGTCGGTAATGTTGTTTAGAAATCAAACTTTTGAGACGATATAAATTTTCATTGCTAAAATAGGATGAAAAATTTCACTATCCAATACTTTTGTTGGTAAATCCATTAGAAACTTTCAAATTAGTCATCGTCTTTGAACTCTCACAAAACGACGTTGTTCCGATTGAAGGGTTTAAACGTTTAAATGATAACCAAAATGATGTCGTATAGTTTAAAAACCTATACGATATCGTTTTATAAAAGTTTGAAAGATTATCAGATTAGTAAAATGACGTCGTATTGGTGGTTAAAACCATATGATGTCATTTTATTAAATTTTTAAAGGTTAAAATGATTACCAAAATGACGTCGTATAGGTATCCTTTTGAATAAGTTTTAAACGTTTAAAACTTGAAATTAAAACTTGAACAAAACGATGTTATATTGGTTTGAAACCATACGACATCATGTTGTAAAAGTTTTAAATGTTTAACTGATCACAAAAATAACCTTGTATAGGTTTAATACCATACAATGTTATTTTAATAAAATAATAAACGTTTAAATGGTTACAAAAACAGCGTCATATAGGTTTGAAACTATACGACGTCATTTTTTGAAAGTTTTAAAACTTTAAAACTTTAACTAAAATGATGTCGTTTGGTTTTTAAACCAAAATGCCGTCATTTTCATTATCGTTTAAAGCAGCCCAAAATGAACCCCGCTCTAGCCCACTTCAGTGATCGTCCCCGCACCTACGTCTTCCTCCTCTATCTGCTGCCTCTGTCTGCCATTGCCGCCATCTGGAGGTGCCTTATCAACGTCGAAGTGTTGCATCTTTGGCTAGGTCTTCTCTGTCGCTCCAAACAGAAGGTAGGGTCCTCTTCTTCGCCCTCACCTCTCTTCGATGATATGTGAATGATGGGTTGATTTTTTTGGTTGAAATGGAGTTTGTTTGTGGATTTGGTTGTTAATTTATCAAATGTTATTGATGGTTAATGAATTGGCTGGAGAATGATGGAAAAAAATGGGTTATTTGTGTTGAATGAGGGATGAATCTTCGATTGCATACCAACTATTTGATAAAATGTACTAGTTTGATAAAATTTTGATTTGAAGGAATTTCAATTATTCCCCTAAGTTTGTTTGGAGATTACTAGGTTTTCTTTAAAATTCTAAAACATTTTCCTCTTGATAATTAAAAGGAT
>JANSVA010000217.1:32668436-32705741 GCA_025504915.1 Erythroxylum reticulatum | reverse complement strand
CAAGAAGGAATAGACTATAATGAAACCTATGCTCCTGTAGCTAGACTAGAAGCTATTAGGATTTTACTTGCATATGTTATTTGTCATGATATAAAACTATTTCAAATGGATATGAAAGGTGCCTTTTTGAATGGTTTTATAGATGAAGAAGTTTATGTAAAGCAACCCCTTATTTTTGAAAATACTAATAAACCAGACTATATCTATGGACTTCATAAAGCTTTATATAGATTAAAACAAGCACCTCGTGCTTAGTATGATCGTCTAAGTTCATTTTTGATTAGAAATGACTTTATTAGAGGATAAGTAGATAAGAATTTGTTTAGAAAATATGTTTAAAATGATATCATTGTGGTACAAATATATGGAGATGATATCATTTTTGGTGCAACTTCTAAGAAGTTGTGTTCCAGTTTTAAAAATCTCATGAAAAGTGAATTTAAAATGAGTATGATGGGTGAATTGAAATTCTTTCTTGGTTTGCAAATTAAGCAAACCGAAGAAAAGATTTTTATTCATCAACAAAAATATATCAAAGAACTGTTAGTCAAATATAAAATGGAGAAGGTCAAACCTATGTCAACTCCTATGCATCATTCAATCCTTTTATCTAAGGACGAAATAGTTAAGAAGGTTGATCAAACCTTCTTCAGAGTAATTATTCTTTCTTTACTTTACCTAACTGTAAGAAGACTTGATATACTGTTTAGTGTTTGTTTGTATGCTTCAAGAAGATCCTAGAGAATCTCATTATATTGTTGTCAAAAGAATATTGAGATACTTAGTAAGTTCTACTGATCTTTGTTTAGTGTATAAGAAAGGTAAAGATTTCAGGTTAATTGGCTACTGTGATGTTGACTATGATGGAGATAGGATTGATAGAAAGAGTAAAAGTGGAGGTTATAACTTTCTTGGTCATAATCTAATTTCTTGGTCAAGCAAAAGGTAACACTCAATTGCTTTATCTACTATAGAAGCTAAATACATGTCAGCTACAAGTTGTTGTTCACAGACGTTATGGGTTAAGTATCAATTAGAAGATTATTCTATACAAGAAGATCAAATTCCAATCTTTTGTGACAACATAAGTGCTGTCAATCTATCAAAGAATCCAATACAACACTTAAGCGTTAGGCATATTGAAGTTACATATCATTTTATACGAGACTATGTAGAAAGAGCAATCATCTGTCTACAATTTGTTGAGACGAATCAATAATGGGCAGATATCTTCACTAAACCTTTGTGTGAAGATAGATTTAAGGAAATCAGACAAGACTTGAATATGGTAATGCTAAATGACCATTCGTCTGATATGTCATGGCCCAGACGATCCATACAAGAAGAAGATAAAAATTCGTAAGTTTTAAAGTAAATAGTAACGGTAAGTTATGAACAGTGACTTTTCAAGAGTATGTATAAGAAGGAAATCTTCTCAAGATTCTAAAATATCTGCTACTCTAGAATTTGTTTGAAAAACTTTCAAACCAACTCGTTTAGTGCTCTCAACAAAGATGATTCAATACTTTGTTCTAAACTTTAAGCTCTTTTCGTTTCATATTTTCTTTAGAAACTAACCTCACTACGTTAAGCAAAATACATTTATGTGTTTAGTTTTTATTTGTTATAGATCAAAAATGGAGCAATCTCTTATCTATAGGAGACACGTTGATTTCACCTCTTTGAAGGGAAATCAGATGGACATTGAACTAGAAATTGAAGAAATTGATTAGAAAAATTTCTTCAACATTTGTGAAAATGTCTATTTGAATGAGATATATGAGTTCTGGAAGAATGCAAAGGTGGTGGACAACACCTTAATATCAATGGTAGATGGGTTGTCGGTTATAGTCACACAAGATTCTATCGAGAAGTCATTGGGTGTCCTAGTATTGTAGCAATGCTATTTAATAATACAAAATTGATTACTCAAGGTCGTGTAGATAAAGCGCACATCAATCGACAACTGTATGGAAGTAGTGATCTAGGAGTCAAGAAGGCTTCAACCCTTGTTTCAAAGGCTAGGGGTTCTACATTCACTACTTCTCTACTATGTTCTACCAAGAATAGGCTTAAAGGACATAGTGACAATGAACGATGAATATTGTTTGTTTCACTTACTTAATCACCAACCTATTAATCTTCCATACTTGATTTTGAAGTACATGATGAAGACTAAGGGAGATTCTAGCTCTTTATCTTATGGTATGCTATTTACAAGATTCTTTAAAGAATCTAGAATCTTAATCGACAGAGGTAACAGGGTAAAGATGGATGTGAAGAGCATTATTAATGCCACTACTATTAACATAATGGGAATAAAGTTTGAAGTTGAAGAAAATACAGGTTCTACATCGAAAGCAAAGTCTAAGGGGGAGCTTGTAGTAAGACAGAGCAGGAGTGAAGATGTTACGTCTGAAACAAAAATAAAATCTTGATCGATAAGAAGAACATCCGTAGAATAAAAAACTGAAAAATTGTCTGATGTGCCAATAAAAGCTAAGATGATTTTACAGAAAGAGGAAAGCCAGGTTCAACAATCATCACAACAAGTGTCATTGAAGAGGAAGGCTAAAACACTTCAATAAGAAAAACCCAAACAGTAAAAAAGGTCACCAAGATTGTTGACCTTATAATAATAAAATCAGAAGAATCAGAAAGCTTTGATTTTGGTGGAGATTCTGAAAAGCAAGAGAAACGACAACAACCTACCAGATCAATTATCTCTATTTTGCAAGGTCAATCAGCAAAATCATCTATAGAGATAGAGATAACAAGGAAGTTAGTATTTAAGAGGAAGAAGCCTCAACAACAACTTTCTTTCAAACTAGCAGAAGAACAAAAGAAGATGAAGCTTAGTCAGAAAAATGTTTCTTCATATGATGTTCAACAGAAGGCTTAGACAGTTGAACACCAATTAGTACTTTACAATCCTTCTCAACCAATTAACAAAAAGGATTTGAAAATGAAGATTACAGAAGAATCAATACCTGATCGAAACAGAAGTCCAATTATAATAAGAGAACCTTCGAAGAAGACAATCAAGGTATAAGTCAAACCTATACCAATAAACGATCAGAAAATACATCTTCTTAATCATAAAGAACAAAGACTATATGGTATTCTACGAGATGAGAAGGCAGAACCATATCCAATGAAGATTTCAGAGGATCGGTATATAATCTATCCGATTACAAGTAGAACATCAATAAAGATTGTTCCGGATATACAGACAAGATGTTCAACCCCCGTAAACAAAGAAAAAGGAAAGAAGAAGATGTTTCCTGAAGGGCATAAAGATGATCTTACAGAAGAATAGATTCAAATGGTTGTAAAGAACATAGATGATGCATGTATTGTAGGTCAACCTGGAGGTATCTATGTATCACATCACATTTTAAGGGCATCAAGGAGTCAATTTGGAGTTTTTACTAAAGATGAAAATTTTAAGGTAGTTGGCACTATGACAGAAGGATAGTATAGAAGTATCACGGTTAAAGGTATCAATTTTAACTTAAAAACCTTTGTGTATTTAATTATGCATTTCAGACCTTTAGGTTTCATACCTTCAGTCAAAAATGTGTTACAGCTTCTTAGGCAACCAATTCTTAAACTACCTAGACCTGATGATCTTGATCTCCCAGAAGGAAAACAAAACTTCAGACTACCCTTAATCAAAATCATAGAGTTAGACGTTTTACCTACAAAACCATCTATTGTTGAAAACCTTCATCCACTTAGTGAAATACAACAAGATCCTACTGTTAATTCGAAGTTCTTGAAGCATTTCATCAATTGAACAGAAGCTAGTCATAAATAGAAGGAAGTTCAGGAAGCCTTAGCGAAAGATATTGAACAAATTAATACTAAGGTTGATGAATTGGGTGACTCAGTGGGTGATCTTTATAAGGAAATAGCACTTCTACGTGTTACTATTGAACAAGACCTCAAAACGATCCGCACTAACATTCAACATATGTTTTCTGAAATTTTGAAGCATCTACAATGAGCTATCTTTTTTATTAATAACATATAGAGGGAGAAAGAGAAAAGAAGAACAAGATAAAGAGAAAAGAACAAGAAAAGAAAGAGAAAAGAAGAGAAGAAGAAATGGGCAAAAGAGAAAAGTGAAACTATTAGAAAGCATTGTATATCTTGTGTATGCATTTCTTATGTTTTTGCTTTGTTTATTATTTGTCTTAATACTATTCGTCTGAATATCATTTTATCTTCTAAAATTATGATTATTTTGTTACCATAAAAAATGGGGAGATTGTTAAGTCAAGAAGACTTCACTTCTATTAATTTTGATGACAATATAATAATAATAATCTTAAAAATGTATTAACTGTTTTGATAAGTTTGTTAAGTGCGCAAAAAAAGAAAGTAACACTTAGTCAAATCTAGAAGATACGTCAACACCAGACAATACATCAACTCCAGATGATATATCGACACAGATGATACATCAACAACAGACAATACACGTCATCACAGAAGAAGGACGACAACAGAAGAAGCGTGATAACAAAAGAAGCGCGATACCAAACAAAGTGACACCAGAAGATGTATAACACTAGATGATACAAAAGGAAGCTATTCTAGAACGCCAGTCAGTTAGTTAGTTGGAGTTAGTTACAGAACTCAACTAATAACGGTTTCTAGAAGATTCAAGAAGCAAATTCTTAAGAAGAAATTTAAAGACTTACGCTATAAATGCTAGTTCTAGTCGTAAACTAAATAACGTTTTTATAAGAGAAAATTTTTGATTGCACAATACTTAGAGAAACTCTATATTCAAAGTGAGAAAGAAGAGAGCAAATACATCTATAACGTGAAGCTCAAAAATATCTTTCCTAGAGAGAGAAAGAAAGGCTAGAGCCTAAGGAGGCTAAGAAAGCAGATAAAGAATACTTTGTGAGAGAGACCTGGAGAGGATCTACAGGTGTAAAAAGAATACTTGTAAAGTTGAAGAGTATATTGAAATCTTAGACTAACTCTGAGGATTGGATGTAGCCTAAAGTTAAGGGTGAACCAGTATAAAATTGCGGCATCTATTCTCTAACCCTTATCTTTTAATTTTCTTGTTGTTAGAAGAGTAGATAATAATTCTTACGATTCCATTACTTATCGACTTTAGTAAAGTGTTTTTGTGATCATATGACTTTTGTAAAGAAATTAAAGAAATTCCTAAAGATTAATATCTTTGAAAAGTTTACACAATTCAACCCCTTTCTTGTGTATTTTACATATTATACGTGATTTCTATATTAACAAGTGATTTACTTCAATCTAGAGACCCAAGTGGAGCTTACCAACTATAAAAGCTAGAAAATTTAGTATATCCATTAGAGCAACACAACCCATTACATTTTAATATCCTAGCCCATGAAAAGCAATACCAAAGGCTTAAGGAGAAAAGGTGTAGGATTAATAAATGTATCAATTTAAAGGCATTGGAGTGAATTAGCTTGCCCAATAGGTTTGAGATTAAATAAATGTTGGAGTGTGGTCTTCTTTCTTTGAGATCCTAGAGCCCTCATATTGGGAGCTTATGCTCAAGGTGTTATCTATGTTCTTCATAGAAAAAGACTGCTATGATTGGGACTAGCCAAGCACGATTCAATTCAGGATGTTGGAGGAGATGATCAAGATGAGGTACATGGATTTCTTTATGATGATGGGTTTTTACAAATAGGAGTTCATAAGCACACAAGAATATATAGCCCTTTGAATTGACTTTTCACACAGGATGTGGTCTCATGGCGTCCGATATACCATTTGTGAGGAGGATGAGTACAACCCCAGCAAATTCAAATAGTCCACCCTTCAACACCAAGCACTAAGATACATCCATAGGATTCTAAGTTAAATGTTGAGTAAGCAAGTCGATATCTTCAGAGTTGTTGAAAACTTTGATGTCTTCTAACTGTGGAGTATGAGTAAGAGGATGTCAATTCAGTTGGGCCATGCCTTAGCTCAATTTTTCAAGCATCAGAGTAAAAGGAAGAAGATAAGGACTATCTGTATTAGGCCATATACGACACAATTAGCCACCACTAGTGAGATAGTTAAGTACTATAGTCACCGTTAATTTGGATACCATGAAGAATATGCACATAATATGTAAAAGAGAGGGAAAATAGGAGATATTTATTAACTAACTGCACCTTCGAATAAGTAGGGGACTTCAGTAGCAGATGGAGATCTCCCCAATATAGTGGAACAGCCATCGTGATAGGGCTCACTGCCATCCTAAACGAGAGGACCATATGAAGATAGCTCAATTGGAGAAGAATATGGGGTAGATTTTAGGAATCCAATGCATTATTTGAGTACACTAGATAGTTCTAACGGAGCTAATAGAGAGATTAGAGGAACCTGATAGATAGATAGAGGAGGTCTTAATGTAGATGGTAGGAGATCTTCGGATATCCATACCACCTACACCATCTAGAATGATTGCCTCATCTTTAGCCCACTATAATATGAGGTTTTGAGACTTAAGGATCCTTCAACGACTGGCATATCCAACTGACTGAGAGATTGACTGATACAAAGAGTCTAAATTCTATATTAAGGTTTTTCTTTTCTTTCTTTTCTTATTTGTATAGTTTCTTATTTTCTATGTTATTTTTTATTTTTCTGAACATCAATAGTGTTATTTTATTTTATTTTATGTTTTTTATTTTCATGTTCTCTATTTTGTATTTTATATTTTCTTTTATCTTTTTATCTTTTTTTGTTTATTTTTATAAGGATGGTTGTATATAAGATCGGATGGACTCTTCACCGAATTCAAAGCTTTGTAAATCTTATTATTTAGGGAAGCACCAATCTATACATTTTTTATGCTATTGTTGATATTTTATTAATCTATGCTTCTATTGTGTACATTAGGGACAATGTACAATTATTAAGTTTAGGGAAGGGATTTTCAAAATTCTTAAGCTTATAGTAATCTTTTTTATTAATTCTTGTTAACTGACATACCATCTTAGTTAAAATCTGCCCAAACTACTTAGATTATTATTAAATTAAATTAGTATGCAAAAGGATGAAAGTTAGAATAAACTTGCTTTTATAAGCCATATTTTTGGTAATCGTTGAGATAAGTAATTTGAAAGAAATTACATATTATTTACACAAACGAAGCATTTTTGAGAGATTTTGAGCCTAAGAGCAAATACATCCCTATTTTAAGCCTTTTTATTCTTTAATGTGTGTCATCATACATAGTTGGATGATTCTAAAACTTTCTTTTATCATCCATATTAAGACCACATTTTTTAAATTAGAAGCATAAAAACATTTACATTTAGCATTTTGTTTTAGTTTATTTTCTTGATTATTATCCTACCATATTTTGTCCCATACGAGTAACCACTTTAAGACTTAGGCTTTTCAGTGATTATAACCACATTAATAGCCTTTACCGTATTTTTCTTAAAAATGTTTTCATTATTGTTGAACCCTAAAGGATTTATGTTTCTTGATTTCTTGAAACATGAATTATATTAAAGATTTTAAAGAAGGTCCAATCTTTCTCTGGTTGTTGGTATATGGTGGATGTTAAAAAATTTTAAAAAAACTTAAAATTAAAGAATAATATATGTTGTGAGCATTAAAAAAAGCAATGTTAAAGTTATTGTATTAATAGAATTATGTTGTAAAGGACCTATGTTATGAAGAACTATGTTTCATGTCAATTTTTTTGCATAAATTTCCTTCAATGTTATCACCCTTTTTATTATCCTTATCACACCTTTACCCTAAGCCTCATTGAAACCTTGTAACAAGACCTTTTGATTTTTGTTTCTAGTTTACTTATATGTGGTGGATATATAACATCCTTCTATAAGCGAATGTACTATAGGGAGACGTTAATGTTGTTTTCTTTTGATCTTTTAGAGCAATGGGGATTTGAAGGTAGCCTAAAAGTCCATCCAAGAAGTAATAGTACATGTGTCTCACTATCCATTCCAGCATTTGATCTACAAAATGGAAAAGGAAAGTTATCTTTTCTAGTTGCATCATTCAACATTTTATAGTCGATGCATACTCTCTACTCAATGATGGTTCATATAGGAATCAACTCTAAGGAATATAAGAAATAGGGTGGATCACTTTAGCATCTAAAAGTTTAATTACCTCTACCTTTACCACTTCCTTTATATTCGAATTTATCCCTCTTTGAGGTTGTATCACAGATTTGAACTCCTTATCCATTAAAAATCTTTTACGTACAAAGAAAGGTTGATCCTTTTGATATCAAGGATCTTCTATGCGATGGCCCTTTTATGCTCCTCAAGCATATTCAACAGTTTTTCTTTCTGATCCACCTCAAGAGTTGATGAGATAATTACTAGTAATTTTGAATTCTTCTATAGAAATGCATATTTGAGATGATCAGGGAGTGTTTCAACTCCAACTTTGGTGGTTCTTCAGTTAAGGGCTTTAACCTTGTCTCTGTATTAATGTTTATTTCTTCAATCTCTTTCTTCCTCATGAAAGGCTTATTAGCCTCATTTTCATCCTCATTTTAAGTCGTAGATAACTTATGCACATTGTGAGATATAAATTCTTACATAATGTCTGAAGTTATAGAATCATTAATATCAATAAAATAATTGGAATCATCACACTCAATGGAATGTCTCATTGCACCAGATATCTTAAAGGTGACCTTGTCTTCTCCCACCTTAAGAACTAGTTTACCATCATTAATATCAATAATAGCTCTAGCTGTAGCTATGAAGGGACATCATATAATAAAAAGTACTTATATCTTCATCTATGTCAAATATAATGAAGTCAACTGGGAAGATGAACCTCTCAATTTTTACCAATACAACCTCAACAACACCCTATAATATTTTAAAGATCTATTATCTAATTGAATGCTCATCCGAATAGGTTTGGGTTCGCCTAATCCTAGTTTCTTAAATAATTTATATGGAATTAAATTAATGTTAGCACTCAAATTAGGTAAATCTTTCTCTACTAACAAATTACTAATAAAACCTCCTAAATCTTTAAGCTTCTCTAGTAATTTATTTTGTAAGATCACTAAGCGATGCTCGTTTAGTCTCACTATAGCCAACTCCTCTAACTTCTTCTTGTTAGATAGTAAAAGATTTTGTGTACTTGGGCATCTATGCCAGAGCTTTAATAAGCGGTAAGTTGATATAAAGTTCTTTGAACAGTTTGAGGAATTTACCAAATTGCTCATCCATATGATCCTTATTCAACTTCATTAGATATGGTATGGTAAGCTAAAATTCCTTCACTTTTGGATGACGCCCTATATCTTTAGTTGTCTAGTAACTCTTCTCATGATCCTCCCTTCATTTATAGTTCCTTTTAGTTTTTAAGCGTGACTACCTTCACGTGCTTATTAGGATTTGACTCGACGATACCAAAAAAAATCCCCTTTTACTTTTAAGTTAATATCATTACTAGTTAGTTGAGTTGAAGCTCTAAGTTATGTATAGAAGCCTATTGTATATGATGTTTCAACTTTGATTCCTGAATGAATTTCATTATCATCTCATCCATAATAGGCTTCTTAGGTTATGTTGCTTGCTGTTGGAATCCAAATGGAGGATTATTTTTTACTTATCCCTGATTTCTGAAAGAAAATTTAGGGTGATTCCTCTAACATGGATTGTATGTATTACTATATGGATTATTTTATGGTCTAAGAGCATTCCCTAAATATTCCACATACTCAAACTGAAATGACTAACAATCTTGTCCTTAATGCTTTAGTCCGCACACCTAGCATTGCATCATTCAACCTTATGGAGCCACCGTAAGTTGATCTATATTTCTACTTAAGGCCTCCACTAGGCTTACCAATTGTACCATTGGTCCATTTCATACACTCCCATTGGCCTATTAATTTGTGCTTTAAATGAGCGCCACTAGGAATTGTTCATGGCCATGTCTTCTATTAAGTCTTAGGTCACCTCTAATGTCTTATTATTGATTGTCCCTTTTGCTACCACATATATAGACAGCAATGTACTTTGATTCAACCTATTGTAAAATGTTAAATTTGCATATAAAGCGGTAGACCATGGTGTGAGTATTGTCTCAACATCTCCTTAATTCTCTCCTATGTATCATATAAGGATTCCGCTTTAGCTTGGGAGTGAGAGGAGATGTAGTTCCTCAGTTTCAAAGCCTTTGCTAGTGTAAACTATTTCAAAAAAAATTCCCTATCACTTATTCCCATGTAGTTAACGAAGATCGAGGCATCGAGTTTAACCATTGTTTGGTATTTTCCCTTAAAGAAAATGGGAATAAGCACAATCAGATGGTATCATTGTTAGCTTTGTTGATTTTAAAAATGTCGTAGATCTCTAGAAAGTTAGAGATATGTGCATTTGGGTCTTGTCCTTGAGTCTATCAAATCAGACTGGCTATTGCACCAATTGGATGATGCTCGGCTTTCTCATAAAGTTGTTAGGATTAACAGTCGATCTGATAATGCTAGACTCTACACCACCCAATTTTGGTATAGCATAGTCAAACATGGTTCTTGGTTAGTTAGTAATGTTGTACAACTCTTTGGTGTCTATTTGACTACCCAAGTCTTCTATTCAACGATCTAGCTCAAACTCACATAGTTGTGTCCTTCAAAGATTCATGTGTGCTGTTCTTTTAATCTCTAGGTCTACATCTGTTAAGCTCTCAAAAGTGCTCCAAGTCATAAACGAACCAAGAGTCCAAGTCTATAAAAAGAAAGAAAATAACACCTTAATCAAATAAAATAAAATAAATAAAAACAAGAATAAAACAAAATAAACTAAAAATAGCTAAAGTAATAAAATTGAAGTGTTCCTAATATTACTGCCCCTGATAATGGCCCCAAAAACTTGAATAGATATTTATATATATATATTAATAATTAAATTAACCATAAGTGCACAATGTAGCTGTAGCTATTATAAGCAAGTATGATGTCAATCCCAAGAAGACGGTAAATATTAGTAATAACCCTTCTCCTATTACCTAACCTACAAATTGAATGTTTGGTTTTTAATGAAAATAAAACTTAAACAAATAAGCTAAAATTGGAAATAATAATGAACGCAAAAGACAAAAGAAGTTACTTAGAAACAATCAATATCAAAGATTAGTATCTAGGTGATGAATCTCTCTAAAAATCACTAACTAATTAACCTTTTTATCATGCAATTATTTCATTGATTATTAGACCGTGAAAATTCCTATCTTATGTTAATAACTCTATTAAGACTACTAATAACTAATTCATCAACATAAATCTTTCTAGTTAAAGCCCCTAGGATTGCATTATGGATTTATGAATTTAACTGTTAGGTTTAACCCAATCTAGAGGATTTATGTTGACCTATCTCTAAGTTTGCAATCAACTCCTTTCAATTATGTTAAATCTATTTGTATAAAGGATTTCTTAATATCAATTATATGAAATCAAACCATACATTAATATTCTGGATATATTAGAATAATCATAAAACACATAATTGAATCATAATAAATCAATCAAAATAATTGCATTGAATAAAATATTAAGACATATTGTATCATAAAATAAGGTTCATTACACTTAGACACTAAAAAGCATCTAGTTAATCATAATAAAAAAACAAGATCAAATATAAATAAGCAGAAAACTAATAGAAAACAAAGAGTTCATAATTCTAAATCTTCTTTTCTATTATATTGGATTTTCTTGCCAGTTTGGATTGGATGTATCCTTCTATCATATTTCTTTTGATGTTAACTTCGTATTTCCCTTGTCTATAGATCAAAATCATCACCTCTCTAAGTTTCTTACTCTTAAAATCTATTGTAAAAGTCAACTATCCTGTATTTGTCTCCACTAATGTCCTTTTATAATAAAATTTAAGGTTTTTGGGACATCCATAATCTGATACAGGGGATATGTAAGAGATCTTGCATAATCAAAAACACATAAATTCACAATCGTACATAGGCACTGAGACTTACACAGGCACAAACATGATCGTGTATCTCCAATTTGCTTCAAAACTTTTTTTATGCCACGTTTTAATTAGAATTCTTCTCTTTTTGGTCCATGAAGGTAGTTATAACCTATAAAAGCACTTAGAGATAATTAATACCAAAAATACAACAAACTATAAATATCAAGCAAAACACATCATATATAGGTGTATAATAATAATAACAATCAAATATGCAACTTTCATTAACAGAAGAAGATCTAATAGAAAGAAGAAATCCATCACAAAGAAACTTCAAAAATAAAAGTTCTAATATGGAATGTTAAACGTGTAAATGCATCTCATAAAAAGTTTTTGATCAAAGATCTTATCCTTGTTAATAAAGCAAGCATTGCAGGTCTTTTCGAAATTAGAATAAAGCATGATAAGTATGATCTCATCAGGTTATTACCTCATAATTAGCAGCATTTCTCTAATGATTCTCAACATCCGAATGGCATAATTATTATTTGGTTTGATAGCTTTATGGTTTATTAACAGTGGAAAATAAAACTGATCAGATGATGCACGAGGTAGATGATAAGATAACAGATCCATTGGTTCATACATCATTCATTTATGCTCATAATACTGCTTATCAAAGATTGTCAAAGATTGCTTTGTGGAATACTATTAGGCAGATTACAAAAAGCATCAGTACACTATGGTTGATTGTTGGGGATTTTAATTCATTCGTTAATCTTGAAGAAACTGAAGGTGCGAGATCTATAAGCATCTATTATTTTGATCTCAATAAGTGTTTAGGAGATTTTAGGTATTAGATATCCCCTCAGGGGGATGTTTCTTCACCTGAAAAAATAATCAAAGTGATGGGTGCTTTATCTGGAGGAAGCTTGACAAATGCTTAAGGAATCAACTTTGCTTTCAAGCCTATCCTTCCAGTTTCTGTCTCTTTTAAAATAACTCATGCCTGATCTTTCTTTATTTATAACTCAAACAAGTCTTGAAAGACCTAGAATGCCTTTCAAATTTAATAATTTCTTATTTGAGCTTGTAGGCTTTCAAGAGGCATTATGGAATGAAGTAAAAGTTGACATTATGGGCACTAAACAATACATTTTTAGAAAGATAAGATTAATTAAACAAAAAATGAACAAGTTGTTTTTATGAAATATGGGAAACAAACATCATCTTTTAAACATTTCCAAGAGGAAGCTAGAGGAGATTAAATATGATCTTTACAATAGTCCAACCTCTTCGTATCTTCAGGAGTAGGAGAAAATGACAATGAATGACCTTGCTAAAGCTATCAAATTTAACTACTCCTTGATAAAGCAAAGATCTTCCATTATATGGCTTAGGGATGGAGATAGAAACATCTTACTTCCATAAAGTTGTTCATACTAGGAAATGTAAGAATATAATCATTTGTCTGTAGCATGGAGACCAAACGTTAAACTCTTAGCAACTTCTTCTGGATAGGCTTATAGACTACTTCTCTAAATTAATGAATACTCCCGTCAATTCCCATTCTTTAATTCCCTTTATCTAAGAAGTCCTTAAAAAGGTTCTTTCTTCTCAAGAAGTGGAAAGTCTTAGCAAACTCATCACGATTGTAGAAATTGAAAATTCTCTAAAATCACTAAATCTTTGTAACAGCCCTAGACCAGATAATTTTAATGGTAACTTTTCATCAAATTTTAGTATCTTACAAAACCTATAGTTTTGATACAGTTCTTAAGTTTTTCAAGAATGGTGTTTTGCTCTCTGAGCTTAACAGAACTCGCATAACTCTCATCCCTAAGGATGGAAAGTAGAAAACTTTCTCTAATTTCAAACTAATAATATACTACAATAATAATAAGGGTCCTATATCATGGGTAAAATAATAAAGGATAACATAATGTTATTGCAAGAATTATTTAGAAACTATTCCAAGAAGAAGAGCAGGAAGCATTGCATTCTCAAAATTGAAATAAGGAAAGCTTATGACAGTTTCAGATGGGACTTTATCATCAACACTGTGCTTGCTATTAAATTCCCTAAGGTGTTCTTACAATGGATTAGACAATGTATCACCACTCCCATATTCAATTTTCTGATTAATAACCAACCCTCTAAAACTATCAAAAGCATGAAGGTAATTCGACAAAGGGTTCCCATATCCCTATACTTATTTGAATTGATTACAGAATTCTTCAGTAGACTACTTTAAATAGTCATTGAGAGGACCAAACAATTCATTTTTCACTCAAGGTGTAAGAGACTTAAGATTTCCAATCTTTGTTTTGTTGATGGCTTAATTATGTTAGCTAATATAGACTCAGTTTCTATCAAATCCTTATGATCTGCTATTAAAATCTTCACCAAACTCACAGGACTTCAAGTTAATTGCACCAAAAGTTTCATTTTCCTTTCAAGTAATTCTAGTCACATATAACATATTATTAGATCAATCACAAGTGTCAAGCTACAATAACTACCAATAGTGTATCTTGTGGTTCCCATCTCTCATTCAAGATTGAACTTTAAGGAGTATTCTTTTCTTATTAACATAATCAAATCTAGAATCTCTTCTTAGAATAGTAAGCATTAATCCTTAGCTGGTAGAGAACAACTTACTTCCTCTGTGCTTATCTCTATAAATACATTTTGGGCTACTCATATGGCTCTTATAGCATCTGCTCCAAACAATTAGACAGAATTTTCAAAAACTTCTTACTGACAGGATCCTACTCATTCATTAGTAGTACGAGGATTAAGTGGTTTGAAATGTATGCTCTAAGGATTGAAGGTTGACTCAACATCATTCCTATTGGAACCCTGAATACCATTTTGATGATTAAAGATTGTGGAGGCTATATAAGGATAGACAGTCTTTATGGTCTAGATGGATTCATGGTTATGAAATTAAAAACACCAACATATGGAGCTACAACCCCCTATCTAGTATATCCTGGACAATGAAAACAATATTAAAAAAAGAGAAAAAAATCATTATAAATTATCAATGTCATTGGCAATGTCTCTTTTAGAACTTCTTGCCTGATTGGTTTGTAGAGACTATCAAGTTCTAGAAGCTTCATAAACCAATCATGCAAGAATTTCTTAAGAGGCAATATGAATATTGTTCCTTTGACCAAAAGTAGTGTGGCATAAACACCTCAATTCTTGATCTTCTATAATTGCATGGATGGCTATGAAATCTAAGCTTTCTATAATTAAGAAGCTGTCTAAATTCTTACAAATGCCTAACTAGTGTATCTTATGTATACAAGCTAAAGAAAATTTGCAACATCTATTCTTTCAATGTGAATTCAGTTGGAATACTTAGACGCAACTTCTACAAAAAATGTCAACTATCTAATGCACTTAATAGCTGTTGTGAAATAACTGAGTCGTGTTCTACCATTAAGCATCAAAGCAATAATGTTAGATGGTGCTTTTAAGATGCATTGGCATTCAATATAGTTGCTATTTGGGAAGAGAGGAATAAAAGAGTCTTCTAAGATACAACTCAAAACCAAGAAACCTTTCATAACAAGCTGATGAAAAGAATTGGACTCCACATTGGCATTTTAAGGATAGATTTAGGGATATAAACTACTTCGACAACATATAGAACCTTATATTTCCTTACTTATGTAAAGAGATTATCTTCTTTCTACAATTATGCTTATTTTTTAGCTTGACAACTTCTTCTGGGGAGTTTGCTCAATTAGATGAAAAAACTTTGTTGTAACTTACTTGTCTTTTAGCTTAATTAAATTTAATTTTTTTAAAAAGTAAGTGTTTGCTAGTGGTTTGAACTTTTAGAAATTTTCTCTTCTAAGAAACATATAGAGATCCTTTATCCATATATAGTTTCCATATTATTTTTTTAGTAATGTCTTAATTATAGTCTTGATGTAGTTGAATCCCAAACACCTTCATCTTCAAAAGTAAAAACATAAGTCCATTTCAATTTTGTGTGAGTGGCTTTATTGGTTTCTCCTATACAAAATAAGCTTTTCAAAGTTTTCTTAATTGCTTTGATTAAGTTTGTAGGAAAAAAAAGGTGAGAGCACCATCAAATATGTAGTTTACTAAGAATAGAGATGATGAGCTACAATCTTCTAATATATAAGAGAATTTCACTATTCCAACTACCAATTCTTCTTTGGATTGCATCAAATAAAGGCTAGCAGTCTCTATAGGTGAGTTTTGATATTGTTATTGGAATTCTACGATATATAAAAGGAGGTTTATCAAGCTTTATACGTATAAAATTGGGAAAATGTTTAGCTTAGTTAAAGTTGCACCTTGAAACATATATATTATTCTTGCCTTTATTAATTACTGAACTTGAAAAGGCACAAAATTTTTGCATAGTTTTAATAAATTTCCTTACTTATTTTTCTTCTGCTCCATATAATAGGATTAAACCATTTGCAACAGATAGGTAGTAGAGCTTACCTTTTTTCACTTATGGTGAAATTTGAAATTCACCATGTTACTAGTATTCCTTTCTATCAATCTTGACACAAACTTAATGTAGACTATAAAGAGGAAGGAAAGTGGGGGGTTCTTTTGCCTTAATCCCTTACATCCCTTCAATACTTATATTAGTTCCCCATTTACTCAAATGTTAAATGAAGTGGTTGTGATACAAAGTTCAATCAACTTAATGAATTATGTTGGATATCTAAGAGCCTCCATTGCTTCCATAATGTATCCCCATCTAATAGCATCAAAAGCTTTGTGTATGACCATTTTCATTGTGAAGATCTTTATACTTTTATTTATATAAAATATTTGATCAATTCCTTTAACAAGAATATATTGTCTCCTATACTCGTTTTTTGAATAAAACATGGAATATTGATTGAGCTTAAGGTATTTTTCAATCTAGCGACTAACATTTTAGATATTATCTTATGAAACACATTACAATATGATGTAAGCCTATAACAATGCAAGTTATGGGGATTAAACTTATTTATAATGAGAAAAATATAATAATGCAAGTTGTGGGGATTAAACTTCTTTATGATGAGAAAAATGAATGTTCTATTTACTTACTTGAGGCTTTTACCCTTTAAGAGGATTTCTAATACGACCATTGAGACACAATCACCCATTAGATGCCTTTTATTTTAAAAGAATAGTGCATTGAACCTATCAGGTCCTAAAATCTTTTTAGGGTTTAGGCTATAGAGAAATTTTTGCTCTACTAAATGCCCTAGATAACAATTTTGCTTTCTCCTTACTAATTAAGCTAGGCATGAAAGTTTTGAGCTCCTATAAGGAAGAAACATAGTTAGTTGGTTTACCAATTTTATAAAATGGTTGATAATGATTCTCTACAACTCATATTGTGTAGCATATTTCTTCCATCAATGTTAGGTAATGAAGTTATCTTGTTGATGTTATTCCTTATTAGGATTATATTATGGAAATAACTCATGTTTCTATTCCCATTTTTTCACCATTGCACCTTTAATCTTAGTTCGGTTAAAGATGAGTGAATCTCTAGGGTCTATGTATAGCTCATCACCACAACTCTCTCTTTCTACTTTAAGTTTGAATTATTTTGGTCAATGTAAAGATCTCTTTGGGCCTAATTTAAAACAACTCTTGCTTTTTGACTGTTGCCTATTTTGATGTTTATCCCCCTTATTCAAACAATTCCTTTTTTACAACTTAAAGTTTCCTCATGCATTTGTAGGCTTCATATACTATAGTGATTATTTATAATCCCTTAAATACTACTTCAGATCCCTTCATGTTAATTAGGTAGTTATTGAATCTAAATGGAAGTTTTCTCTAAAATATTGCATTAGGAAAATGAATCTATATTGGTAAGTAATCTAAAATAAGTTGGTTACTAAAAGGTTCCTTGCTTATTGAAATTTGGCTTAGTTGTAAAACAAGCATTAATGCTCATCTAAGATTTTTTGTTAACTATTTACCTTATTGTTTTGCTCCAATTAAATTGGTTGCTATCGTATTTTAAATTAGTTGCACCAATTTTATTAAGATAATCCATAAATCCATCATTTGATGATTCAAGCTTAAATTATCTCCTTCAAACTTGTAACAGTATAATGTACTATTGAGAAAACCACCATTTTGCTCAACATAGACTCCCACAACACTTTGATTTTCCAACTTTACCATTCCTCACCACCACCCCCACTCCAAATCCATCTTCTTCTGGAACCTCTTCCCCAAATAAGGTTTCACCCCATCCCTAAAAAACTTGGAAAAAAGTGGTTAGAGACCATATCCCTTTGAACTTATCTTACAAACCACCAATGGAAATGAATGGGAAACTCATTGTTTGTCCTGCTCTAAAGATATTAATGGAAGGTGCTCAAAGCCAGGAAATCACAATTTTTGGATTCTTCTTCGAACAACAACCAAATTTTTAGGTCATACTAAAATGGTCCAACAAAATCTAGAAACATAAAGGATTAATAAATGTTCTTCTCTCTAAGGATAATCTTATTATGCTTAGTTTCTCCTCAATCTTTGAAGCTTAAAAGATACTAGAAGTGGGACCATGGCATCTTGGCAACCAACCTATCTTTTTACAAACTTGGGAACCCAACTTGAGATTAAAAACCATTAAGATCCAAAGTAGGCCATTTTGGATAAATTTTCATAATGTACTCGTCAAATAGTAGACTACCCAGGGGTTAAGATACCTAGCTAGCTACATTGGAAGACCTCTTTATATTGATAAGACCATTGCTAAGAAGAAAAGAATAGGATACACAAGGATATGCATCAATATTGAACTTTCCAAAGACCCTTTAGATGAAATCCCAATAATGAGATTAGGTGATGATAACAACTTATGGGTAGATAGCATAGCCATCTCTTACCATAGGAAGCCAACTTCTAAGTCACAAGGTAAGATTTGGAAACCAACTGGGAAAACATACGTCTAGAAGCTCACAGGAGCTTATGGGAATTATGGAGGATTTCCAACCTATAGAGATTATGGAAAATGACAATCCTATAAATATAATTGTAGAGGACATTAAAATATAGGATAGAGTAGTATGTTGCCTTCTCCTGAGCTAAATAACACTACTAAAAATACGATTATTCAAGGAAATGCGATGTAGAAGTGGGGAAACTTAGAGACAATCCCTATCATCAATGATCAAACCTGGAGTAAAGTGAAGACAAACATAATATGGATACAAGTGATTTTAGTTTTGAAAATCAAAAGAGAGGAATTATGCAAATACTATACACTTATGCCACCCCAAAATGTTTTAATCACTACATAAAAGAGATTACAAATTATAACATCACAAAATCTAGGATATCAGATGTCACAACAGCAAATGCAGATGTCTCTGCATCTCCTCCTAGGACTCCACAGACAACCTCACCAGTTGAGCAAACTGGAATTCTAAAGGGAAATAATGAAGCTAAAAGCAGTGTAAAGTTCTAAACTGTGGAGAGAAGAAGATCAAAAAAGGGTAAGAGAAAATGCTCTAAAGGCTAATCTCTTTAATATGTCTATTATAACATAGAATGTTAAACGAATAAACTGTCCGTCCAAGCTATCAATTTTAAGGGACTTTGTTATAAGGGAGAAGCCTTTCCTTATTGGCTTACTTAAAAGCAAAATAAGACTAGAAAACCTTGGTAAGCTGAACATTTTTGTTTCTTAATGGAACATGCTCACCAATCATAATCATCCTGTTTTTTGTAAAATTATCATCTGCTACAAAAAAGATGAGATTAAAGTGGATTTATTAGATTCTAATGATCAATCAAAGTACCTTATTATCTTCTTTTTACAGGAGAATATCGACTTGAACATCTCCTTTATATATGCAAGCAATATTGGCTTTTAGAGAAGGAGCTTATGGAACAATCTCAAAAAAATCAACAATAACATCTTTAAATCGTGAATGATTTATGGAGACTTCAACTCAACCTTATACATTTCAGAAGCTCATGGACACTGCAACTTAACGAATTTCTTAGGAGATTTTAAAGAATGTGGTGAGGAATTAAGAGTAAATAATCTTAAATTTATAGACATATGTTCACCTAGTCAAATAAACAAAAATCATACTGGTACATTAGAAAGAAGCTGGATTGTGCAATAGTCAATGACATTTGGCTAGACCAATTCCCTAACAAATTAGCTAAATTCAAAGATCCTATTTTCTCATATCATACTTCAATTATTATATAAAACTTGTTCTAGAATGTTTTTAAACATTAACCCTTCATAATCGACAAGAACATTTTTAAACATTACCCCTTCATAATCAACAATTGTCATGTTAATGTATTAGGGTTCTCTAAGGCAGGTAGAAGAGTGATAGACTAATATTGTAAAGGGACCAAGTAATTCTATTATATCCAAAAGTTGAAGATCATCAAGAATGAGATTAAAGTGTTAAACCCCTTGAAAGGCTCCACTAAATCTGCTATTAACTCCACCAAATTAGAACTTGAAGACATCTAATCCAGAATTGCTCCAAATCCTACTAAATAATTGTTATTAGAAAAAGAAAAACTAGTACTATGTGATTTTATACAACCTATTAAAAATCACAATTCTCTCTTACAACAAAGGGCTAGAGTAAGCTGGCTTAAGGATGGTGACAATTGCCTGAGCTTCTTTGTCAATTCCATCCTTGCAAGGAAAAACCACAACAAAAGTTGTTCCATCACCTCCAAAGATGGCTTAACACTTTAGAAATGCCAAGATATCTAAGATTAAGCTGTCAAGTATTTTGAATCTCTCATTGGTACTCCTCACCCATCAATTACTTCTTTTAATGATCTCTACAGAGTTACTCTAAAACAAACATCTCCTCTAGATTTGGATTCTCTAATCAAACATGTAGATCATATTGAAATTGAGAATGTAATCTTTGGAATGGATGGCATGAAGGTCGAGGGTTTGATGGTCTTAATGGTTATCTTTAAAAAGTTTTAGAGCATTACTGGAAATTTTATTTAAAAAGCAGTCCATGAATTCTTCTCTAAGGGGTTTCTTCTCAAAAAGATCAATAGAACCTTCATTTTCTTGATTCCTAGATGCTCTAATCCCTCAAATTTTGGAGAGTTTGGAACCATAGCTTGCACTAATTTCCTATACAAAATTGTCTCCAAAATTTTAGCAATTAGATTGGATAATTCGTTAATCCTTATGATTAGTGAGAATCAAGGTACATTCTTGAGTGAGAGACAAATAGGTGAAAATGTTCTTATAGTACAAGAGCTCATAAAGGGTTTCTCTAGATCCAAATACTCTCTTAATTGCATAATAAAGATAGACTTTCACAAGCCTTTGGACATTGTAACTTGGGACTTCCTATAGAAAATGCTAAAAGCCTAAGTGTTTCTAGATATTTTCATTCAATAGCAAAAGGAATGAACATCATTTCCTACATTTTTAGTGTTGATCAATGGCAATCCTACCAAGTTCTTCAAAGCAACTAGAGGCCTTAAACAGGGCAATCCCCTATCCCCCATCTCTTAATTATTTGTATGGAGACTCTCAATTCAATCATCAAGCAACATGTGCTCGTCAATTCCAATTTCAAGCATCATTCAAAATGAAAAAAAAAATGTTTTAACTAACCTTTGTTTTACATATGACCTCCTCTTATTTTGCTGGGCCAAGATGGACTCCATTCAAACCTTCATGAGAGCCCTTAATATATTCAAATGTTTTTCTAAATTGCAAATCAAACTAAACAAAAGTCACTTCATTTTATCTAAAAGTGCCAACACTTTGGAACCCCACATTAACAAACTACTAGAATGAAGGATAAAAGCCCATCACTCATGTATTTGGTATTACCTATGTCAACCAAAAGACTCAACTTCATGGAATGCACACCACTTATAGAGAAAATTCAGAAAAGAATCAGCTTTTGGGTAAACAAATTCCTTTCCTATATTGGTCAGTTGTAACTTATTAAATCAGTGCTAAACTCTTTACAAATATATTGGAGTTCCCACATATTCCTTTCTCAAAATATAATCAAATCAATTGAAATGATGCTTACAAATTTCCTATAAAGTCATCTGAATGGTGCTAAAAGGATCAGCCAAAGTGAAATGGATAGATATATTTTTTCCTCAAGAAGAAGTTGGACTGAACATCATTCCAATCAGGATTCCAATCTAGGCATTAATACTTAAAAGATTCAGGTGGATATGGATTGACAAAAGCTCACTATAGATCAAATGGTTTCATTCCTACTTCCTCAAAGGCATAAGCATATAGGGAGTTAAACAAAATATCTCACACTCACATTTCCTCAATCAATTTTTAAAGCTAAAAGATAAGGTCCATGCTAATGTTTCTTGTACAATTGAGAGTGGCAGGCTGGTATCTTTATGGTTTGATAACTGGTTAGGCTAGGGATAACTCTTGCAATATCTTCACATCTTAAGCAGTTTACCAATCTCATCACTTGACACAAGACTCAACTCAATGATTAATGATACATCCTAGTAGCTCCCCTATAGTTTGAGACATTTATATCCAGCACACCCCCAACCCAAACCCTACTGATACCTTCTACTAGAAACTATTCTTAAACTTACCAATAAAACCATGAAAAACCTGTTAAGAATAAGAAGTTCCAAGATTGACTAACACAAGATTGTTTGGAGCAAGGCCTTAACTCTAAGAATATCCATTATACTATAGTTAACAATTAAAAATAAACTTAATACCTCTGAAAAAATGACATATTTGCAAGTGGATAAAACTTATCCAATGTGTCAGGTTCATGTGGAAATAAGAGATCACATTTTCTTTACATGTCCATTCAATATCACCATATGGGAATATGTCACAAGGAAGTGTCCATCGCTTGATCCAAGGAACTTCCTCACTAAGATTACACAAAGATTGACTAATCAGACAAGTTTATTCACATTTTGGTTTTGGGGCTTTGTGTATATACATTATGGAGAGAAAGGAATTCCAGAAGGTTTGCAAACAAAAGCTCACCAATGGATTCCTTGCAATTTGAGATCATTAAGGAACTAAGGGAGCTGATAGTATTAAAAAATCTTAACTAGAATTGTAGTACGAACATCCTATCTACACTGAACATCTGATTCTCTAAACTCCTGCTGCTTTGGTCAATTCTCCTACTGTAAAGCTTAATTTTATTTAATTCATACTCCTTAAATATGTATGTAAGGATTGTTAAGGGTACAACCTTAGTTATTGCTTGTTTGTAACACTTTCCTTATTTTTAATTATTAATTATCATTTTCCTTTTTTAAAAAATAATATGTTATTGAAATAATCCAATATAAGCCAAGGGGTTGTTAAATTAGAATGAATACTCAAAGTTCATTCCATAACAATCTTCTTTGAAAAGCAAAATTTACGTGTATATACATAAGTGATGTTAAGAATTATTGTGCTTTGGATTAATTCAATTGTTAGGTGAAGAAATTAAGTTAAATACTTAGTATTAATTGCTCTTATCAGCTTTGGATTATAAGACATTATAATTCTTCTATTATTGTGGTATTGATGGTTTATCATAGTAATATAATATTTTCCAAAAATCTATAGGTTCCTTTTAAGTTTGCTTTCTATTTTCATATCAAGTAAGCTCACCAACATTGGCTTTTTTTCTCCAAAAGTCAAAGCAAATTGTTGCTTCACAGGGAAGTTGATTCCTTTTACATTCAATGTTATTATGGAAATTGTTTAGAATTAATTGTTTTAGGTTACTTTGAGCTTTAGCCCTAACTTTCCTTATAGGTCTCCTCTTGCTTTCTAGTATGACATCCATTTTTATGGCTAGTGGATTGATTCTCATCAACTGGATGTATGACTTAAGGTTAGTTTCCATTTAATTTTGATCTCATTTCTTGATCAGAAAATTCCACCTCCTTCATTGATTTCCCTTCTTTATCTATTCCCGTTTCTTCTATTATTTCCTCCATTAATTTTTTATAATGTTTATATCAAGTTTAGGCCTTGATTTGGAGGAGTTTTAACCCTTTCCTCTTAAGGTGGAGTTTTAGGCTCTTAGTCTCCTTCCTTTTTGTATTAAAAATATTACCAATAACATATCCTTCCTTTACTATGGTTCTATTAACTTTTGTACCCATAAGTTCTTTATATCCCTATTGTGAAGTGCTCAAAACTTGCTTGTTTCCAAATACTATTTTTTTTTGTTTTAAAGGGTTTTTATTAATATGTGATTGAAATATTGGATTCTATTAAACTCCTTTCCTTATTCAATCTTTTCAGGCTTAGCATATCAGGTTATTCCTTGTACATTCCCACCTTAATACAAATTCTAGCATATCTAATCTAACTTAAGGCAACTATTTTTTTCTCCATAGAAATTGACCTTCCAATAGATCTAGCTAAATAGCCTAAGTGAATGGTGGATCAATATTCTAGTAGTATATTATGAAAGTGTACTCTAAGATGGTTCTTGGATTCCATTGTTGAAGTAACATTGGCTTCTCATTCATATGTCATGGTTCATATGTAAATATTTTTAGTACATTAACTTTATTATGGAACTTAAGTAAGAGGAAATCCTCCTCTTTTGTAAGTGTTTTTTGTAGTCCAAACTTGTTTCATCTAGCTTCTTCCCATGACTTCATTAGGTAGTAAAAATAGTCTTTTGTCAATAAAGTATCCAATCAAGGTACTAGACCATCTTGTTGCTCCTGCTTGTAGAACTTCCAAAGGTGGTAAAACTACTTTGGGGTCTTTTCCCTTTGCTTATGGTTTAGGTTGGCCAATAGGACTACATCCTTCAGTACTTAGGACCATGTTCTTCTCTTGCTTTTCATAGTTAAGCCATAACTAGAAAATTTCCCCTAAAGGACAATAAAAGTTAGAGGGGTAAAGGTTAGGAATTTGAACTGTGAGAATGTTCAGATTTCGAGAGGGTAAAGTTGTCAATTTTAAAGACAGGACATTGAAATTAGGGATGGTGGTCGAAGACGAGAATGAACAAGTAAGTGAAACATTAGAACTAGGGATGGTTATCTGAGGCAAAGATGAACAGTAAGGGGATCATTTATAGGGGGAGATACAGAAGCTAGGCAGGAGAGATTCTGCCAAGTTTCGTTACCAAAAATGATAATCATTTTTAAAAATAAAGTTAGCAAAGAGAAGCGGTGTATCCAAATTGGCTCACCAATATAATGATGATAAAAAAAGTTTAATAGGAAATAGAAAAAGCTCGTTGACTTTACAAACGTAAACAAAGTTTGTTGCACGGATAGTTGCATGCTTACGAAGATAAATCTACTTATAAACACCATAGTAGGTGACATTGGATTAAGTTTTACAAATGTATAAGTTGGCAATAACCACATATAAAAGTGTGAAGGTGAAGAGAAAAAATAAAATTATTATTGATAATAAAATATAATATTATGAGATTCGAACTCAATTATACGAAAACAATCTAGTAACAACTTGTTATTTCAACATTTTATAAGTAGATTAGTCAAAATATGAAAGTTTATACTGATGACATTATTGCCGTGATAAAGTAAGGAGGGGATCACTCAACAGATCCATGAGAATTATTCAACACAACGAAGAAATATGGGTGGGAAGTTGTTTGAAACTTTAGCTGGGTATGAAGTTGTTTGAAACTCACAGTGGCTATTGAAGGTTTTAAATATGATCTCATATGTTGTTTGTTTCTAAATATAATTTTAATAAGAATAAAAGTTATGAAGATTCACGTTTTAGGTTAATTAACCTGTTATTGGGCTTGAGCGTAATCTTTTTGGAAAGGATATGCGCTTAAATTTTAAAATAAATCCAACTTTTCTAGTAGGGCCGTGAATGTAAGGTTACTGGGGATTAATAACGTCAAGCAGCTTAATGGGCTAGTAGAATCTGTAATTAGTAGTTCTGGGCTTGTACTAGTAATAGACCTTCAACCAAACAGAGCCCCAAAGCACAAACGATGCCCAGCTCCACTGACTCTTACCAAACCCTAGCAGAAACAGTGAGGTTTTTTAGTCAAACATGGCTGGCTTTTCACTTTCGGTAGCTAACAACGGACATGGAAAAATCGGTGGCAGTGCTAGACAAAGGCACTACATGCTCTTCCTGGAACTACTGTGGTCAGAGATTGGCCACAGGCTCCATTGATGGTACTCTCTCCATCTTCGATTCTCGTGACCCTGCTTCTTCCTCCTTCACCACCACCTCCAAATTGAAGGTCCGGTAATTATTAATAAGTTGTTCCTTTGTCCAATACCTTTTATATGAAATTTATACTTCAAATATGAATTCGTATATATATGTATATACCTCTTTTTTTTTTTTGGGGGTTTTTTAGGTTCACGGGGCTGGAATTGTGAAGGTTGTATGGGTTCCTCCCCAGTATGGAGACGCCGTGGCGTGTATTTTTGCCGATGGAAGCCTTTCTTTATGGGAAGAGGTTGCAGAAGGTACATTTATAACATATGTGATTCTCTTTTTTAGTTGTACATGTGTCTACTACAGCACTTCTTTCCCTCTGACAAACTTCTGTCTTTTCTTGTGCGGTTGTTCTAATTCTTAAAAAGATGCGCATGTAATTCAGTGGAAGTTCTGCCAGAGCTTTGCAAGCAGGGCAATTAAGGTCTTAGACGCGCAGTTTGGAGTTTTCCGGACTAGTCTGAAAATGGTAGGTTTATGCTATGTTTAGCACCTGCTGATTATTTCTATTGTATCCTCCAACATACGATTATAATTGGTTAATGAACCGCTAGTCCAGTAACTCAGATAGTTAGGTAACAACCTTATGATGAAGCTAAGCAGGATTTGAACAGGTACACAACATTACACTAAACTGAAAAGTGAAACCTTTCTACTGGATGACACGAATTGTCTCAGTCATCTTATCTTGTCTTATCAAATTCATATTTCATGTTGCACACCTTTCTCACTTTCTTCTTAATTTCTGCTTTTGGGGATTTATATTTTCAAACAAGAAATGTCAGCTTCCTAAATCCCTAAATAACTTCAACGCAATCCCTTTTAAGTGGCTTATTTCCCAACAGTTTTGACCGGTGCATTGTTATTGCTTCTATAAAAATAGCACCTAAACAAGAACTTGTGCAGTATCTCTTTGTTCATAGAGTTTCATTCTTTCATAAGATTATAAAGTTACTCGCAACTTGTCATTTCATTTCGATAGCATGCAGGTTGTGGCATATTCAGATGGCCATGTGAAAGTCTACGAGCTATTGGACCCCTTAGAATTGAAAATTTGGCAACTTCAGGTTATCATCCTTACTTGTTACTTGATCATGATTTGAGTCAAATATTAGTTTATTCCTCTAGTTTTTTCTTGCTTTTCTTCTAAACTCTATACCTTTTGCTTTTCTGAACCAGGCTGAATTCCAGAATGCTATAGATTCAGCATCAGCATCTAGGCGGGCTGCTTGTTTTTCCGCATCAATATCTTGGAACCCACTTAGGAGTGAAAGCCAAGAACCTAGCTTTGTTCTGGGTTTTAATTCAGATACACCACATTTGAATTCTGCCAAGGTAGCCCTATCATATTTTCCTTGGAAGATTAAGTCTGTTATTGATGTGAACATTGGCGATAAAATATACCATATTCAACTTCAACAACTGCAATTCTTATGCAGAACATACACTTATATTTCATTAGTCAAATTTTTTGTTAGCTTTACTAAAGATTTAAGTTGGTGAAATTATTTCTGTTGTTGTATCATGATGATAATGTTTTGAAATGGTCAAGTGAGTTGTGAAAGGTTTTTAATTCATTATATTTGTCTCAGTAGTTAACGTTAGCTCTCTGCAGGTGTGGGAATTTGATCAGGTGCATCAGCGTTGGCTTCCAGTTGCAGAGTTAGCTTTGCCTGCTGACAAAAGTGATCAAGTATTTGCTGTTGCTTGGGCACCAAACGTTGGCCGGTATGTTATTGTCTGTTATGACGGTGTTTGGATCATGAAGTTTAGATCTGCAACTTTGACGTCATAATTTGAAATATTTTTATGGCCTATAATGAGAAAGAAAATTCTGAAAAATATTTATTATTCTTTTGAACTCGTATGAGGAAATAGGGTTTTAAACTTTGGGTGATAAGCAAATACTAGAATGTCTATTTCAGTGTCAAGTCTGAATGCAAATTTGCATTGTCCCAAAGCCAGTGTTTGATCATGGAGACAAAAGCTGACAATAAGTTTTGAGCTAATGGTGCCAAATTTTGAGGATAACTTCATGATCCAAAGTTGGATGCTTCATCCTTGTACTAAGGAGCTGTTAACTGGAAAGTATTGAAAATTGAGCTGCTATGGCAACTAGCTTGAATAAAATCTTTCAGTTTGTCAATTTTCCTTTTCTCCTCTTTTGGGTTGGACAATGATCATTCCTCTAGCATTGCAATTTTTGTTTATATAGTATTTGGTTCTAAATCTTGGTTGTATTGTCATGCAGGCCATATGAGTTAATAGCAGTTGCTACCCATAAGGGAATCACAATATGGCATCTTGGGTTGAACCCTGACCTGGACGGAAGGCTTTCAGTGGAAAAGGTTGCGTTACTTTCTAAGTTTGAAGGCGAGGTATCATATCAACCTATGAAATATAATTTTGTCTCTTTGGAATGTACTAGCTTCTACTTACGGCACTCCATTTTGCTGCTACTCTCAATAGCTCTTTGCTTGAGCATAGACTCATAAATTTTTTTGGTTTCCTATTAATGGTGCATGGTGCAACTGTGAAAGGATGACATGCTGTGGGAAAATATTCTTCCTTATTTGTTTCATTTGAGCTATGAATGTAGATGTTATTGGAGCATGATGATGTGGGATCTTCATCATTTTGAAGTTGAGAAATAGAACCTGCCCAACAAATATTTTCGTACATGATGTTTTAAATTTGTTTATTTTTGCTTATCATTTCCATTGCACTTGATGCGGAAGGAAATCACGCAAATATCTCTGTGATGTTTATCCATAATTAGGCGTGGCAGATGGAATGGGACATGAGTGGCATGACCTTAGCAACCACAGCAACTGACGGGATGGTTAGGTTGTGGCAGTCCGACTTGAATGGCATTTGGCATGAACAAGCTGCGTTTGAGCCTGCTCCTTGACGCCTGACAAATGTTCATTCTTCGTTCCTAGCCGTCTCCCCAGTAAGTGACAGTGATTAGGCACCCATGAAGTGCTTCTTTTTCTAACGAAAATGCTGATTCACGTGTTCCGTGTGTTTCCTTGTGTTCATTTGCTTAAGTTTGTTGTACTCATCGACGATGATTGTAAAGCCCATGGGAAACCTATCAACGAAGGGTAGTTTTTTTCTTTTTTTTTTTTGTAATCACTGCTAGTCCAACAACTGAAGTTAGATCAAGAGCATGAATTCCTTGTCAACTTCGACCTTCGCAGTAATTATTACAAAATACTTGAATTTCAGGAGGTGATCATAAAGCTGTGAATTTTTACATATCATATAAAAGGCTCTAGCTTTGGTAAAAGTTAAATGTTGGTTTTATTAATATTAAAAACTTAATTGGGTTCTTAGAAAAGTGAAAGACTAATTATCTTATGGATAAAATTAAGAAAATCCCAATGATTAACAAAAGTCAACGTCATTAAAATAATATTAATAATATCCTAAATCTTAAATTTATTAAAGTCTTCATTGATTGAAGTATTAATATGAATTGAAATTAAATAAAGTTCAAGTAAGTTTAAAGTTACAAAAAGTTAGGATTTGTTACATATATGCTCTTATAATATTTCCCTTTTATCGTTTATTACTTTAATCCATGTGATTTAAGTTAGTCCTCTGCTATGTTTGTCATAAAGACAATAACAGAGGCCCTAAAAATGATTATAATTTTGTGTAGGGATGACAATGGGTCTAGGTTCAGCTGCTTTCAATGAGTCAACTTGAAGTCCAATTTTTCTAAACAAAATAAGAGAGCATAAACATCTAAATCTAAACTCAACTAAAAAAAATATTATTTTATATTTTTAATTTTGAAGAACATTTTTAAAAAATTGACAGCTGGTGTATTGCCATCACTAATTTTGTGACATGATTATACGTAGTTGTAATAAGTCACGTATTGTACGATGTCACGTCCCACTAATTAGGCACCATTTCATGCCTCTACAACATCTCTTCTCATCCAGCTTCATTTTCACACATGACGTCGTGCGTCCTTCCATTGTGACAATTATAGATGGTGAGTTCATGATAGTCTCCTGCTTCTGGTTAGTTTAGCAGGCCTTAGCAAAGGTATTTATACTTAAACCCCCATATTTTAAAGTACATTCATATTTTGAGTTTTAAGAATTATTACAATAAAAAATTTATGTTGGATTATGAATATAAATGAAATCATCATAGAGAACATTTTGATTTTAAATTAATAACATCTTAAGTCAGTCTTGAGCGTGTGCACTGTGCATGTGAATTGTAAATATTATTGTGGCTTTATATGTATATTAATAACAAATTGATGGATAATGGAATATATTTGATGCTCAACTGTAAGAATCATCATTTCCGCGTATTCTTTCAAAATACAACACCATGCATGTAAAATCCGTTTCATGTTTTTAGTCGTTATAGGTTGGAGTCTCCGTGAGAACATTATAACAATATTTTAAAAACTAGATCAAATATTCAACCATTTGATCTAGTTTTTAAAATTTTGAAATAAAAATGTACTAATAATGCCTACTAATATATCATAAACTAAATAATTTAAAATACGATTAAATCCAACTTAAATTTTAAAATAATAATAAAAATAAATATTGTATTTTATATTATTATTTATTTAAAGACTCGTAAAATTTTGAAGTACTTTTAAAGAAAGTCAATAAAAAGGGCTCAAAATTTATTCTAACTTTTTTAAAATATTCTTTAAACATATTTCTTTATAGTCTAACACATTTTAAAATTATCTTAAACAAAATTACTTATATATATATACTAATTAATATTTCAATTTATTAAACAAATTCATGATAAAAATGATATTAGTTTTTGACAATAATAATTTTAAAAATTTCAATCAAGTACAATGAAATCAATAAAGAACCTACAATTTGACAAATTTAATTTATTAGTGAGAATAAATAAATTTCGTATTTTTAAGGATAAAAATAATAATCCATTTTTAACAATTATAATTTAAAATAAAATTTTAATTAAAATATAGAAAGATAATAAATTTGTAAATTTTATAATTTGTTAGTTAAATTATGTAAGAGAGTTAAAAAAGATTTATGAAGAGCACCGTTAAAAATCTCAATCTCTCAGCTTCTCTCAAAGCTTGAGATACATGCATGATTGGTGTGCGGTGGCTTTGTAGAGAGGAAGACAATTTAACACATATGTTCAGACTGACATATTTTTTACGTTTATAAGTTAATCAATTTTAATTGTCTTTGTGTCCTAACGCATTGCACAAAAATGGGATGTTCTATAAATTATAACCCAAGACAAAGCCAACTTTTGAGTCAATAGAATACTCAAGATTCAATAGAATACTCACTGAAAGGGGTATTTGTGAAGTTCTCTTTCTTTTAATGTTGGGCGGTCTTCTGTTTGCAATGGAGCTTTGATTCTCTTTTTCTAGGGTGGTCATTTCTGGGATCTTTCGTCTTGTGATTTGATTGGGGCTAATTGATCTTTGAGTGTAGCTGGATTGATTTTAGGTTTCTTTTTTTGGGTATTTGTTATGGTTGCTTAAAACCCTTGATTGGCCATGAATACGGTGGAATTTTGGTACTTTTCAACTTGAATGTGTCTTGTTTGACTGTGATAATATTCAACTTTAGATGGCATTTCCCAAGACAATGAAGTGATCCTCTATCCTCAAGCAATTTTCAAGGATCCATTTACGACAGGCAACAACATTCTTGGCTCAGACAAGTCCCGCAATCGTATCGTTTGTGTCGTGGGCAAGTACTTTCCTGGTAATTGAAAGTTCGTGTCTTTTTGGTATTGGTTCTGTGAAGAAGTTCTTGTCTTGTTTTGTTCATAATATAACGGAGAATCATGGGGTGGCTACCAGTTTTGGTATCACCACTCCTTCCTCAGGCTAGCACTTCTCAGTCTCCATCTCTCTCTCTCTCTCCCTCCCTCTTTTCCTGATATTGTCTTTTTTTCATAAAAGGTTGTTTATATCTGTGATGTATTTTGTGTTCTAACTTCAGTTATTTATTTATGATCAAGTGGATGCATGCATTGACTTATATACATGTTATACATTGTCCACAATTGGGTTGCACTACCTTATCCTCCGGTTCCATAGCTCTTGTTGCCGACCAATGTCTTTTTTCAAGAATTGTTGTAAAGGGAGGTATTCTTCTCCTTTTTTCCTCTTTTATCAAGTACTTTATGTTCTCGTCTTTGTTGCTATCTTTATGATGCTTTCTGCCATGTTTTATGGTTGTAAGTGGTTTACATTTTAGTGATGGCTGCAAGAAATGGGCGGGTTGCTGTTCTTATCCTTTTTCAGTGGTTCTTTTCGTTTATGATACTATCGATGTTTCAGCTGCTACTCGTTACTGTTTGTTGTCTGTAATTATTTCCTGGATGATCCAAAACTTGTTCGGCGCTGATAAACTGTAATTCCCATGCAACATCACTAAGTTTTAGTTCATTAAGATTTGGGATAAAGGACTTCTTGTTTTTTTTGTTAACATTTATTGTGTTCAGTTTTGGTACTTGCTATTAAGTTTTTTTTTTAAGAACTAGGAAGCCATTAGGAAAGATTTCCCTGGTTGATAAAAGTAACCAGATGTGCCCCCTCTTTCTCTCTCTTTGATTATATAACTCTTCATTTCATACAAACTCTGTTGTCTAATCAATTTTGCTGGTATAAAATCGTAGGCTTGCCTTTGTTATAGAGTACTCAAGAGTTAGGATTTAGTCTTTACTCCTGTGTATGTGGGATTGCAAAAGCCCTAGATCACAGTAATAGTTCTAGTATTTTTAATTTCCTAATTATTATTATTCGTATTAGTATTATTATTATTATTTTCTTTACTCTTACCCTTTTTTAGTATTTTCTTTATTCTTTAGTCTAATTATTATATATTATTCTTACTTTCGTATTCCTATGGTGGGGTATATTAGTTTCAGTTTTTACTGCGTTCTTAGGAGAGGACTTGCAGGAAACGTAATAGGAACGATTTAGGCGAGATGTCGTCAAATCGAGCAAATAGATTCAATGCAAGTGGGTTGATACGCGCAATGTGCAAGAATAAAGATGGAGATGATTTAATAAGGATAGTGTTTAATAAGGGACCCGTATAGTTTTTTTTATAAGAGGGAAGATTACAGCAATGGATGTAGAGAACCACAGGATTGTCGTCTCCTCAAGATCGCTCAGTGCATATTTCTAGCTCAATTAGCAACGTGAAGATAAGTCCTCATCCTTACCATATAGTTTTTTTTCATTATTATTCTGTCACATCTGCATGTGGGTCTACTGAAAACAGCCTTTCTACTATGTAGGGATAAGGCTGCGTACTATCAGGCCCCTCATATCCCGCTTCATTGCGGGACTTCAGGGTATGATGATGATGATGATGAAGTGAATCGATTTTATAAGAAATCGGCTTGTTAATTTTAAGAAATCGACTAGTATATTATTAAATTGTTCAATATTTTTTTCTTAAAGGTTATCAATACAAATTGGACTAGAAATCAGAGTGGTTCAAAATCTTTGTATTATACATGGTAAAGAATCTTTAAAGGAGGTTTTTTTGATATATAAAATATGTGGTAATATGAATTAATAATGCTATATTTTAATGTTGATAGTTTTCATGATATTGAAAATCATTTATTATCTCAATTTTAGGGTAAGGATTTTAATGGTACAATGAGAGATTTACATTAAAAAGTGGCAATGTTATCAATAGCTTAGGTAGAAGAACAAGGTGTCAGATAAAATAAGCATTTGGGCAGTAAAAACCAAGTCAGTTAGATTTGGAGTTTAATGCCATTATATGGTCAATGTCTAGATCTGCCATTAATTTGTACTTGTAAAAGATATGACATTTTGGAGTCAAATGTTTTAATATTTTGGTTAAGTATGCAGATAGTAATGTACTCTTTTTATGCTATAGCACTTCAATGTAATTTATATACCCTATTGTTAGAAATGAAAAAAAAAATCTTTAGACCTTTTAATGGCACTTCATAGTTACTTTTTAATAGCTTTACTGCATGAGAAAATTGCTATTTACATCGTACTGTGATAATGAGAGGATAAACAAGACTATAATTTGGAAACCAAACAAGCACAACTATCTTTGATTTGATCAGGTGACATTATAAATGCTCAGAATACATGTCTATGTATATACCAGTTTTAGTGCACGAGTGGTTGAAACTTCCAACTGGCTATTGCTGTTGTTTGAAAAATCACAAAAGCTACACATATGTGTCAATTGTAGTGCAATGAAAATAAAGTATTCTCAATTATATTATATACAACCCATACATAAAATAATAAGTTGCATGTAGATGGAATAATTACACAGTTTCAATAATACTACCTAAAATACATAAAGGGAACAAGATATTGTATAACACAATTCAGACAAGAAATAGATTCAAAAAATAAAGTTTTGTCACTTTTACAACTTTATCAACATATGGTCAATAAGCAATAACTTAAAACATAATGCAAGATTTAGTACCAACTAGGGGGTCTACTATTTAGGTCTAAACTTTCTTAACTGCAATTTGTTTATAGTTTTTGCTAGTCCGCCTCCTCATTGTGCTCTTAAATCTTACAGGCATCATAGTGCTTTATCATTGTGGACTACCCTTTAGTTGCATCAATACGTTGCTTTTCTTAGTTGCATGTATAGGTATGCCTAAAGCTCAAAGCCCAAAGATAGGTCCATAAAGCTACAAACTTCCGAGGACTGTATAAAATGAAAATAAGTATTACATTTTCATAAACCTACAAGTAACTATAAAGGAGATTATTATTCCCAAGAATCAGGTTATTTTTTACCTACCCACTTATCTTCTCTCTCTCTCTCTCTCTATGTCTTAGTGGCTTGATCATCATATGCCAAACACTAGAAAACATTCTAGCATTTAGTTTTGAAAATCAATGGGATAAGTACAACAAGCTTGATAACATACTTTCTAGTTAGGTCTACGCATAGAGAATCTAGATATCTGAAAAATCATACTTATCATATAGTGCCTATCATGAGCCATAATTAGTTAATCTTAAGAAAAAAATGCAGTTAGCTACCACACCTACATTTTTCATTATTCTAATTAAAATAGAACTTATAGACCCACCTTCTCCCCTACCTTCATAGCCATATTGCAACTTTGATTATACCTACTAGCAATAATCAAAAGCATAGAATAACTACTGGTACTAAATTATCCCTCCAATTCATACTCGTACTCGTAAATATATATGTGATCAGATTGAAACCAACCTAGAGTACCCAATGGTGAAAGCCACACCATATGAAACAAACTAAAATATTCAAGTTGTGAAGTTACGGATAGCAAATATGGTCTGTCTAGGTCGGCCCGATCTGGGTTGACTAGGCCGTGTTCAACTGGAAAAGCTACAAAACAACATCGTTTTAGGCCTGACCTGATCTCTTTTTTTTTTAATTTAACAAAACAACAGTTGGCTAGCCCGTAGATCGAGCAGGGTAGGGCTAGGGGCGACCTGAGCTTGGCCCGATTCATTGTCATCCTTATGTGAAATGCCTACAAATCAAAACAATGCCCCAATATTGCCTATAATGCATAGTCATATACCTACATTGCCCTATCGTATTACAAAAACAAGATAAAAAACATGCATTTTTTGGTTTTGAAGGCTCTTTTACTAGATCCATTACCCTTGAAATTCAAGCTACTATTATTAGAGCCCCGTAATGGTGTGAAGGGTCTATGCAACAATACTATATATTTTTGGAAAATGATGGGTATATATAATTCATCGAACATAATAAAGTTTTTAGAAGGGCCTAATAAAAGACTAGTAGTAAACACTTCCCACATATTCCGTAGCTTAGTTCAAGAAATTAAAGAGAATTGATTTGAGACACGTTTAACCGTTAACCATGGCAAATCTTCTAACTTAGTAACTTTGTTTAGGATATTGTACGAATTAAGAGAAAACCTTTGAAATTACACTAGACAATTTAATATAGAAGTTATCTAAATGCCCATTCTTAATAATTTTGTTATAACAATTAGTTTTAATAAAGGATTAAAATGAAAGTAGCTCTTATGAAAATCCTTATAAATGGACAAGGTATATACCTTTGGTCAAGTGTAAGAACAAGCTAGAACATCTATCGATTTATAGGAAGCTGAGCTATCCAAGCTTATCTAGATAGGTCCCCATATCATATTACATTAAAGAAACATAAATTGATAGGTTTGCTATTATATGGTTAATGTTTAGATCTGCCATTAATTTGTTCTTGTAAAAGATATGACATTCTGGAGTCAAATGTTTTAATATTTTGGTCAAGTATGAAGATAATAATGTACTCTTTATATGCTATAGCACTTCATTGTCATTTATATACCCTATTGTTAGAAATGAATTAAAAAATCTTTAGACCTTTTAATGACACTTCGTAGTTACTTTCTAATAGCTTTATTTCATGGGAAAATTACTATTTACATCTTAATGTGATAATGAGAGGATAAACAAGAATATAATATGGAAACCAAACAAGCACCACTATATTTCATTTGGTCAGCTGACATTATAAATGTTCAGAATACAATTCTATGTATATATACCAGTTTTAGTGCATGAATGGTTGAAACTTCCAACTGGTTACCGCCATTGTTTGAAAAATCATAAAAGCTACACATATGCATCGATTGTAGTGCAATGAAAATAAAGTATTCTCAATTATATTATATACAACTTATATACAAAATAATAAGTTCCATGTAGATGGAATAATTACACAGTTTCAATAATACTACCTAAAAGACATAAAGGGAACAAAATATTATCTAACATAGTTCATGTAGTACCCCATTCTCGCAAGATACGTACTCGACATCTATGGGTGACATCTGAGTGTGTGCCCCACGAGGGTGGCATGCTAAAATAGTAAATGGACGAAACTCATTGCAAAGTTTTCTTACCCAATATATGCATATGCGAAAAATCGATAATCAATCTCGGCCCGATTAATTTATAAACAATTTTAGTCACAAAAGTTACAAAGATCAATGAACACAACAGAAATTGAGTAATCACTTGGGCCCATTACAGAACAAAATACTTGTATTCATAATGTCCTTACATTTTAAAAACCATTTTCATAT
>JANSVA010000217.1:32655003-32668336 GCA_025504915.1 Erythroxylum reticulatum | reverse complement strand
TTGTAATAACCTTAATTCAGGCTGGTTTATGAAATTATGATATGTATTGTATGTTTGTTTGAGATTCTGAAAATGCACGGTGAAATGTTTCATTTGTGTTTAGAAATGTTTATTTTTGAATGCTATGCTTCCGTGAAATATTTTGGTTTATTTATACTGTTTTGTGTGGCATCCACATATCCTCCAGGGGGTATTATGTGGGTGTCACACATATGTTTATGGATCAACATCACATAGCATAGAGGAAATCATATAAGACAATGATAATGAGATTCCTATCATGTGTAATTATGTTAGTATCTAAACTTTCCCTAATTATATGATTAATGAGATGGGATATCGTTAATCTGGATAGAATAGCGCATATTATACTTCTTGATTAGATCAAACAGTAGATCTCATAAGATGTAGAAATTAGTTGTTTAGAGTTAACATGTGGATGCTTACTAAGGGTAGTAAGTATATTGGATTAACCTACTGTGAGACAATCATATAGATATTCTATTCCAGTGTTAATGATAGTTTTATTATAGCAATGGTGCAAATGTCCTTTAACTTGAGGTGCTCAAGGATCTTTAACTACATTCATCTATGGCTTTCAGGGGTTACTCATAGGGTGGTGATTGGGTAAAACTTGAGGTATTCGGAGGTAATTGAGTAGCTAATAAAAGATTCACTACTCCTGATAGAAGGAGATGATACCCCTAGCCTCTTGTTGGGTTTTTACCTGGGAGTCTCTGACTAGAGCAGATATGTGTCATGAAGAGAGTCTTCAATAATGCATAGAGTAATGAGATCCTCGGGATAAGATCCAATAACACTTGGACTAGATGCAACGTAGTCAGTCTAGTAGGAATTGTCACTTTAACCATACTCTAAACTAAATGAGGTATAGATGGTGAAATGACAAATTGCATGGAAACATTGAACATGGAAGGGTTCGTAGTCAAACCACTGACTTTTTGGTCAATTTGGGCTCATGATGTGTTGCTAGATACCGCTCTTGACTTACTTGAATTAAATGTTATTTCAAGTGGCTAACAAAATTGGGAACCTAATAAGTCACACATATAGGAGATCCAAATGATAAGTAAAATGGTCTTAAATGGTGATTCAAGATATGAGAGACTATTTCAGGATTGTATCGCAATGTGATCATGGTAAAAAGTGTTAAAGGGAATGGATTAGAAACAACTGTTATTGGCTTCCATTAATACATGCTATTCATGGTCATTAACATATTCATAGTCATTAACTTCCCATGACTTTCATTAATTCATGTTATTTATGACTATTAATTTCCCCTAACTTTCCATTAGTGATGGGGGTTATCGAAGGCCAAATGGTGCTGAAAATGAAATGATTTTCATGCATCATGTGTAAGACACATCAAAAGAAAAGATTCTTTTTCTTACACACGCACTTTTTCCCTCGATCTCTCTCATGAGTTCTTATCTTTGCTATCAAAAAGAAAGAATTATAGCCATCTCCTAGTGAAATTTCATCCTTCTATCTTCATGTGAACTTTCATTAGAGATGGTTTTTGTTGTGTTTTACAATAACACAATGCGGACAAGATTAAAGAATGAAGGAGATCGTCAGAAAGGCATGTAAACATCTTATATTTCATGTTTTTGTTTTTCTATATCTATATGCATGAGTACATCTAATTTTTTAGGTTCTGCTTTATTTTCATTACGTATATTTGATATATATATTATGTATGAGATGCATAATCGGAACCTAACACATCACTCCCTCTTCTCCCGTATACCTTATGAAGAATAATTGTTTCATCAAGGCATTTATCTCAACATTAGATGAGACTGTGTATCTTTTGGAGACGTTATTAAGAAACTCCTTCACTATGTCTATATACAGAAGTCCACTAAGTAGATGGTCAAATATGTATCTCTTAATAGTCATCAAATATAATATGTTAAACCAATCTTAAGCTGCATAAGTTGCTTTATGAGCTCTTGAGCTCATGGATATAGGTAGGGATGGCCTATCCATTCATATGGCTGTATCAATTTCAGCTATCTCCCTTATATCCAATAAATCCTCTATTTAGTTATGCATATTAAGGTTCCAATATTGACACTAATTTTGTTGACAAAATAGATGACTGCAGAATAAAAATGCAAAAATCAGCACAAATATAGGATAATAGTGATACTCAAAGCATTAAATAGTATTTGTACCGAGAATCTGATCACACATGTTATAAAATACCTTTGGACTGAATACATAATATATGCAATTAAACCTCCACATAAAAACGAATAGAGTACAAATCATCAACTCTCATAACACTACTACCTTTAGGCGAATAGATCATTTAAGCAGCGACTTTTGTCCATTTAATGTCGTTATACACATCTCAAAATATTATGTAAGGCTAATATCTTTAGGCAAAATAACCAAAGATAAGATCAGAAACATCCCTCAAAATGCAAGTAAAATAATTCAAATATTAACTCAAAAGGTCACTTTGGTGACTACATCCTCATCAGTACTCAAAAGATACGCAAATAAAAGGGATACACCTTTATCTTTATGGGCATATGGTATGTGAAAATGTAACATCAATAAATGCAAAACCTGAAAGCACAGTCTCATCGTCACACATTAGTGTTGAAAACATTCTCTGAAAACTTTATTTGAGACTTTCGTAGCTTAAAAATCTCAATAGAGCGATTATCATGCATCACCAAACACTGAATCAATCACCCAAGACACGAGAACCTCATGTATCTTCCTTATGGCAAGTTCACTAAAAAAAATGTCTTTAGAATGTCAGTTCCTTTTTCAAGTGACTATCATGTGATCTCGAATACTAAACATGAGACCCGAGAAATAAAAACTTTAAGTATATTCCTCAAGTGACTTCCAAAACATGAAAATTCAATCAAAATTGGCTTTAGAATGCCTTGATTTCTTTTCTAGAATTGAACTTTAATTTATTACTAATGTAATAAATTCAAAAAATGGAAAATTTCACTTTATAAAATTTTCAGGCCTAAAAATTGACCCAAACTACCTCGAGACACCCTTACAAAAAATTTGAAAATTTTGGGGTTTTTTTTTAGTTTATTGTAGCGCTGACATCATTCATTGACATCAGCACTTACTGTAGCCTTCATCACATATGACATCATTCGTTGATGTCACAGGAGTGTCAGCATGCGCGTGGATAGAAAAGGTGCATGTGGCTCACATGCCATCTGCAACTCACCAACCAATCTTTATGGCACGTGTGGTGCACGCACCCTTATCGTCTAGTGTGTGGTTGCACGCGTCGACACGTGATGCATTTCTGTCCACCTATGTGTCATCAAGCACATGCATCCGACGGTTGTTCTCACCTCACTAAAAAATGACGATTTACGGTGAATTTCAGGTCAAATTTTTGTGCTTTGAGGCTCTTCTTAGATCCGTTTTTGAAGGCTAAACACATTTTATACCAATTTCATGCAACAATAAGCAAGAAAAAATGAGAAATGAAACTTTATTCTTCGAGAAACCGTATGAAAAAATTGAAATATCTTTGTTTTTAATCACTCAATCATGTCACTGCTTTGATATCGCGTATAACATGTAATGAGACCTTAGTTACGTATCCTAGATCGAACGTAAGAAGAAAATAAACTAAGAAATATGAAAAACACTTTATTTTGGTTTCATAACTTCAAACGAGCTTTCCGAGGTCGTAACGAGCGCGAATCTATCATTACCTTCACAGAAACTGCTTATCGGGATGCGTTAAAGCCTTTCTATAATTTTTTGAAAATGTAAGCTCTCTAAACAGGTCAAAGAATTCTTATGCTTACGAATGACATAAGCAACTACAGTAGACCTTAACCTTTATATATACTATCTATATCGGACTTCTCTATTACAGGCTCAATATAGATCTGATTTACACAAATCAGGATCATTTTTCTCCTGAACTTTGGCCCATTAATTTAGATTATTTATTAAATTATTTTATTATTTTTATCTGGATCAAAATTATCTAACTTAACCAATAAGTGATTAAAAAATTAAAAAAATACAATTAAATATTATCCATCTTTTAGAGAAATGTCAAAAATATGCAAGATATAATGCATTGAAGTAAAAACACCACTAAATAGTTAAGTATATGGGGGAGCAATTATTAGACTGTCCGGCTTTCCACTAAAATATTCTACTATCCAATGCAACTAGAATGTACAGGTGAGGCTCTCTTGTTTTGTAAGCTTTGTCTTCTCTGTACGGGAAAACATATACAGTTGTCCAACAACGTGTTTGACCAAAAACAGGTGAGCCCCGGAATCTTTTGACTTTGAACTCTGGCCTTCTCTATAGGGTAAAACATGTTTCGTTGTCCAGCATACCCAACAAGACGGGGCAATGCCCGGTACTCTCAATGCCCCCCAAGGCTGCCCCGTTGTTTTCAAGCCTTAATATATCAAACACTATACTAGTCCTTATTCCATGGTTTGACTCTGTTTCACTTTGTAGCATGCGCAACTCTGTGCATTAATTTTAAGTCCCAAAGCTAAACACTAAATTAATTGTCCAAGAACTGGATTAAGAAAATCCTAAATCCCTCACAAGTTTTTCTTTTCCTATTTTTATATCAATTTTTTATTAACGACCCATACGTTTGTCAAAATCAATATTTTAACAACAAAAAAAAGCTCCTTATTCGATGTTATCAACTCAAACCCTCGGGCAGGCTGCAACAACTCGGAAAGACTCTGATTAAAAAAAAAAAGCCTTGTATTCTATTGGAGACAAACTGTCCATGACAAAGGCTTAAAACAAATTTTAAAGGTAAAAGAGTTCTATAAGTAATATATCCTTAATCTATCCAACTGCCAGCAGCACGCCCCCCCAAGCCAAAGTACTAGAACACACAAAAGACCAATTGTTCCAAATATCAATGGAGAACAGTTGCAGTGTCTGTGTGACAGGAGGGTCTGGATATATTGGTTCCACACTTGTTAAGAAGCTGCTAGAGAAGGGTTACGTTGTACACGCTACTTTGAGAAACTTAGGTACCCCTTTCTCACCGATCTTAGTTTCTTTGCCAAATCTATGTTTGTTCGGTGCTTCATACTTCTTGTTAAATTGCAGAAGACAAGTCCAAAGTAGGGTTTCTCAAGTCTCTTCCCAACGCTGACACGAAACTGCATATATTCCAAGCTGATATATACAATCCCCATGAGTTTGAGGCAGCGATTAAAGGGTGTGAATTTGTTTTCCATGTCGCTACTCCTATGCAACATGATCCCAATAGCACCACAGTTAGTACTTCTTTTCTATATATATAATTCTTGAATTTTTACGCTATTAAAATTATTCAGGCGCCAAGATTTTTAGTTGTTGAACTAAATGACAGTACAAGGACAGGATCGAGGCAACAGTAGCTGCGGTGAAGAGCATAGCTGATTGTTGCATCCGATCACAGAGCGTTAGGCGTCTCATCTACACAGCATCTGTGATGTCATGCTCACCTTTGAATGAACAGGGGACCTGCTACAAATCTTGCATAAATGAATCCTGTTGGACCCCGCTAAACCTATCCTTCGCTTACGCCCAAGATTATTCTTTGGTATCTTTCCCATCGTATAATTAGCTTTCTTTCAAAGTTTGAAGTCATAAGCCTTTCTTATTGTTATACTGTTCCCCACAGGAGTATACGATAGCAAAGACATTGGCAGAGAAGGAAGTTTTGAGGTATAACGACATTGAAGGTACTAAACTGGAAGTGGTTGCTCTTGCTTGTGGTCTAGTAGGAGGACATAGTAGTACTGTTATGTCCTCCTTACCTTTGAGTACATACGTTATCTTTTCACAGCTCTTAGGCGACCCATTCGGATTTGAAGCATTAAGATTTCTTCAAGAACTTCTGGGTTCGGTACCTCTTGTGCACATCCACGACGTTTGTGAAGCCCATATCTTTTCCATGGAAAGACCATCAATGAAGGGTAGATTCTTATGTACCTCTGTCAATCCAACAGTCAGAGAAATGTCGATTTACTATGAGGAAAATCACCGAGATTTAAAGTTAAATGACAGGTAAGGATCCCTTACGAATATTTAAGTTGTTGAAAAATCAATGCATTGGTTGCTTGTGAAGACAGTGACGAAGATTTGAATCTGCAGCTTCGAGCTTTGAAAATAAATTACTCGTGTGATCTAAGTTAGAACTAATGTTAAACTTTTAATACTTACATAGAAATGCAAACAACGAGGAAACATGAAAACAATTTTGAGACATCATTTCTTGATATGATGATTAGATATAATCTTTTGCTTCAATTTTTTAAAATTTATAGTCTTGTCAACATTTGATTTGGCTACCTAATTGTTTGTTTTATACATGAAACTGTTGACACGCAAGCATTAACTATGATGGGTCAGATAGCCATATTTAATTGCCTTCTTCACATATATAAAAAAAACCATTTTTGATAAACCTCATGGATGACAACATGCGTACTGTTGCTGAAATGAATAAATGTGGTGTGTTGCTTTTTTCTTTTTTCTTTTCGATATTGGTCGTAATCCAGCAATTATAGAGTAATATATACAATTCCTTTTTTCTAAATCTTGTTCAATTATATATCCAATTTTCCACGAGAAGTTTATATTTGATGCCTTTCTTTTTATAATTACATGAACAGAAATGTATATATCTTTCATTTTTATTTTGCAATGTAAACAAATCCACTTAATTAGCTTACTCATCACTATCTTTCATTTTCTTCAATTTCATTTGTTATTCTGTAAAACGATGGATTGGTGTTGAAAGAAGAAAAAATGTTATAAAATTGGATTTCCTCCAGTAATCTTTGATTATCCATAAAATTAAACTGATGGTTCTCAATATATATATTATATGTATATGATGGTACTAGTTCATATCAACAACTGAAATTTATACCTGCAGATTTGTTGGAGAAGCAGATCAGAAAGGACTGATATGTGATAATGGGAAGTTGGTGGAGATGGGGTTCAAGTATAGATATGGCATGAGCAAGATCATCGATGAAAGTGTGGAATGGGGAAAGCGGTTCAGAGCTCTACCCGGACAACACCAACAAAAACATTAGTTAGCATGTAATTAATCTTATTTCCGATTAATGCCTATGTTGTATTAAATTAATATTGATATTCAAAACATAATTCTACTTATATTTTGAAAAATACAAGTTTTCTCGATTAATTTCAAATTAAAATATATTGTATGAAATCATCAATGCAATAAATATTATTTATTGATTTGAAATTACAATACTTATTTTGATTATATGAAACCATTTTTAGCACTTTGCGTATCGGAATTGTTTTTGATTCCTCTTTGAAATGTAAAAGACAAATTCTAATCTAGATATTGTATTGGTTGGATATTTCAAATTGAAATTATTATCTTGGATGTTTGTTTAAAAAAGCAAAAAACAAATTCGATAATAGATCAAATTCCTCTTAATTTATTTGACAAATCAAGTATTGTTTCTATGGTATATGGTTTAATGTGTATGGAGAAGAAATACTTGTAAAATAATTAATGAAATATAATGTAAAAGCCTATTTGCATTAATAGTTAACCATCTTCTCTAGGAAGAAAATGTTAACAAACTATGACTAAAAAAAGAGGGAACAAAGCAACAAGAGTTTAAGGCATGAAAAAAGTTACTATTCTCAAGAGCTTATTCTACCTTACAAGCATAGATTGACAATGACTCTCTAACACTCAATAAGCTCTTCTTCTATCGAAAGAAGCAGTAACAGTGGATAAAGTTTTATTCCAACAAAATTTGTTTTCAAAGAGGAGGAAAAAGTAAAGATAAGATATCTATGCTTTCATCAATTCTAGATACTAACATTAGGATGATAAATTATAGATTTATAACGTTAAGATAAAATTTGAGTCAACTATAAACATGTTTTCTAGATAAGTATAGAATAAATTTAGAATAAACAAAACATGAGGTTTTTTAAATGTAGCACTCCACTCCTGCAGGACTCGAACCCGACATCATGGGTGATATTTGAGTCCGTGCCCTGCGAAGATAGCGTGCTAGAGCACTCATTCATTCAAAAATTGATATAAATATTTTTTGAAACCACAAACATAATATGCGAAAATCCATAACCAAATTAGGCTCACTTTATTCATAAACTTTTTCAATCATAACAATACAATCAACAAAACTTTCAATAGCCATTAGGGTCCTTTCACAAATACAAAACACTTTAGACATAATGTCTTTCTGTTACAACATAGTTAAAATACACATTGTGTAAAACTTTTCGAAATACATTATTCGATACAAAAGTTGTGGAATATACAATTCAGTACAAAAATAAAGAAATACAATGCAGTAGTAAACTGATCATGACCTATATTCCTCACTTGAATGCTGTAGGTATATTCCCGTTTGTCTAACGGGGTACTCTTGTGAGCTTGAAAAATAAATACAAATTTTGGGTGAGTTTTGTGAACTTAATAAGTGACCATCATCGATGACTCACCCAGTCATATAACACATAATTCACATTCACATCATTTCACATTTTACATTCAATACAATTTAATCGTTCACATTATGCATATGCAGCGTGCATGAGACCCACTTTTCTATTTATTACTTTATTGTGACCGAGTGCCTAAACTGTCCCATATTCATTGGATACCGGGTTCGTTAAAAATTGTCCCTTATTTGCTTGGAGGATACATGGCTCATTAACATTGAGCCTAAGACTCTGAATCACTTTTGAGCTCGAGGCTCATTTTCACTCGCTGAGTTTTATGCTCTGATCGGTGGCTACTCTGGCCACAACTACCATTATTTTTCATTTATTCATGAAATAGAAAGCCTCAATCACATTTGTGTAATCTCATTCGATCACATTCACATCATTTCATATTTCACATTCAATACAATTAATCACTCATATTATGCATATATAGTGCAGATGAGACTCACTTTTCAGTTGTTACTTTGTTGTGACCGAGCGCCTAAACTGTCCCGTATTTATTAGATACCAAGCTCATTAATAACTGTCCCTTTTCCGCTTGGGGGATACAGTGCTCATTAAACGTTGAGCTTGAGGCTCTGAATCACTTTTGAGGTCGAGGCTTATTTTTACTCGTTGAGCTTTAAGCTCTGATCGGTGGCTACTCAAGTCACAATTGTCATTATATTTCATATATTCATAAAATGGAATGCATCAATCACATTTGGATGTTCCCATTGAATCATATTCCTATATCATCATACCTTAGTCCGACATTCAATATTAAAGTTGAGAATCACATTTTCACTTGCATATAAATGCTCATTCAAAACACATTTATCATCAAATTATGTACACATATTTCATTTCATTCACATACAAGCAACACTTCAATATCTTAACCAAACATCATAATCATCGGACCTCCTGTTAAGAAACCAACACAATCAATCACATTCATATAGACATTCAGTAGTCAATCAATACCAAAATTCAAATAAAACAAACAATGAAATGAAACCATCTAGGTCTACTCACAGTACGCTTCAGATTAGCATTTGCTTCTAAATTCTGGAAATGCTTGAATGCGGACACTTAACCTGCACAACTCATTTATGCAAGACATACATTGCACACTTATAGGCATTTATTTATGCACAATTATATAAATGGACTATGTACAATGCATGCTCAATGACAATCCCGGGTACTTTACCAATTTTATATCTTAAGCTCATTTTCATTTCATAACTTAATCGCTCATTAATTCTTTGAATTATAACCTCAATCCTTTGGTACTTTGATATCAATAACTCATCTACTAAATTTTCCCATATACAACCGTATGTGACTAGTGAAGAGGAAAACAGAGTATATATATATATGTATATATCACTTTCAATATTTCCTCTTTACTCCTATTTCATTTCAGCCAAACATATCACAATACAAATCAAAGTCCACCATATTTCACAATCATCAAAATAGAAAATCACACTCGCGTATTCTTCACTTTTTTTCTTTCTCAACTTTTGCATTTTCTTCATTTCTTCCTCAAACTTTCATTTTAAAACATTCATTCTCATCTCCAGACATCACCATACACTTATCTTTCAATTCCAAAATTCATTTTTAATCAACTCTAAAAACACTCCAAAACTTACGAGAGAGAAAACATCAATATGAATAAAGCATTCACATAATCATTTCTCCAAAATTTTCTGTTCTCATCACATACACATTTTAGTTGATCTTTCAACTTCAAAACTAGTTTAACACTATCTCATAACATTTCGGTCATCGAATAACAGAAAATCAACAAATATGGCATACCTCAATTTTCTCACTCACTTTCCAGCAAATATGAATATCAATGTACAGTAGCTTGTTTTTCAAGGGTAATAAAAATCTTAACTTTAGCTAAGACACTTGTCCATTTCTTATCCACTTATCCACTTCCCTTTATTAAGACTTACTTAAGTATAATTTATACTTGAGTTTAAAACTCAATAATACCACTGCAATCACAAGTTATAACCCATTAAATCTTTTTCAGATTTTTCCATAAACACAATATTTCGAGTCAACTTTTCATGTTCTTTCTGACCCCTACACTGAAGTTATTTTGCAAAACTTTCTTCTAAAAACATATTCCCCTATATCTTATGTCTCCATTGACACCAAAATCATTCAATTTGGATCAGTAATTTGGAAGATATGCCTCAAACATTTTCGGACTGCTCTTATCCAAAACAGTAGATTACACATAACTTCTTTCCAGAAATAGAACATCTTAAGGACAAAATTATAGTTTGACTTTTTCATATAATTTGTATCCCTATTTCTCTAGCTTACTCCAAATAGAAAAACATCTCATTTGGAATCCCATATATCCAAATATAATCAAAATAATAAAGTGTGTTTAGTAAGATAATCCTATTTCATTGTCTCAACAGATTTCACACTTTCATTTGATCAACCTTTTACGATTCGATTCATAATGCTACAAATTTTTTTAGAGAAATACAAAAATGTGTTAAGAATCTATTGGTCTAAGAATCACTCCAATTGGAAGTTGGATGACAAGGTTATGGCTGAAAGAATCAAACAAGATTCTAATCTCAATCATATTGAACCATTTTCTTTTGGGGCAACTAGCATAACTTTTTCTATAGATTTTAGATCAAGCTCATTCTTAGATGGTTCGAAAGAGGAATTATAGGTCTATAACTTTTATGAAGATCTTGAGACAAATTCTATCGTCTAGAGGGACAAATTTGTACCAGAAAATACAAAATTAACAATACACAGAAGTTGTTTTACAATTGGCATAACTTTCTATAGAGATATCAGATTGAGGAGTTCTTTAGATGGTCTTGAAAAGGACTTCAAGATCTACAACTTTTATGAAAGTCTTGAAGGCAAATTCTATCATCTAGAGAGTCAAATTTGGACCAAACAATAAAAAATGAACAGTGCATTAGACGGTATGACGTCATCAGACGATATGTCCTCACTAAATGATACGTCCACACCAAATGATACATCTTCACAAGACAATTCATCCTCACCAAATGAAACGTCCTCTTTAGACGATGCATCCTCACTAAACGATCCGTCCTCACCAGACGAAGTGTCTTCACAAGACGAACCGTCCTCACCAGATGAAGTGTCTTCACAAGATGATCCGTCCTCACTAGACGAAGCGTCTTCATAAGATGATACGTTCTCACTCATCCTCACCAAACGATACGTCCTCACCATACAAAATGTCCTCACCAGAACACGCCATTACTAGATGAAGCGTCCTCACCAAATGATACATCCTCACTAGACGATCCTTCCTCACTAGATAAAGCATCTTCAGAAGATGATCTGTCCTCACTAGAAGAAACGTCTTCTATTCCTGAGCATCTCCACTTATAAGGACCTTAACTTTTGACTTCGATATCTAAAAATTACAAACTATATATCAATGGAAAGCTAAAAGAAAGATATACAACTTCCATGAAGACAATTTTGTCAAAATCAGCCTATATTAGTACAGTTTATTCATGGAAGTTTCAGTTCAAAAATTAACTCCCTTAACTATTCATTCCCAATAACTTCTAAGATGACTTCCATTCACTGAGAACCAACACTTCAATTTTTATTTCTAGTCCTTCTACTCCATTTCATTTAACTCATTCACTATAACCATAATTCTCAAAATATCCCATTACTATTCAATATACCTGGAATATCAATGAGTGCATGTACAATTTTTTCATGTGTGCAAAAATTCAACTTCACATGCATATATGCTGACATTTTACTAAATATAAAATGCAATTTTTTTAAATCTCACATTGCTATTTTCTCCATTATTGAAATCTAAATTCTAACCCTTAATATGGGGACGGGATGTTATAATATAGGGATGGGATGTTACAATTCTCTCCCTTAATAAATTTTGTCCCCGAAATTCTCATCTGATTAATCAGTAAGGTAGGGGTATTATTTGCTCATATGCTACTCCATTTCGCATATAACTTCATCACATGCATAATTTCTTCAAATTGACTATGATCGATGTAATTAATCCTTTCCCTACTCAATTCTTCAAGTATCATATTATCTTAATAGTTTCCTTAATATCATTCAGGTTGCTCAAAATTTTCATCTCATGTGCCGATAATAACTCTTTGTCAGATCATATTAATAGTTCATCTCTTTATTGCTAATACACTTAACTTTTAAGTTTGTCTCACTATATTCTATAACTTTGAGGTGATCCACTAAAATTTCATTTGTCTTTCATAAGCTTCTTTATTCTTATTACTGATTCATTCCACTCACTAACAGTATCTCAAATTTATTATGGCTTTTAACCATTTTTTTGGCCCTCTTCAATTCAATGTAAGGGTGAATAACTCTTTTGTCATATGACACCTTATACAATATTCTAATGGTATCACCAGCATAATGATTGTTATGCCTGCAGTCAATTTTAACTATACATTAATTTCATATTCATATGAGCTCCAGAAATATAAGTTTCACACCTGTCTCCAACAATCAAGACTATTGGTAACTTAAACATATAATCACTTGGTTCTACGTTCTTAACCATCCAATGCTCTTTCGATGTATTCCTACTAGGACATATAGCTTTGGTTGTCTCTTGTGTTTTCTCTAACAGTCTCCTTATCAGGTACACATACTTCTTAATTCAATCACAAAGTATCATTAATTCAAAAGTCAGATTCATTTTCAATTCCTCGATAAGATTCACAATTTCTAAATCCTCAATTTGGGCTTTGCCAATCCTTTTATG
>JANSVA010000217.1:32631721-32654903 GCA_025504915.1 Erythroxylum reticulatum | reverse complement strand
ATGAATGCCCATGTTGCTAAGTTTTGGTTTGATTGATAATATGTAGGGAGAAGCTATTTTATCTACATGTTGTATACTTAACAAGGTTCCTCACAAAAAGTTAAATAAAACTTCTTATGAATTGTGGAAAATTTTTGCTCCTAATCTTAAATATTTGAAATTGTGGGGATGTTTAGCTAAAGTTGTCACAGAATTCAGAAAAACTAGCATTGGAACTAATTGAGTTTTTGGTGGCTATGCTCAAACTAGTGTAGTATATAAATTTATGTCTTGAGGTGAAAAATCTATTTGTGAATTTAAAGATGCAGAATTTTCTGAACATATCTTCCCTTGAAAGAGAATAGATGATATCATTTTTACTGGTCCTACTAATAAGGTTGTTATGCCCATCTCTTTACCTTCTACTCTTAATGAACATGAAAATGAACCTAGAAGGAGTAAGAGGCAAAAGATAGAAAATATTGTTGGACTAGATTTTGTTACTTCTTTCTTAATTGGAATTTATGGTTGTAATAGATTAAATGAAGATATTTTTGCAGCCTTTTTAATAGAGAAAGATCCAAAAACATATGAAGATGTTGTCACATCCATATATGCCAGATTTTGGAAAGAAGCCATTAAAAGTGAACTTGACCCTTTAATAACAAACCATACTTAAGAGTTAGTTGATTTACCAAAGGATGTAAACCTCTTAAATGTAAATGGATTTTTAAAAGGAAAATGAGACCTAATGGATCTATAGAAAAATTTAAGGTCAAATTAGTGACTATAGGTTACAATCAAATGAAAGACATTGACTATTTTGATACTTACTCTCCTGTGATTAAATTGTTACCATTAGAACTTTAGTTACGCTTTCTGTTATCTATGATCTTATAGCACACCACACCAAATGGACTTGATGAATACCACTTGGCAAAGGTTAGATCGTAAGGTCTTTAATGGTTTCATAGCCCTTTGGTTGGGTGGTCTAAAATGATTAGACTTGATGAAGCCACCTATTTGGGTGTGAAGGTGTAACCGTCTTCTATGAAAGACTTGGGTTATCTTTCTAGAGCACCCATGAGAACCCAAGGTATGTGCATAGCCATCTAAAGTATTTGTAGTATTCTGAAGCAGTAAACATTAAAGGTATAATATGTATTGTGAAGGTCTCAACTTGAATTCTTGAAATTAAAGAGCAATTCACTTCACTAATTAAATTATTGCCCCGCTTCATTGTGTATCAATTCAAACAAAAGATATTGATGCCTAAGTATTTGACCCTTTCTTTGCCTAGAATATGTATGTCTTTCCACCAGCGGGCCATTTGTGGCGGATTGTTAAGAAAATGACTGCTTATTTCTAGTCCCTTTTATATTTATCTAAAGCAATCTTTTGACTTGTAGACCCTTCTATTCTTTTCTAAACCAACCTTCTAACTTGGTCTTTCTTTCCTTAAAATTCTTCACCATATTTTGAGAACAACGCACTAACAAATTAAATTTCAGTTACAATTTGGAATCCAAAAAAATTAAGGTTTTGGGGCTTTATTTATGGGGATTCAAAAAGATGAACATGGAAAAAAAAACTCTCTTCATTTCTTTATTTTAGATCTATTCTGGATAATTATAATTTAGTGCTTCCGCTACGATTGCACGTGTTGGAGGCTAGTTATTTTAACTTTAGGGAGCAGACGACATTGTCAATTGCACCTAGGTCGTACCATAATTCGCTTTTAATATAGTGGTTCTTCCATGGATTGATAATTTTCTATTCTTGATGTCTTTGCTTTGCAACAATCAAGACCTTATGCTAAAAACACGCTTAATTAACATCTGGGAATGGTATTGTGGTAAACGGGAGGTTCTTCTGAAGTAAACGTTAACGTTCAAAACATATTTTTTGTCAAAATTATATTACAAAATATTTAAAAAAAAACCTTCTTTTTTTAATTTTCGAACTCTAGTCTGGACCAGCGGCCTTCTATAATAAATTGAAAGTATCCCCAAGGCCCATAAAACCAATCCATTTTATTTTGGCTATGAACTCACAATCATGTAAGACGTACGTGTCTTCCACTTTCTAATCCAGAATACAACACAAAGAAAACAAATGTCCTACAGCTGAAGGAAACACAGAAACATCCTACTAGACATGATGATAATTTGCTTGCAAAATTACCGATGTATATCACCTCCTTCTCTTGTATCACTTTCTTTCCCGAGCTCTTCTTCTTCCACGTTGAATGCCCAGAGACACCCATATAAAGTGGATAAAGAATTCAACTGTTGCAAACGAATAAGAGTTGGTGTTATGCGTAGCAGGGGAAAGGTTGTATGTGGTGGGTGGCTGCTTCCTGTTGATCCCTGGGCACCAAACATTGATTCAGAGAGCATTGCCTCACAGCTTTTTGCTTTCTCTTTGTTCCCTTACCTTGGATTCTTGTACTTTATCACCAAATCCAAGTCTGCTCCTAAGCTTACTCTCTTTGGATTCTACTTCTTGCTCGCCTTCGTTGGTGCCACCAGTAAGTTAGTTTCTCTGGCTAATGTATAATCCTGTAACTATTATTAGATGGATTTATCTTTAGGTATTAGTCAGGCGATTTGGGTGGCTTCCGTGCAATTAACGCTTGTTTACTCCTCCGTCTGATTTAGAACAGAGGTTATGTAACTGAACCAAGTTTGCAAATTTAAGGATTAGATTTTCTTCTCTTCTCTGGGATTTTGCTGACAATGTAAATCCAACGAAACACTTGTAATTTTGAGTCTTCTATTTTCATAATGTCTTTGCTTTAACTATTGCTTCTTCTTTTCTTTTCTTTTTTCTTACTTGGTTTGGTCCACTTGACGATTTCACGTCTTCTGAACAGTCCCAGCCGGAATTTATGGTAACTTCTTCTGTTATTTGTTGTCTACTTTTAATCTCCGGTGGTTAGATGTGCATATGTTAACATTTCGTGGGAATCCGATTTACTTATTTCGTTGAGACAGCAAAGGTGCACTATGGTACTTCCTTGTCCAATGTGGATTGGTTACATGGTGGAGCTGAGTCCCTTCTCACCTTAACCAACTTGTTCGTTGTATTGGGGCTGAGACAGGGTCTTAGGACTAAGACTGATGCCGAGAAAAACACTTCAAGTTCTGTTCAAGGGATCAAAGAGGAAAAGTAATATTTTCTCTAGGTGAGTACACACGTTTGTAGATTTTGTCTTCTTATCCCCTTTCAACCATGTCTTCTTGTCTAATTACATTTTCTCATTTCAGAATCCAGACAGCCATCTAGGGTTTTATCACTGCCTTGCTTGCCTTCTGCTTCTGGGGTCATCAATTACAATCAGGAACTTTGTAGACCACTACCTATATTTCTCTTGTACAAGATATAGTATTCATGGGAAGGGCTCTGTGTTTGGTTGTTAGTAGCGCTTTTTCCTGTATCTCTTAAAAATTCTATAGTCCTCTATTCTGGGACAACTGCTTTGGCATCTATTTGATATCTTTTCTGTTTAAAGACTGCTTACTTGTGCTACTCTCAGTCAATAGTTGGCCTGCAAATGGAATTTATGCAAGTTTTTAGGGATACATAGATTTGAGTTTGCTGCATCCGCATGATTTCAGACTTTTGTATCCACGAAGTAGCGTTTCTATTTCTCAGCCTAGAAAAATAGGAAACTCATGGGCTGGTTTGTGATGTCAATCAGCTGCTACATAGTTTGTCAAATTAGGGCATGGCTGCTGTGAGATGGCAGAAATTGACAATGACATCTAGATTAGAACTTCCATAATTGTTGGTATCTTGCATGCGTTTCCATTGTTTATGATATAAAGTGGGACAACTGAACTGCAAACTAAATACTACGCTTTCCCATTGTTTATTGACTCTCTAAATGAGCTTAAGAGAAAAACGATGGAAAGTTGGGGTCCAAATCCACATGGTCGAAGGGGAAATCCAGGTCCACAATTGGGGAATTGGTGGCTGAAGTGTTGGCTGAAATTATGTCACTATAATCAGATTCCAAGGGTTTCAGTCCAAATGGTGGAAACGAGTAGTAGTTTGGTTCAGATGTGGCTGGAGATATAAATGATGGTGAATAACTTCCTCCACTCTTTATGCTTTCATATGCAGAAGCAAAGGTGAATGGTGATGCCAGCTCCTTCTTGTCTAAATCCTGTGTGTTAACCCTTAGGCCTGATTGCTGTTGTATATGATTTTGGTTGTTATTGTCCTTTTCTGGAGATGCTGGTTGTGGGATAGTTTGCTGCTCACTGCCACAGTTATGTGTTCCCCTGTATGTAACCTCAAATAGAGTTGGGTCTTCGTCTGATCTCTGCACTTGCTTTGTAGCCCAGCAGTTTTGGGTATTTCTGTAGGTGCATCTGTAATAGCTTCTGCAAATACAACAACCTCTTATGAGTTTTAACTGAATTTCATAACATATTGCTTAGACCCTTAAATTAAAGTCTATCCTCGCTGACTTGCAATGAACAGTTTATATGTATATATTATATAAGGCAAAGATTTGTAAACTAATCACCTCACCTAGGATACTTTGCTCCAAGAATATCTTTTTGCCCATATTTTCTCCAGCTATAACCATCGTCATGGGGTCCCTCTAGTCCATTCTCAGAGCTCACTCTAACTTGATCAGTCCATCTGGGCATCATCTTTCTGTGTCCCAAAATTACAGAAGTGTTAAATACCATTCTTTAACAGTAAACTAGAGATTTGTTGCAATATACAAAGGCTTCGACGTAAACTCACCTCTTCTTCGGGGCTTCATTGAGACAATGATTATCTTTAAGGCCCCAATCACAATCTTCACTTCTAGGACTTCCATTAATGGATAAAGGAGATTCCGGGATTGTTGCTGTTACTCCTATAGGTTGGGTCTGTCCCACGGATCCACTCCAGTTGAGAACCAAGAGAGCTTTCTCATAAGAAGACAATATCCTCTGCACCAAAAAGTCTCTAGTCTCAGCTGTTGATGATGATGTTGCATTCAAGTGTACCCTCAACTGCTTTGCTAGTTCCATTCCTTGCATTAGTTCACCAATTAATATCTTCTGTTCCCAGCTCCAACCGCTCTCCATTTTGCATCACCTTTTCAATAGTCTTCTAAGCAAAAATAGAGAAGCCTCCTCCAGAATGCTACTTCATGTACCTAATGAACATCTTCACCGTAATTCTGGACTTCTAAATGTTTCTCACTTGCAAGCAAAACTTTCCCACTCTGAAACAATATCAAGACCCAAAAAGGTTGCAAAGAATTAGAGGCTACTAGCATGAAAGGCCAGAATTCAAGTGAGATAGACTAGCACAAATTTATGTCTCGGTTGAATTGAGGAAGTGAAGATAGACGAAGCTTTGAACTCGAAGAACTGAAAAGTGAAGTGCAGTTCAGTTAAGCATTAAGGTTGAGATGAAAGTGAAGAGGAGGGAAGATATATATGCATGGGAAGGTAGAAAATTCGAAGTTTGACTTGGAAACCGAGTATTTCAGCTTAGACCGGTCTTTGGTCATGTGAGAAATAGATACGTACAGAGAGTGTGGAGGGTCCAAATGCTGACCAATTCTACCTTCAAACACTTGAAAGAGGAAAAGGGTCTCATTTCTGTCCTTTGATTTGCTCTTTATGACAAAAATGATTGACATAAGACTCTAGAGGGTCAAAGTTCAAGCATTACCGAAACAGTGAACCCAGAATATTCAAACCTATTTCCGCGTTGCTCCTCCGATATTTTCAAGTAGTGTCATTTCTTACAGCAGTAAGTACATCAATCGTGGTTATCTTAGAAATAATTGGAGCTTAAAAGCTTTCTTCCTATTGAAGACATATGTTACGTTTATGGTAATTGGTAATCTAATGTGGTCTTGATCTAAGCTTGTCCTGATCATTCTAAAAGCAAAGTAAGCTGCCTATACTTATGAAAAGCATATCTACCGAATTTATTATCAATACTATCCGTTGGTTGTTGGGTGAGGCTGTGAGGGCATACGAACGGACCCTAGTCGAGGGAGGTGTGAGTGGACATGTTCCCAAATGGAATGGACTTTGTAAACTTAAAAGCACATTGTAGGCTCCCAAATGGAATGGACTTTGTAAACTTAAAAGCACATTGTAGGCTAGTCCAAATCCACTCGCGTTATCAATATATCCCGTAAAAGGACGTTCATGTATTTTGATTTCATTTGTTTTCGTACGAAATTGGATTCCGATTACTTTAAAGAATAGTAAGCATGGCCACATCAAATTAATCATAAAATAGAAAGAAAAAAAAAAAAAGAGGAGTTCCACACCTATACTCTTTATTCAAAGCATTAAAGCGAAGAAATCCCACTTCGGTATCACCTAATAAGTTCATCAACATTACCTTACTATCGCAACAAAGCAAACACAGAAAGCCTAAGAGCTTGAGTCTAGCAAAACCCTTTGTTTTCTAAACTACAATGGCCTTAGCTCAATGCTAAAACCAAGGTTATGACCAAAAGCCATCCTTCAGAGTTCTAACAGAAGGTGTTAGAAATGGCTAGCAGGGCTTTTAAGAAAGAAGATAGCCAACATGGACACACAGCTGCTCAGATGTTGGGGAAAAAAAAAGCACGGAAAAAGAAAAACATATAGGAAATAGTAAAAAATTAAAGAACACAAGAAATTTACGTGAAAAACCCCAATAGGGTAAAAACTACAGAGAGAGAAGAAATTTTACCATGAAAGTGGAAATATGTTTTTGGTACATTGAAGAAGGAGAAGAGAGTCTTCTTTTATAGGCTCCTTTCCTCCTCTCATATTCTCATCCTACCGATGTGTGATGAGTGTCTTAACATTCTCCCACTTGAAGATTAAATTAGATGCCAATTAATCTTCACCATTCTTTCTCTCTCAGCTCCATACTGCTTATGTGTCTATCAGGCCGCAGGAAGAACGATACCATATGAACTTATCTGTGTTGACAACCTTAGTCAGAAAATCTGCCACACTCTTTCTCACGAACGAAGGGTACTGAACTCGAATATGTTTGCTCTTGGCATGAAAGGCTAGATTTTTTGCAAGATGCAAAGCACTTTAACTGTCACAAAATAGAGAAACTATCTCCTTTATGTGCTCGAACTCCTCCATGACCAACTTCAACCAAACCGCTTCCTTACTAGTTTGTGTAGCTGCAACATATTATGCTTCTGTTGTTGATGTATCCACAAATGACTGTAGCTTAGATAGTCAGCTTATAGCTCCACTAGCAAGTAAGAACATATATCCGGTGGTGGACTTGCTTCTGTCGAGATGACCTATATAATTTGAGTCAACATAACCACAAATACTTGTGTCTGATCCTCTGTAACATAATGCAGTATTCAAAGTTCCTTTGATGTAACGAAGAATTCTTTTCAATGCTATCCAATGCTCTCTACCAGGATTTTCCATGTACTGACTCACAACTCCCACTACATGTGCAATGTCTGGTCTAGTGCTGATCATGGAAAACATTAGGGTACCCACTGCTGATGCATATGGTACTCGAGACATTTCTATCCTCTCTGCTTCACTGCTAGGACTCATCTCAAAGGACAACTTAGAATGAATAGGTAGTAGGGTGGATACTGGCTTACAGTCATGAATATTGAAGCCCCGCAAGACCTTCTTCAGGTAATTTGTCTGAGAAATCTAGATCTTCCTATTATTCCTATCTCGATGAATTTGCATCCCAAGAATCTTATTTGTTGATCTTAACTCTTTCATCTCAAACTCCCTAGCCAACTAAGTCTTTAATTCTTGAATACGTTCTTTGTTGGGTCCTGCAACCAACATGTCGTCAACATATAATAACAATATGACAAAATCATCACCTCCAAACCTCTTATAATACGCACAAGGGTCTACGTATAATCTATTGTATCCCAGACTCATGATGAAAGAATCAAATATCTTATACCAACACCTTGGCGCCTGCTTGAGTCCGTATAGAGATTTGCTTAACCTACAAACCGATTTCTCTTTTCCTTTTTCTTCAAAGCCTTCTGGATGGAGCATATAAATCTTTTCTTCAAGGTCACCATAAAGAAAAGTTGTCTCTACATCTAACTGTTCTAGATGTAAATCATGCTCTGCTGATAATGCTAGCACTATACGAATGGTAGTTAATCGAACCACAGGTGAGAATATTTCACTGAAATCAATACCTTCTTTTTGAGCATATCCTTTGACCACCAATCTTGCCCAATACCTCTCCAACTGGTCATCATTGTTTCTTTTGATTTTGAGCACCCATTTATTTCCAATGAGTTTCCTCCCTGATAGTAGCTGTACAAGATTCCAAGTCTGATTCTTATGTAGAGCTGCAATCTCCTCCTACATTGCTGCTATCCACTGATACGCATCTGAGCCGCCTACTGCCTCCTAGAAGGTTGATGGTTCTCCATCTTCAGTGAGTAGATAGTATGCTACATTGTTATCCATAATATAATCAGAATGCCAACTGGGAGCTTCCCTTATGCTAGTTGATTGTTTGATTTCATCGACTTCAGCATCAGATCGTCTAATTTCAGTAACTTCAGCCTCACTCTCTACAGGATTCTGATCCGGCACTATTTCAGAAATATGTTTGTTCACTTGTATCACTATAATATCTGACCCTGATGTACCTGCATCTTCATTACAGTGCTTATCTTATATGAAGATAACATCCCTGCTGATAATAACCTTGCGAATAATGGGACACCACAAGCGATACCCCTTTACACCATCGGCATAACCCACGAAAATACATTTCTTAAACTTCGAATCCAATTTTGAAACATCCTAGGCATGGTACATCACATATATAGGACTTCCAAAAATATGAAGGTTAGAATAATCTACTGGTTTACCTGTCCACAACTCCATCGATGTCCTCAAATCAATTGTTGTTGATGGACTCTGGTTGATCACATAATAAGCAGTGTTGACAGCTTCAGCCCAAAAGGACTTCTCTAGACTAGCTGTCGCCAACATTGCCCTAGTTCTCTCCAGTAACATTATGTTCATCCGCTCTACTACACCATTCTGCTGAGGAGTATATATCATTGTGAAATGTCGCTTGATACCATTTTGCTTACAGTAACTATCAAACTCTACACCAGTGTATTCTCCTCCATTATCTGTCCTGTGGCACCTTATCTTCTTTCCTGTATCCAACTAGACTCGCACTTTGTATTCCTTGAACGTATGAAATACATCTCCCTTGATCTTGATTGGATACACCCAACATCTCCTAGAATAATCATCAATGAATACTACGAAATACTTCACTCTTCCTAGGGACACAACCGGTGCTTGCCATACATCAAAGTGAACCAGTTTTAGAACATTTATGCTTCTAGAGCCTGATGTGTTGAACTTCAACCGATGCTGCTTGCTTGTTACACACTACTCACAAAATAGTAATGAAACCTTTGTGAGCCCAGGAAGTAGCTTCCAGTCCACGAGAATCTTCATTCCTTGCTCTGACAAATGACCAAGTTTCCTGTGCCATATCATTGAAGACCTCTCATTATTACTTGAGGCAACTGAAGCTTCTCCATCGACCAAAATCTCTCCCTTTACTATGTACAAGTTGGCAGCTATCTTTTTTGCCTTCATTATCACTAGCGCTCCATGAACTATCTTCACGATTCCCCTTTCACACTCCATCTTATAGCCAAGATTGTCTAATTATCCCAACAATAATAAATTCTTCTGAATTCCCTCAACATGTCGTACCTGTTGAATGGTACGAACAGTTCCATCATACATCTTCATCTTGATAGATCCAATTCCAACAACATTCATGGCCTGATCACTGCAGCTAAATACAACACCTCCTGAGACTGGTTCATAGTGATAGAACCATTCTTTACGAGGGGTCATATGATAGGTTGCACCAGAATCAACCAACCACACATCCTGCATCATCCTCTTGCCATCATTGGTTATTGATGCTTCACAAGTTAAGGCGTTATCGTCATCTGATTAGCTTGCAACATTTCCTTGAGGTTCGGCAACTCTTCCCTGAGGACCAGAATTCTGTTTCAGGTTCTAACAATCTTTCTTGTAGTGACCTTTCTTGCTATAATTGTGGCACTTAAAATTTTTCTTACTCCGAGATTTTGATTTAGCGTGTTGTTGACTCCCACTGGGATCACGTTCCATCAATCTACCTCTCGTCACCACCAATGCCTTTACTTGCTATGAAGATCCCTCCTTATTCTTGCGCCGCTTATCAATGATTGCAGCTACAATATTGTCAAAGTTCAAACTTTCCAGAGGCAAGTTGGCCATCAAGTTGATGATGAGTTGATCGTATGAATCTGGTAAACTCTAAAGTAGAATTTTCGCTCATTCATTTGTCCCTATCATACAATCCATGTTTTTGAGTTGTGAAAATAGAGAATTCAGTATATTGACGTGCTCGATCACCGTTGAAGATTTTGATATCCGCAAAGTGTACAACCTCCTCTTAAGAAGTATTATGTTGTGTAAGGACTTTGCCTCTTATATGCTTGTAAGATAATCCCAAATTTCTTTAGTTGTCTTCTTCTCCTCTATACTTGACAAAATCTCATCTGCCAATCCGAGATGTAAATTGTCGTTGCGTTTGCATCCATTTCTTCCCATTTTTCATCGGTGATATTATCTGGCCTTTTGACGATTGCTGCAAGGCACTTATCTTTCACCAAGATAGCCCTCATTCTCATCTTCCAAATCGAGAAATTTCCATTGTTGAATTTATTCACCTTATATTCTCCTTTCACTTCTGACATTCTATTGAAAATCTCCTCCCACTATTTGACGTAAGTCGATCCCATATATGAATAGTAACCTTATGGGCCCACAAAAACGAGCCTCACAAATGATAACACTGAGCAATTTAGGAATATTAGGGGACAGTGGGTCCCACTAGGTATGAAAATCAAAAGATGGTCCCATAAGCGCATCGTGCACACCCAAGGGTACTGTAAAATCTAATTTACTTTCTAATGTGGAGAATCCACACTAAGTGGCAACCACAGAGCACGACAAATAGATTTAAACTTAATCCAAGCGTGGCTCTGATACTACTTATTGGAAAAGAAAGCACGGAAAAAGAAAAATATATAGGAAATAGGAAGAAATTAAAGAACACAAGAAATTTATATGGAAAATCCCAATAGGGTAAAAACCACGGAGAGAGAAGAAATTTCACTGTGAAAGCAGAATTATATTTTTGGTACATTGAAGGAGGAGGAGAAAGCCTTCTTTTATAGGCTCCTTTCCTCCTCTCATATTCTCATCCCACCGAAATTTAACCTAAGCGTAGCTCTGATACCACTTATTGGAAAAGAAAGCACGAAAAAGGAAAATATATAAGAAATAGGAAGAAATTAAAGAACACAAGAAATTTATGTGGAAAACCCCAATAGGGTAAAAACCACGAAGAGAGAAGAAATTTCACTGTGAAAGCGGAATTATATTTTTGGTACATTGAAGGAGGAGGAGAGAGCCTTCTTTTATAGGTTCCTTTCCTCCTCTCATATTCTTATCCCACCGATGTGGGATGAGTGTCTTAACATCAGACCCATACCCAAACCAAGACTAGTCACTCTCTCGAACAGGCTAACAATGCCCAAAATTTCACCAGCTTTAAGGCTCGCAACGGAAAGAACAAAAAGAAAAAGAGTATGTTTGAGAAGATCAAGGACGACATTTCTGGTCACAATGACAGTGATAACGGTAGCGGTAGCGGTATGATAATAAATGCGAAAGGAAGAAGGCAAGTCTTGTGACTCTTTCTTTCCTAAAAATGCAAGATTTCCATCTTTTGGTTTCAGAATTTTTATTTCTTGATTGGAATATATCAAATCTTGCAGAATTGACATTGGAACTGGGAAGCTACATGGATCATCCAAACCAGAAGATGAAATAAAGTGAATGCCAAGTGGAAATTGTTTACTGTGGTGTAGTGTTTCTCTGTAGCCCATTTGGAGATAAAACTGATCCAACTTCACAAATGGTATCGTTATCGAAGGAAAAAAATTATAAGATAATAAATTTGATTGGCCCTGGCTGTCTATATTTAGAACAAATTTCTAGGTAATTTAAGGATTACTCCTTTAATGATTAATAGTTTGAAATTAATTTTAATGTCAGTAATAAAAGACAATTATATTAATCACTTAAGCTATAGACACAGAAAAAAGGACTGTGTAATACAAAAAATTGAATAATAATAATGAAGACAAATTTTGCATGAATAATGCTTATTATAAACTATAGTAGAACTGCAATGACCCAAAAAGAAGTGACGGAAAACAATAAAAAACAAATTTGGAAAAATAAAGAAAACATAAATTTGGCTGAACAATAAATTTTTAACAAAAGCTTAATTTATGGTTATGAATAATTTAAATTTAAAAATCATAGACATTTAAATTAATAAGACTGCTCCATGCAAAAGAAATAAAGGAAAAAAAACTCTTTCTCAAAAGTTGAATTTATAAATTAGTTTATACAATACAAAGACATCTTCTAGATGTATCATACATTGTAACAGCTAATAATTTCCATACAATGAACCTTATTTTTGGGGATTTCATACTAGTATCAACCCTAAAATTACATTGTTGTTCTATCTTAGAAAGAAGTCATTCATTTAGTGCATTATATAACTAGAATATTAGCGTGCAAGAACCTTTGTTCATCCTTCTTTTCTTTTAAATAATACTAAATGAACTATCAAAATTGCACAATAACTTACTAGTTATGTATTTTCAAGCATGATGCGAGTTTTGAGAGAGTTTTAGACCTTACACTAGTTGACTTGGCTAAGGCTAGGTTCTTGATGACTAAGGACTTAGTTTGTGCTCAAATGGAAGGACCATGACTAATGGAGTTAGCACGGGAAAGTGTTGAATGGACCAGTGTACTATTGGCTTGGATGACTCATCATCAATGGATAGAGATGAGGAGATTTTAGATGATGTAGCGGATAAGATCATAGTGGATGAACATCAGTTCTCAGAGATAAAGATCATGTGAAATGATCATCTGAAAATAGAAGAGATCTTTATGGATATGGATAGATCATTCCTAGATAAATGTTATCTTTGATCTTGTTATTATGATGTAGCTTAATCCTATTAGATAGAGTCCTAATTGGATGAGGATGTCATTCTATTAGTTAATGTGATGTAATCTGATAAGGATAAGATTGTAATGTTAACTAGTAGAGCTCTATTAGGATTCTAACTTGGTCATCTAGAGGTATCTATAAATAGCTTATTTGAGCCTTACTTTAAGGGAAAGAGAGTGTGGAGACATTTAAAGATGTGAGATAACATTCCATTTTATACTTTGAGGGAAGTAATAAAGTTTGGCATTTTTCGTATCTCTTTCTCGTATTCTTTTGTTGTAATGAATATTTAGTTCTTTCATAATTTTCTTGCAAGGGTGTGAGAGTGAAACACTGCAAGGGTTATGAGGTGTTCCAGAATAAGTAGGTCGGTCAACAATTATAACATAAGGCTAAATCTTGCTTTAACGAAGCTAAGTAAGATTGTCGTGCAAAGGGGTTGGTGCACTTTATAGGATAAGTTTAGGCTTCAAGGAAAACCTTTTTAACAATAGGCTTAGTCAATATGTCAAACTACTGAATCTATATATGAGTAAAAACAATTTCTTTAACTTAAACAATTTACACATTGAATTGTTGGCTCTTCCTTACAAATAATTCTTATATTATATCCTTTTAGAACAATTGCCTATAAATTTCCAACATATTGATAATGCAATTTAATATGCTTAAATGGAATAAAACATTAGATTTTTTTATTATCGGTAGGATATGTTATTACTATAGTATAATATAAATGGTTGAAACAAAGAAACATCGATGTTGTTAAGTAGGAAAGAAAACCATATGAATTCATTTGTGGTCTTCTTTATTGACTGAAGGTTGTTTGTTTGTACTTTAAAAAAAATACATTGCCACCTCAAATATTATAATAACAAATAATGGAATGATGAGTAATGAAGTATCCTAACCTGAATCAATAAAACATAAAAGTTAATATTGTTGTTTTAAAGTATATGAGTTGATTGCCGTGAGTTAAAGTTAATTTATTTTTAAAATATGTGACAATAATATTGATTTAATTGATGTATAAATTCTTTAAAAAAGTTATAAGTTAACCAATCAAGATAGGTAGGATTTTCATCTATAGTCATTATAATCAAACATAGAAAAGTAAGACTAATGCATCTTTAGGAAATTTTAGACAAAAAAAAAAGAAGGATTGCTATCCCTCCAAACAAATTCTATAGTTATCATAAAAGAACTAAGAAATTAAATTTAGATCTAAGTGCTTGTTTAAGGTTATGCAGCTCCTTCTTTTACAAGTAATTTATGAACCCTTATTAAGATTATGTAACAAAAAATCAATAATATTGTCAATTTGAATTGACATGAGAAGCATTTTACACCCAGAACGTGAAATTTTGACAATTAATTGTTAACTCTTTTGAAGTAATTGGTATATATGCTTAGTGATTAATCATTTAATCCCAAGAAAAATGTAGAAAGGATTTAGTGTTTATGGACTCATCTTCTTACTTTCTTAATTACAAAATGTTACTACTTTTCTACAAATATGAATACAAGATTTTCTATAATACCATTTCGGTAAAAAAAGAATGTAGCAAAATTGTTTCCTTACAAAATCCATAAAGGTATCATCATCAAGGACTAACAAAAACTGAAGGGCATTGTGTATAACTATTTTAAGAATGTGTTAAGCATAACTAACAAAATAATTCAAACTAATGGAGATTTGAGAGGCCTCATAACTTAATCCATTTTATGGGAACAAGTTGACTTCCTTATTAAAGACTTCTCTACTATTGAAATCAAGGAGGCTTTCTTTAATATAGGCCAGATAAAGGGCTAGGACCTAATTGCAGCTTCAGTTTACTCCTTCAACAATTAAGCTTACTTTATCTTTGAGAGGAATTCTAATTACAACTGCATTAGTCTACCCTATCAAGCAAGGGACTAAAATCACTCCAGTTGTCTACCTAAAACCAAGCTCTAGTATCATTCCCTATATCATGTTTGACAAGGGGGTATATTCGTTCCCTTGATCTTAACATTTGAATTAAGACCCATGATTGCACCCTTATAATACTCAGCTACTAGAAATCTGTGTATCTTAGGTAGCACTCATTAATGCATTTTAGCCATAAGGCTTCCTTGTCATTGAGTAATCTCCATACTCTCTTAACTAGCAATAATTTTTGTATAATTGAAATTCAGATTATACAAGGCCTTCTTCCAGCTTAGGGAGACAAGGGTTCTCCTACTTCACTTTGGCTTCTATTAAGTCTTTAGCTTTACCAGTCCAGATAAAATGTTTGATGCATGTCTCTAGCTCCTTGACCATTTTCATTGGCATACAGATATAAGCACTCTAGTGTATGTGGAGATTCCTTAGGACTAAAGAGATAAGTTGTAGTCTCCTAGCTATAAAAAGATATATATTCTACCATACACTAATTATTGATTTGAGAGCCTCTAATAATTGGATGCAGACAGAGAATTTAGGCTTTTTAGTAGTGATGGTGAAGAGGAGCTAAACCAGTAATGCCACTGAGCTGCTCAAAATGTTAGGAGTCTGAGGAGATATAGAAACAACTTTTCTAAAGGTTGATTTTAAGTCCTAATATAATGGAAAACTCCCTGAGGATTCTCATTAGGAGGTTTAGAGAATATGTGTCAGTTCCACAAAAAATCATAAGGTCGTCAGCAAAAGCTAAATGATTAATCCTTAAGCCCTTACATTTGTGGTGAAATGCAAATATCCTATTGTTAGAGATGAAAAGCTCAATCATTCTAAACAAAACCTTAATGACCAAGCTGAAAAGATATGGGGAAAGAGGACCCCTTACATAATTCCTTTGATCCCCTTGAAAGTACTAATCAGAATCCCATTAATCAAAATGCTATAGGATGTTAAAGTGATGCACTCCTTGCTGCAGCTTCCACAAGTAGTAGGAAAATAAAAAACAACCATAAAACTATAGCTAATCATTTCAAATGATTTAGAGAAACCCATTTTAAGTGGATAGCTTTTAATAGGCCTTTTAAAGTTATGGTCCTTCATCAACCCCTGAACTAGCATAACATTGTTACTAAGAAGCAAACTATGGATGAACCTTAAGCTTGATTGATTAATTCTCTAAGGGTAGCTATTAATCTGCTAGCTAGTATTTAAGAGATCACTTTGTATGAAGTATCACAACAAGAAATGGGGAAATAATCCAACACGAAGCTTGGATTAGAGAACTTAGGTATAAGACAAACATAAGTTATTTTTCATCTCCCTAATCATCCTTGAGTTAGAGAAAAATTAATGAATTGACTCCACTAGTAAACTTCATGTGATACCCCAAGTAGCTTGGAAAAAGTGAGCACTATAACCATAAGGTCTAGGGGCTTTAGAAGGATTCAAACTAAATAAGGTTTGTTCGATCTTAAGCTCAGTTACTAGCCTGGTCATGAATTCTTTCATCTGTAAAATATCTTTTCCTGATAAATAACCTTAGATTCAAGTTCCTATTTACACAGATAGCATCAAGCCCTAATAACCTCTTGAAATAATCCAAAGTGATTGATTCAATCATCTCTTTACCTAAATGAGAAACATCATGTTCATCTTAAGGCATAGAGATTTTGTTCGTCTTCCTATGAGCAAGAATGGAGTTGTGGAAGAATTTGGCATTGAGGTCCCCTTCTTTAAGCCTTTGAATCCTAGCCTTTTGTTTTAAAATGGAATTGTGCATTGTAGGGATGAATTGAATTTTTAGAGCTTCGAAGCTTTAATGGCCCTAACTTTTAAGCTATAAGGAAAGTTGTAGCAATCCTCGTGAGCTTTCTTAAGATTATCCTTGGCTAGTTGCATATTCAAATTAGTTCTTAAGTTGAAAGTTTTGAGAACTCTTTTAGAGCCTCCTTGACAAACTTAAGCTCCATCATCAACTAGTAAGCTCTAAAACCTGACTCCTTAATGTTCTAGGCAGATTTGACCACTTCTTCAAATCCCTCTTTTTTAGTAAGACAATTGAAAAACTTAAAAGGAGCCATTATGCTAGAAACTGAACTGAGTTCTAAAATTTCAATCTGTGAGTGATTAGAGTATAATGGTTCTCCCAAGTGAGCAAAAAAACCAGGGAACCTTGAGAACCATTATTGACTAACCATAACTCTATCAAGTTTTTTCTTGAGGTAATACAATCCCTACTGTCTATTGTTCCGAGTGAAAAAATTTCCACCATATCTCAGCTCAACCAAGCTTAGAGTGTGGATTATTTCTTTTAGTTCTTTATTGGTCCTCTTATCTTAATTCTATACCCTTTTACTTCCAATAGGGATAGCACACATTTAAGATCCCCAACCAATAGCTAAGGATGATTTATAGAGGCACTAATATTTTTGGTATCCTCCTATAGCTTGGCCCTTTGGTACCCAAAATTAGCAATATAAACTATGGAAACTTCAAATAAAGATGAGGAACTTTCTAAGCTACAAGACAAACGAATAAGTTGATCTGAGGAGCAAGGGTTCAAAATTTGTACCTTTATTGTAAGCAATAACAATCATTCCATTGAAATGATGAAAATGATTTGAAAGAATCTTCCATTCAAACCCTAAAAAGCTCATGTAACACTAGAGGTGATTATCTTTTAATTTAGTTTACATTAAGCCTAAAATAACAAGCTTCTTTTCCAAAAAAGAAACTCCTTGATATATTGCCTTTTAAGAGGATCATTCATACAAAATCGATCTAAGTCTTCATATTCTATAATGTTACTCATAATTTGAGCAAATTCAACTACTTCCACAATTAATATTTCTTCCTCAGGAGGCAAAAATACTCTCTGGGTTTCTGACCATCTTCTTCCATAGATCTAGCTTCAGGCTTAGTTGGACTCTCCTTGGAATGGGATTTGGTGCAAGGAGAAAGTGAAGGGCATTTCTCTAAATTGTTATTAACCATAGTAGTATCAACTTCCTCCTAGATTTGGAGCTAGTTTCTAAGTTGAGTATTTTAGAAGCGTTATACTCACCTACTGTGGGAGGGATTCCCATAAGTTTATCATAACTCCCAGTGTTAAAAACTCTCCCTATAGGTCTCCATTTGTGATCGCGTTTCAACGATTTCCAAGAATATGTCAAACTGATGTTTGGCTTAGTTAACCCACCACGTTTATTTAATTTCATAACTAAGATAGCCTCAAGAAATTCCCTATCTCTACTCACTTCCACAAAAATTATGGCATAACAAAGTCTTTCCATCTGCGTGGCTTATGAGTCTAGGCTAAAAGGATTCCCAACTGACTAAAAAGCTAATCCCCTCCATTGTCCAGTACTCCAGAGGGACATTGTTGAAGTTAATCCATAACATTATAATGTCAATTTTTCCTCTAACTCCAGTCTTGGTCTCCATTTAAGCAATGGCCTGTGATGTGCCAGAGTTCTTCCTTTAAGATTTCAAGTAAACATTTATCATCAGCAAACTTAACGACAAAGGACTCATCTTCAATGAGTAAGGTTTTCTCCAATCCCTTGTTCACCTATTTCTCCATATCCCAAGCATTAACCAATGGAAATGTTGGAAAATTAGCATTTTCAAAGAGCCAATTAAAGAAATGTTGGCCTTTTGCCTAAAAATTATCCTACTTGTACTAAGAGAGTAAGCAACAACTCCTATTTGAAGTAATTCCACCGGAGAAGTGAGCACTCCATCAACCAATACACCTTGAAAGTGTGTGAATTTACACTTTGAAGATGATGCTACTAGTATGTCAGTCCAGGGTCTTTTAGAAGTAGATAAGTTTTATGCAATAGTTGCCATCTTCCCTTTCAGTGACTGATTCAAAGACTCCATGACAAGAAGATTTGAAGCTTCCCGAGCCTCCTCCAAGGTTCCTCTCAGTGGGGAGATACCCAAAGTGGAAATAAATCAAACACCTTGTACAGGAAAATACTAAAAATGGGGAAAAACAGAAGGAAAAGAAAGAGTTTGGTTGAACGGCAAATAGGTAAAATCCCAAGAGCGAAGTTAAAGAATAGAATTCTAGAGAGAGTTTATTTGATTGATAGTATGGATTCTTTAACAGATGAACTTGAGGAAGAAGATGCATTAAAAGTTTCCAATTATAAAAATCTCGAGGAAGAAAAGGAGGAAATAACCTTGAATGTTGATTTGCAAGAAACTACTGCAACAATAAATGATCTCCCAAAGATAAAACAGTCGGGTGATGTTTCCTATATCTTGTTACCAATTTCTAATAAGAGAACTTCACGCTCTACTTTGCAGGCACCCACTCCAAATTTGAAGCCTCTCCCTAGTCAGCTTTAAATACGTGTTTCTTAGGGACAAAAAAGTGTTATCATTGATCATCTCTAGTAAGCTTAGTGCTTCACAAGACGAACCTTATGCAAGTATTTAAGGAGAACAATATCGTTATTGGTCGGATAATTGCAGACATAAAGAAATCAGTCCGTTTACATGTATACACCACATCTTCCTTAAAGAGGGTGGCAAACCTAACTGATAAAGAATATTAAACCCACCTATCATAGACATAGTAAAAGATGAAAATACTTTAATTCTTAAAGTTGGGGTGGTTTATCCGATTTTAGATTAAATCTGGGTTAGCTCAAGTCAAGTGGTTGGTAAGAAACATATATAACTGTTGTCAAAAACTATAATGATGAGTTAGTGTGTATCTACATCAGAATGGTGGCGTGTGTTTGTATAAATTACAGAAAATTAAACGTTCCGACTCTTAAATTAGAGAAACAAAAAGACAATTTCATAAGTAGATCTCTGAAATATCTTAAATCAAGTCTGAATATGCAACATTTTCTGCTAAAATTCCAACAATGAAGGCTAGTCCACGCAATTTCCTAACACAGAACATAGTATGGTCAGATTATAAAAGGTCTGCTAAATTTCCAACAATGAAGGCTAGTCCACGCAATTTCCTAACACAGAACATAGTATAGTCAGATTATAAAAGGCAGGAAAGCAAGACAAAGATATCAAAGCCAAGCATAAATCAGAATATGTACAAACATATCACAGGGAAACATCGAAAAAGAACCTTCCCTAGAAGTAAAATCTGCATAAACATCTCAAAGCTATAGCTATATCCTACTATCCGATAGCCTTGGAAGCAAATGATGCAACAGCCTGAACAGCAAGTTCTTCAGCTTCATCTTGGGTTCCCTTAAGCTGGAGAAGCTTCTTGGCAATCTTCAGCGAGTGATCTCCACCATCAATCACATGTAACTCATTCTGTGATTTCATCTTCTTGCGGACAGCATCCAAACTTTCAATTGGACAAAGCCCATCTTTGCTGCCCTTTAAATGGAAGCCAGTTGGAAAAGAAAAAAAAAAAAAGGGACCCATGAAAGCAATGTAAGAATAAGGGAAAATCAATATTTAAGAAGACACCTTCTTAAATTAAAGTAGTTAAGAGGAACGGCTAAGTTCATCACCTGATGTTCATATTTATAAAAATTTGTTACATTTAAGTCAAATAAGAAACATAAGCCCCCCTGTTCTCATAAGGTGTCCGCAATTACAGGCAAAAGGAGATGAAAGTTGAAGACAATTGAGCCTTCTTAACTGTTGATAAGCTAATTTGTTTTAGAAACTTTAGAAGTAAGACCAAAAATAGTACCTGCACAAACATGACAGGAATAGTGAGTTGCAATAGAATATCATCCCTCAAAGCTCCATTCCTACCCTGATAGTATAGGCAACTGATCAGTACTTTGTGGATGCTTCTTCAGGAAAACTGCAACTAGTGAATGAAACAATAAACTATTGATATGTACAACAAAAAATAGAAGTGTGTCCTCTGTTCTAACTCAAACCTTTACTAACTGTAGATGATAGATTATTCAAAGATTCTTATAACAAACTAGACCGCTTCTACACATAGTAGATTAAAAAAAGCTAAGTGCACAATTAACTGGTTACAATAATTTAATTGACACACTAATCATTATAATGGATGTGAGATAAAAGTGAAAAGTTTTAGACCATTTATATTAACATGGAACTGAACTGGTAGTATGAATAGCAGAAAACCTTGAGTGGGTAACCTAAGCAAATTACTGCTGAAGCAGCAATGTCAAGCTCCGAAGCTACCATGCAGCTCACCCTACAATGAGCCAGAATTATTACAAAAAAAATCATCAACAAAGCAGTAATGAGATCATATGGTTGAAAGTTTGTGACATGTTAATAGCTTAAAGTCCTTTCATTGCCTTTGGCATTAAGAAAAAAGTGTTTTCTGCTTACCAGTAGTAGCCTGTACCTACAACTCTAAAAATCATCAGTAAGGGTCAAATCAAATATAACATCTGGGTGCTAGAACCAAAACTAAGATTCAATAAAAGTGGAAGCAGTCAAAAACTCAATACTACTTTCAATTAAGCAGATATCATAAAATAGTTACGCATGTTAATGGTATAAACTTTCATTAAGCTGTACAGAGATTGTTCATATTTACATTGCACAATGTTTGATGGGACACCGATCAATGTACATCTGCTGACGAAAGTTATCTCTAATTTTATTGCCGCAAGAAATGAGACAATATAACCGCAAGAAGATTAACGCCATCTTCAACCAACAGACTAAAACACCAAATTTGGTGTTTTGGTGTGTTAAATCCATTCCAACAAAGGCACCAAAGTTGGATTCCCAAGACGACCATTACCAAAAGTTGTAAAGTGATATATTTTGTGTAAAGTAATATATTTTAAATTTAACTACTAAAACACCAAATTTGGTGTTTTACTATGCTGGCTGGAGATGGCCTAAGGGGCTCTTCAATCCGCTCCCTTGCTAACACAGGCTTATAAAGTAGTTAGAGGACTAGCAATGTAGATTTCAGATTTCAAAGTAACTATTCCGTATAGAGAATATGGGAGAACTAAGTGCTTGAACTGAAAGCAAAATTGTACCTTGAACCCATGGATTTCCCAGCCAATATAAGAGGATGTCCTGGGTACTTAGCAACAGTCTTTTTGACTATATCTTTATGAAAGTCCACCAATTTCTCAGCTTTAGGTGGAACCCTTTTTCTTTTACCAGAAAAATCTGCCAATAAAAGGTTAAGATTTCACCGAACGTTCAACTAAATCTACAATCATCTAGCGGGTCAAACAAATCGTATTTGTTTCATTTTGCAGGAAAACAGACCGACGAGTAAGCAAAAACATGGATACAAAAAAAATTAACTAACATGGATAGTCAAATGTGACAACTTCAACGGCGTGCAAAGCTTTCTCCAACAACTCCTTCCATCTGCAAAACTCATCATATTCAAGGCTCGAAAAATATATAGAAAATACCAGTTTAGAATTATGATGCGGAAGAGTAAGAGAGAGGGATAGAGAGACCTAATCATCCAATCAGAAGACGAAGGAGCACCCGCACCGTGAGCGAAGATAACCACAGGCGATTGCGACGACATTGCAATGGAGGACTCTTCACTGTTGTCCTTTCGCATTCTCTTTGACGAACCCATTGCGGAGTTTACCTCCTGTAACCTTTAAAAATGAACAACTATTAGTGTCGAGTTTCGCGCCAGAATTAGAGTCGAAAGATTAATTAACCCAACGAGGTAGAATAAAGATTAATTAACCCAACGAGGTAGAATAAGCATATATCCTATATAAACTCCTATTTCAAAAATAGATTAGACCTATCCCCATGCTTTAATAACTTCATTTTTATAGTTATATATTATATTTATTGGAATTAATATATTATTTAAAGTGTATTGATATCTCAAAATGTTCAACATCGTAAAACGTTTTCTTAATTAAAAATTACATTTATTTAATAGATTCTATGATTTTAAAATAAAGTATAAATATCTTCATTTAATTTTTATTAATAATTATCTTGTCATATTATTCTTATATTTATATTATTAATAAATTGCATAGTTATTTTTTTTTATCTTGAAGTGTTATTTATCTTATCATAAAACGATAATACTATGTATTAATAAAATTTAAAAAGTAATTTTTGAGAATCAATAGCTCATAGTTGTTGGGCGCAGCAGGTGTATTTTGTGAAAAGGAAAATTAAAATGAGCAAAATGGACACAGGATTTTTAACGTGGTT
>JANSVA010000217.1:32619870-32631621 GCA_025504915.1 Erythroxylum reticulatum | reverse complement strand
CCTACCATGCTCACCATTTCTTCAACAAAAGCAGCATCAACAAAATACAGCAAATGCGGCGGTGCCGCATTTGTGGAATGGAGTCCCTCCATGTGAGAGGGACCCATATCCAACAATAGTTTGTATTAATGATGACTTTTATATAAATGTTCAATTTAAGACAAACTTAATAGTCAATTTTATAGAAAAAAGAATCGCAGACATAAGACTTTTTTATATATATATATATATTTAAATGATGTTTAAGTAAAATAAAAATAAATAACAAAAGTATATGTAATTTGATGCCCTATTTAAAAAGAGATTGGGAGCTTAAAGAAAATAATGAGGATATTATTATGTTATTTATAAATGATATTTTTTTGAGAAATTAAATAATGAGTATATTATTATGTTATTTATAAATGATATTACGGTTAAAAATTCCAACATCACTGCATCGAGTGTGTCTACAACTTGCACAACAGACTATTTGAATATTACACGTGGGTAAGCCCATTCTCAACGGATCTCAACTTACGGATCTCAACTTGAACACTCTTGTCTACTTTTGTCTCCTTCGGAGAGGTGTCCTTCCATTGTCTTACACACCAATTCTTACTCTTTCATGCTACGTTCCGTAGGTGTTTTCTTAATAGTTGAATGTTAAAGGCTCTTGATCCACTCTTTTGTTCCTTCCTTTCTCTTGTTACAGCATTTCAGCTCAACCTTAATTCTGCTCTCTCTTTTATAAGTTGTAAACTAGAGCAAATTTTGTGAGCTCCTCTCTTGAATTCTGGTCTTTGACAAGCTCATCTTTTGATTTGATCCACCTATTCTCCCTCTCCGCTTGGACTGGAGCTCGCTTAGCTTTCCCCGAGAGTTGCCCCTCTTCTATTTTTTCCTTAACTTAGGTGTTAGGATTAAAGTTTGTTTGGTTGGAATGTGTGTGAATTCTAATTCCCTGATTAGCTCCAGCATTAGTTTAAAGTTTTGAATCTCCATGCCTGCCTGTGGATTCTGGTTCCTCGTCTGTACTTTTGCGTAGTTTAACTCCCAAGCCTTAATAATATGCCTACTGCAAGTTTCCTTAATCTCATTAGCCATTAGTTGTAATTGAATGGACTTGGTGATGCTCCTTAGTACATCCTCCTCCCTGGTTTCCAGCCTTTGAAAGCATCGCTTGTTCCTCTCCTTCCATAACCTTTACATGCATGAACCTAGGTTTGTGATGAAAACTCGAGAGTTGCCTCTTGTAATCTCCTCCCTTGCTTATATCTAGTTGTTGAATTCTATGAAGATGAGGTTGGAGTTTCGCAGTTGGTTTATTGACAATACTCTCCCCCGTATAGTTAGTGTAATATGTTATTTTAATTATGGTGCTAAGTAATGTCTTGTACATATATTTTACAGTGTATGCTCTAGTTATAGTATGCTAAAGTAATTTAAGCATTTAAATGTATTATTAAGGTTATGACGGAGATCACAAATAGATCATACATAATTCTAGACTCGACCGAAAATTTCTCGAAAAAATTTTCCGAAAGCCTAAAAAAAACTATGAATGAGTCCGAACGAGCTTTAAAAAGCCCTGAAATATGCTTAGAGGATTTAGATGACACTTTTAAATAAAATCTAGATTATTTCGGTGAATAATATTTCTGTATGAATAATAAATCTGGGTGAATAGTATTTTCACTTGAATAGTGATTTTGGGGATCCAATCTTGAAAATTTGAAAAATACTCAAAATAAGTATTAAAGTCTAATGATAGTAAAATGGATAAATAATAAGCCCAATTAGATAAATATTTTCGAAATGTAATTCAGTTAGTTGGTGAATTAAATGCATTAAAAGGCAATTTGGTCTTTTTGTATACATTAAAGGACAATTAGTCCTTTTGTATTCATTAAAGGACAATTTGGTATTTTCACAAGAAGTTAGTAAATTGATGAGTCATTAAAAGAGAACCAATTAAATGGTGACAAATGGTAGGGATAAAAGTATAAATATGAGACATTTTGGTAAAGTTGTAATTATAAGATGTTATCAAGGATAAAGGTGTAATTATAATGAAAAAGGTGGGCAAACTTGTAATTAAGTAAAATGCTCATCTTCTTTAGATGTGGGTGCCTGGACATTGATAGAAAAACATAGGGCAAGTGAGAGATCAAAAAATTAAAGAGAAAGAAGAGAAGCAAGTGTGACCGATGACCAAGAAGATGAGAAAAAGGAAGCATCCATTTTGATGGGTTTTGGATTAAGATTTGAAGAGAGTTTCATCAAGACTAATTGTTCTTCAATTTTCCAAAAGATTGAAAGAAAGTGGTAAGTTTTCTTAACCTAAATTTTTAGTTTTGCGGGTTTTGCATGGAATGGATTTGTGTAAGATCAGTTGTGATTTTGACTTTTTATAAAGTAGATAATAATTTTGGAAGAATTTATGGGTTAAAAACAAGAAAATCAATCAAAAAATTAAGCTTGAGACAATCTACAATGGCTAGGGTTTTTAGTGTGGTATGATCCAAAAGTCAATTGTGGTTGAATACGATAAGAGAGATGGACACGTTTAGTGAAATTCTGTTATAGGTTCTTGGTTCACTTGAACTGGTCCTAATGTTTTGGTCATAATCGGACTGAAGACCTTCAAATTGGATTATTCTAGTTGGGGATAAAACCTAAGACATAGTACTAAAAATCTCTAGAAGAGACCTTAACCTAATTCTAGCTAAATGACATTAAAATTTGAGATTGAAAATGGCCACCAATACTACCTCTATGTTGAAGCAACTTATGATATTTGTTGCATATTTCACGAGTTAGAAGTTCAAATGGCTATAGTATTGATGTTATGAAAGCTAGAGACATAAGAAAACAAATGTCTAGAAGACCTCAAAACCTAAGTAGAGGTATAAATTCTAGGCAGGGGACAGGATGAGTAGGAAATTGTAATATTTTGAGTTTGTTTTTATTTTCAATTTTTACTGAATCATATCTGAACCTTTTCAAATGTTTATGAAACTTTGCAAAAACCTAGATATAAATGAAATATGACTTACCATATGTGAATTTTGTGAGTTAGTCTTTTGAAGAAATTGATAAGTAATGATGAGTAAATGATAGTATTGAAGTCATTGTCGAAGTTAGATTTTGAAACAGAAAATAATAGGTTATCTTACGAAAGTAAGCAGAAATGCGATTGGCATATATGTTATGCGATTAAATGTTAATCCCAAATTCAATTAAACCACATTGATAATTTTAATGTCTTATTTCCTAATTTGGAAATAAATACCTAAGCGAAATGCACTTTTTGTAGGTAAAGAAGATATTACATATGACTGTTCTTTAAATTGATTTTATGTAAATTGTTTCTATTTATAGAGACTAGCAAGTTGTGAGTGTACTTTAAATTGAGTTTATGCAAATGGTTTTTATTTGATCATGAAATGAATATTTATGTTGAGTTTTATGCAAATGATATTGTACAAGTGAATGTTGCTAGCATAAGTGCATGCTTTGGCAATATATGATTTTTAATTTGAAAGTTAAATTTATATGACTGGGAGTTACATTGAAATAATTCGATTATGAATCCTCCCATACTTAATTTAGAAAATAAGATGAGTTGTAAATGTAAGAGTTACTTTTTCCTATGTTACACTGCTAGACTTTATACATGTTATTAAACCAGTATATTTATAGTGGTTAACTTATTACGGGTAAGCGATGTAGAACCAGCTTCGTAAATAGTGATTAACTAGTCACGGGTAAGTGATGCAAAACTAGCTTCTTAACTAGTTACAGGTAAGGATGCAGAACCATCTCCGTAACTACTGGCATATAGTGGTTAACTTATTATGAGTAAGCAATACAGAACCAACTTCGCAACTAGTGGTTAACCAGTCATGGGGTAAATGATGTAGAACTAGCTCTGTAACCTTATGCCTAAGGATACCATAATGCAAAGAAGTTTATGGTGGGATGTATCATATAAGAAGTTTATGACAATAAATAATAATGTCTTCACTATATATTTTTAAAAGTAACTTGAGAGGCATCGTATGGTACTAATTCTACTAGTTTCCATTTTCAGTATAAAAGTTTTTAGAAAACTTATTGCCACAACTTTTTATTGGTTAAAGAAAAAGGAAAAATGGAAAATGGAAATTTTTATATAATGAGTTTAATTTCAAAAAACCCTTTTGAAATAGTATTTTAGAAAAATTGAAATTATGTTTTGCAAAATGTTATTTGGGTACCAATTGTTATGATGCACGAATGAATTGCTATAACAAGTATTTTACTATAAGCTTTAAGATTATATGGGAATATTTCTTTTGTGTTGTCATGAAAAGTTTAAATGTTTAACTGATTAACACTCACTAATCTCGTATAGCTCTCTTATTTTTATGATTTTAAACAAATCACCCCAGGATGCATATAGGTGTTGCAGTAGTTGGGACCTCGCCATAGGATCAATTGTATTATCAGGTGTTGTTGTGTTTGTCTTATCCTTCTTATGTATGTGTTTGCTTGAAATTGGCTTAATTGCTTGTATATATGTTGTAAAGTATTTTTGGAAAGAGTTTAAAAGTATAATCTTATAAATATTAGTGAAATTGTAAATATCTTTTTCTTAGTGAACTATGAGGGCTTTGATCCTCAATGATGTTTTTAAAATGATGAGAATTGTATGTTTATGATTACTTGTGAAGTGGACTTGAGGTCCCACTCCAGAAGTTAAGATGATATATGAAATATTAAAAGTGTTTTAAAATGTGTTATATAGGTTTTTTGAAAATTCTGGGAAGGTTAAAATACAATCATTATGCTGTCAAATTTTTTTAGTAAAATGATAAAAAAGGTTTCCCATTATTTTCCACGCTTTTAACTTTTAAAGTATAAAAAAATTTAATAGTTGAATGACTTAGTTATGTGAGAACTCTTTAGTTGAGTTAGATATCGATTGAACGGATACCATAGAGTCACCAGGAGGGTTCCATTCCGATTCCAGAAGGGGAACTCCAAAATGGGTCCTTTCAATTAGCAAGTAGGAGCATCTAAAAAAGAGATGTTTATGGCTTTCCTGATTTTGTTTGCACAAAAAAACATAGCCTTGCTTGGTTAAATAACTTAGTATATCCAATATTAATAGCCTATTCAAATTGCTAGCTAAATTATAAAGGATATTTTATGAATAATGAAACTATTCCATATGATCTTACTCCACCCAAAAATTGCTCCCCTAGGTCTTAGGGCCCATTTGCATGATATGTTGTTGAAATCCCCAGTATAATTTCCAAGCCAAATGTAAGTATCTTCTCTCCCTATAAGCAAATTATAATGAGGTAGGGCAGGAAAGGAACCAATCTCTAAGGAATTTTACTCCACTCAATTTTGTATATCTCTCTACTTGGCCCAACATTTTTTGCATATTCCTATCGTTCCTTCCCTTCCATAGAAAGTTCCTCATCAATCTCTCTAAGGACTTAATTAAGTTCTTAAAGAGAATCGTGTGTGATGCCCAATAAGTGTGTAGAGAATTGAACTAATTTTATCAATTGTAATCTCCCTTCATAAGATAAATCCTTATTATACCATACCCTTAATCTCCATTGGATTTTTGCCACTAAAGGGATACATTCTTTAAAGTTAAGCCTCTCTAAGGTATGGGGAAGGCCTAGGTACATTACAAGTAGCTTGTGAGCTTTAATATATGTTATATCAACTAGTTAGTTTCCAAGGTTTGAGCACTTAAGGATAGGATTAATTGACTCTTCCCTGATAAAATTATAATCATATAAGCTCCTTAAATTAGTGAAGGGTATTCATTATTATTCTAATGGACTTCTTCTAAGCCTTTGTAAATAGAATCAAGTCATCTACAAAAGAAGGATCAACCAACTCAATTCTCCTACATTTTTTTATGGTGTTTGAAATCTCTTTCCCATGTTGTTTTATATTTGATTAATATTAATAGAGCTTCCATACATATAATAAAACATAGGGAAATATGGTAACCCTAACTTAACCCCTTGTTTTCTTTGCAAATTCTACAGATTCCTTTTAACCAACCTACAGAAGGAGATTGTTATTATATATTCTCCTAGCTATGTTTTCAACTTCTCAAGAAAATTATAGGCCTTAAGTAGTTGTAGAATGAAATCCCAGTTAACAGATTTATAGGCCTTCCTAAAATTCACCTTTATAGTATAATTCCCCCTATTTGCTTGCCTTCTAAGAAATCCCATAATTTTCACCAATTATTACTTTTAAGACTTTTCTTATCTTTGATACTAGTATCTTTTCTATTATCTTATACAAGAAATTATAATAGGAAATTGGCCTATAATCCTTTAAGGAATTTGGCACAATAATTTTCACAATCAAGCATATGGTTGTTTTGTTTATCTCTTTCAATAACTTCCATTTAGTGGTCATGCTTTCTGATAAAAGAATCTATTAAGGCCATCAGGATCAAGAGCCTTATAAGCATTTAACTCAATTATAGCCTTGCACATAACTTGGGCTATTACTAGCTTGATAAAAAAATTTCTTATCTTTATCAAGCATCTGGTGACTTATTAATGATTTGAGAATATTATTACTTAAGTTAGAAGGGGCTTCCTTTCTTAAGGAGTTTTCAAATAAATTATAAACTTCCTGTTTGATCTCAACTTAGGTTGTGATTATGTAACTTTCCACTTTGGATAATGAACTGATTCTATTCTAATTACTCCTAACCCTTATTAAATTATGAAAAAAATTTGGTGTTCCTCTCTCCTTCCTTCATACATATAATCTTTGATCTTTTCTTCAAGAAGGATCTATGGATGGAGAATTCCTTAGTATATGCTTGAATTACCTTATTCTCCTCCCCATTTAAAGTGGCATCGTTTGGATACTGATAAAGGAGTTGTTGGACCTTTAACATTCTTGCTCCAGAGCTAGCCACTTCGTGTTTAGTACTTGATCCTCTTTAAGCATTTAGCTTCTTCAATTGTTTTTTTCTTATCCAATGAAGCTTCATATCACATTTGAAGTTTTCCACTCCTTATATGGGAGATTTCATTCCTTTGAGAATAGCTTCATTAAAACCTTAGAAACCTGTAAGGAAGTTATTGAATCTAATAAGCATCAATTTCTTACATTTGTTCAATATATTCTATACCACAATTGGTGAATTATTTGAGAAACTTAGCACCATCAATTACACTCTGCTTTATACAAATTTCATCATCCACTAATTACTTAATGCTCTATCTAGTTTCATACTTATATACCATCTAGAGCTTTGCTTATTGCTCCAAGTAAAATATCTTCCATCTTATCTCAAATTTGTGATCATCATTCTCTCTATGCACTCCTTTAAGTCATATAAGCAATTCTTATCACTCAATATCCTCTATACTTAAGATCTATAAACAATTTAGTTAAAGTTTCCCAGAATAATCTAAGGTTGATGGTTAAATGCCTTTAGTCATGTTCTATAACATTCCTCTTTTAAAATTGAATTTTAAACTATAAATATATGTATCTTTCACCTTGCAATCCTATCATATGAACTCCATGTTCAGGTGAATCATCTGGTTATATAAATCTAATTCAGTCACTCCTACCCTATTAACATCGTAGGATATTATTATTATTATCCTATAGTGATGGTATTGGTGGTCTGAGATTAAAGACCACTGGTTTTCTAATCCTTTAAGTTGTCTTATATTCTCCTTACTTAACTTTTTTTCCAAAAATCCAGTTAATATAGGTTTGAATTTGACTATAAAATTTGCTATAAGATTTGTTTCCTTAGGAAATTGATGTCCTTTAGATTCTAAGTTGTTATTAATATATATTGGGGCTTTTGTTGAAAATCTCTAGACCTCTTTTTCCTCTCTGACTTCCTTTTATTGTCACACATGAGTCCCTCCTTATTACTAGGATGATCAACCTTATTTTCTTCCAAGACTACTTGTTTATCTTATTTAGGGATGTCCCTTCCACTAGCTTCATAGTTTTGTTCCCTTCCCCTTACAATGTTAAGAGTTGTTTCATCTCCTCTTTGCTCTTATATTAGCTCTAAGCTTATTATTGTATCCCTCAATCCTTTTCCTCTTAGATCTTCCTTTCCTTTATAACCTTTTTGATCATTCTCATTTTCCTCTTATACTATCATATCACTATTTGTTTTATTCTATACCTAACTTACATTCATGCCCATTACTCTTTATAATTACCTATCTCAAACTTCCTCTTTGTTGGTTCGCATAGTTTTCTTTATTGCCTTAAGGATGGTTTCCACTAGTTAGAGACCAAAATTAAATCGTCAAACATTTTCTCACTTTTCCATAGCCATAAAATTGGGATTGGCTATAGGAGTTCCTTTCCTTACTCCACACTAACACACATCCTTTGTATAACTAATACTTTTCCTTTTGGTACACTACAAGAAAACCCCTTTTGCGACATTTTAAAACATCACAAAAGGTCCAAAAATATCGTAGAATACCATTTACAATGTTTTAAAAAACGTCACAAAAAATGTCACGGAATGTAGTGTAGGCAAAAGATTTCTACGACATTTTATGAAAAACGTCGCAAAAAATCCTAAAATTTCTCAACATTTATTAAAACATCACTGAAAGTTTGAACAATTTGCGACATTTTTTAAAAATGTCGTGGAATCACTAACATTCTGCGATGTTTTTAAAACGTCGTAGAATGTGAAGAAATCCACGACGTTTCGTGGAATGTTTTCCGCGATGTTTTTATTATTATTTATTTATATTATTTTCCATTTTTTGAAAATCATATTAATTTAATAATTTTAATTTTAATAATTATATTTTAAAATAAAAATTTTAATCTTATTTGTTTAATAACTATTTAGTATTATTTATGATTTTTATTTATTTAACAATTCTTCAATTTTTAATATGAAAGTGATAACACAGTAATTGCATAATAGCAGACAATGTATTATTTAATTGCAATTCTAAAATATGTCATAATACAGTAATTAATATAAACAATACGTCATAAGTATATAATATATTAACATGACAATGGTACTTTCTGCCCAAGTTGCTGTTTCTAATCCTATATTGTTTGCTAAATCAAGGGTGAAGTCATTTCTTCTGATGGGAGAACGCATTAATCTTTCTGCATAAGGAAAAAGTTCAAGCAATTTATCATTGCCAAGGTAGGCTTCATCATGCTGAAGGCGTTCAATTTCTATGTTGGATTCAGGTTCTACACTAGGAGAGTCTGCAATTAAAGGCTCCAGAATGGTTCCAGTTACACAAGTAGAACACGTTGCAGGAGATCTTTCATCCATACGTTCTGTTGCTACTGGTTCCAGTGTCAAATGAGGTCTTGAAGAAATAAAGCCCTTCTCATAAAGATTGCATATATATGCACAAAGACCTGAAGAGAGACAAACACCAATATCCTTCTTACGAATTTCACAACCTTAGGCCAGCAGATCAAGAAAATATGAAAGTCGAAAAAGACCGACTAACTAGTTATTAAATGCTGAAGGAAGACCTGTTCCTTTCTTAAGTTATTCTTCAACTTCCATACACCCAAAGCAGAAGAAGGAGTCTCCCTTCTCTTCCATAGCAAATCATGACAACCTTCTAATGCCGTCTTCATAAACCTATAGCAAGACAAAGTAAGTGTTAATTAAATGTACTACTGAGAGTCCCAACAAATACGTTTAATTCGTGAGTCCCACCAAAGATTCTCTCTTTCTCTTAGATGCCTCCAGACTGTATGAGTTAGCCTCAGCTCTCACTCATTCATCCATTCACCCTTATCTACTAAGTTACTCCTTTTCCCCTTTAAGTACACTTCATAGTAATTAGATTGTATAACTATATTATTCTTCCATTGTGTAAATAATAATTATAAAAAAATTGATTCAACCTTCCCAACTACACAAAGAATACAATTCCATTATACTCAATCAAGATGTTGTTGGAAGCTGCATTTAAAAGTGGTCTAATAAAGATAAATTGATACTACTCTTAATCCAGAACAAATCACGAGTCAACCAACAACCATAACATGTATATGTAAAACTGAAAATTACAAACGCTGTAGAGAATAATATAACTAGAGTTAATGAACTCCATGCTATGGCCACAAGTTCCTTTTATCAAGTAAATTAGGGTATGTTACGGACCCATGACCTCTTACACAAATGTCCTTAACATTTTGAAATTAATTTTAAAATCTTTTGTAGCTTGATATTTTATAAATTATTTATATAAAATTACAAAGTATATCATTATAAATCAACTAACATGGGTAAGTAATACTTTAACAAAAAAAGAACCAAGCATATCCTCCTCCAAATATGAATACCCTCCTCCAAACATGAATAAGTCCCTGGGGAGTCTGAACTTGGGTAATAACATGAATAAGATGAGAGAAAGCTGAAGAGTATTTAAGGGATATTTATGTAATATGAACTAAAAGCACTAGAGGAGTCTTAAGGTTGGCAGTGGAAAGCTTTGTTTATTTGCAAGACAAAGATTCTAGATGTTTCCTTTGGGTCAACTCTGTTAGGAATCCAACTGACATGACAAAAACTGGACCATTAATTGAGATTGACGTATCAGTTGAAGTGAATATTGAGAACTACAATTGTATTGTTTAAACAATTTTAGGAATCAAATAGGAAAGAACTAAAGTATAAGGGTCAAAATGGCATTTATCCCTTGAACTATGCTTCCGTCCTTCCAACTTTACATGCACATAACATTTATGTTTAATAAAGGTTATGATACAAACAAATTGGAAGCAAAACCCATCAAATTCAAACCTGAAGCAAACTGAGTTCCCTTGTGAAATACAAAGAGCAGCAGTCCTACTATGGAAGAACACATAGAACAAGATGAAAAGGTGTGTATGACATAACTAAATCGTAATTACCTGCAAGCAAGAGATTTTGCTATGTTTACACAGCTGGTACTCCACTCCTCATCTGTGAAGCAACTAATAATAGATTGCACGCATTCATACAACTATATCAGCAGTCCTTGGAGCTGAGTATCTAAATATAGATAAATAATGATCTCTACTAACTTCTCAACTTCTGACGCTAAAAAGGTTGGTTTCTTACTCTTGCCAACAGTAAATACATAAAAGCTTATTAAGAGCTTTTTACTAAGAACAACATTTTATAAAAGCAGCAAAAGCTGGCATTCAAATGTTCACATCTCTAAGTTTCCTTGCATGACAATACAAAGTGATAAATTTTATCCATGCACTGATGTTTTTACGTGGTCCCCTGTCACCAGAATCTGAAAGAAAACTTAAAAGATGGTGAGAAAAACATTCCTGTAAATGGTAGATGAATCATGAGAACATTTGCAAGTAATGAATATGAAGTATGCATAGGAAATCATATTATACTAATCAATCCTTTCTTTGCAATCTGTTTTTCTAAGCCAAAATCAATCAAGATGAAAATAATATTGCAACCAAAATGATACACGAAAGTATGTACATTCATGATGTTGGTATCGTTTCTTACTTTAACAGAACAGAACTGGTAAGTGCATCTGTTGCTGGTAAAAATCAGACTATAGCTTCAGAAAAATAATGCCCAATTGCCTGCAGCCAAGAAACGGATATTACATAATCAATAGCTCATAAATGTTGGTAACGGAAGAAATTAATTCCAACAAACTAAACCAAAAGCAATACAAATTTCAAACAAGATAAGCAAATGTACAAACACACCTTTACAAAATACTCCTTCCT
>JANSVA010000217.1:32600623-32614758 GCA_025504915.1 Erythroxylum reticulatum | reverse complement strand
AATCATGAATCAAAGGACTTTTCAAGGTTGTAATGTAGGCAAAGGTAAGGTGAGATATATTTGGGTCAAGTAGCATGAAAGTCAACAAAGCTAGTGAAACAAAGCATCACTCATCAAAAACTAGGTACCGTCAGATATGACGAATGTAACATTTATATTTCACAATCCCATTCAGCTCTCACATACTAACCCACATGAGGTATATACCAATCCGAAGGAATCACTCATACAATTTATGCCAATGAAATCACAAAAGTGAACCTTCCAAGCCAACCTTTACCTCATATTCAACATACTCAAATAATACATCCATTACAACTCTAAAAAGATGCATCAAATATAAACAACTTTCAACGCATTTGCAGTTCCTCCTTAATACATTTATTTTAAACAATGTTTTTTTCATTCTTTTTTTCTTTCTTTTTCATTTTCTTTTCTTTTCCCCTTTTTTTCTTTCTTTTCCTTATAAAAAATTAAAATAAACTACATCAATATGGGAATTTCAATGATAAGACATAAAATAACATGTCAACATTATAATCAACCCTCACATATCTACACTCCCCACACTTAGAATTTTGTATATCCATAATCTCAACAATCATAAATGTTCCACTAGCTTTATAAATTGGGTAGGACATTTGGTTAAGTTTAAAAGCATAAAATGTGGTTTATACAGAAAGAAAGGCTAAAGCTCAATGGGGTTTATCAAGGAAAAAATCATGTCAATATGATAGGTTATTTGGCTAATGTAGTTTATGAAAGAAAAAAAAAGAATGCCTAATCATATCCATGTTAATGCATGTGATAAAAATGTGGTCTTGAATAGAAATTCAATGCAAAATCGGGATGTGTATGTCATGAAAGTCACATATTATCAAAAGACAATGAGACTAATATAAATGTGTCAGTCAAATAAGACTTAAAATCTCACCGACTTTGTCTACCATTAGTCACTACTCTTCCAAAGATAATGCATATCGACCAATCACAAGAGCAAAAGTACTTGCTAACGTTGCTATGAAATTCTCTAGTCAATCCACACTCTAATCATGATTATAATATCCTAGGAGCAAGAGAAAATGAGAAAATGTTTGTTTCATTTGTTTTATTTTTTTCTCATTTTGATTTAAAACTTAAAAATAGGTAAGACAAACAAATTCAAAAACACATATGCATATAAAAAGTAATGCGAAAATGTAAAGGAAAAGAAATTTACTTCCCTTAGGTTACCTCCCAAGAAGTGCCTTTGTTTAGGGTTGCTAGCTCGACTTCTTCTTCTCCTCACGTGACAAAATTGTGATCTTCAGGTATCACATGTGGCTCCTCCACGCGAGGAAGTTCTGGATAGGGCCTTAATTGATCATCATCCTCATTCAACATCTTCCCTATCCTTAAACTCTCAATTCCAGCTAAGTTTATACATTCCAGAAATATTTCAAACGTCTCTTCACCTTTTTCTTCATAATTTAATTCCTCCAGTCTGTTAGGTAAAGGTAAAGAGTTAGTTTCAAAAATAATCATAGACTCAGTACTTACCTCTGAGCTAAAAGATGTGTCCTTTTCGATTTCGAGCTCCTTCTCAACTTCTTCGGCACAAACAATTGTTGAGTGTTGACCTCAAAATTCTCAAGCTCCTCTTCACTTTGTAAAGTTTTCGCACAAACTTCAATTGGGTACACCTCAAGTTGATACAGCTGCTCCTCTTCACTTTGTGATTCTAGTCGATCAAGACTTATTGCCATCTGACCCATTAGGTGTTCCATCCTCTGTTGGCTTGCTTTTGTCTCTTGTCAGAATTCTTGCAACTGCTGCTGTGTATCCTGTTGAAATTTCAAAGTGTTAGCAGCTAGATTGTTAACAAGTTCTTCTAAAAATGCGCCTGAATTATGTTAGCTCTCTGAATCTTGGGTATTAGACCATGTGTTTTTTGGAAATTGCGCTCTATCCTTCTCTAATTGTAAAGTATTATCTTGCAATTGCAAAATCAACTCTTTTAGAGATGGATCGGAGTAGTGATAGGAAGCTTCTAGTCTGTACGAGAATTGTTGTGCATCCTCCAAACTATCATGGAAGTAATTCTGGTGATTATCCCATCCATAAGGTTGATCAGTCCAAACATTATTATAGTATTGAGAATATGAGTTATAAAAGAAATTACGTCCGTCCATATCGATTTTTTTCAAACAAAAAATAAAAAATGGAAAGATCACCAAATAACATAAAAGAAATTAATCACGAACAAATATATACAAAACATCAATTAAATCACAAACAAAAACTAAAATACCACACTCCTCGACAACGGCGCAAAAAATTGACTGCGGGTCATTACGCTAGTCAAAATAAAATAACTAGACTACTACTATAGTAGTGGTGAGTCTAGGTCGATCCCACAGAGAGTGTATGTAAAGTTTATGAAATGAAATTAACTGGTTTTTAGGTTTAACGGGGATTTTGGATTTTTGGAATAAGAAAATAAAACAAAACTAACTAATAAAAAACAAATTAAAGAAAACATGAAAAAAATGATAAAAATGGGGAATTCGATAGGGACCTGGTTCTTTGGTTCAATCTTAGCCTACACCCTGACTAAGTATATTTTATTAAATTGTTGTTCTTTAACCTCTCCTAGTAACTATTAATCATGAGTTAATAATTAACCCAAGTTTTCCCTTAGGATTTGTTTAATCAAGATATGATCATTAATTAAACCTCACCACTAAACAATCTAAGATACGATCTCTAAATTTAATTAGGCAGTAGCATTACGAATTAGGAAAACTGATTAATCAAGGCAAAAACCATATACGATGCATCATTAAACCTAGGTCATTTTATCCCTAATAATTACAAATTATTAGTCGCTACGCATGAATTTCAATATAACAATTACAAATTATATCGATATTCTAGCAATAGGTTTGCAATTAACAATTCAATGAACGCATTAAAATCATCAACTCAAATTACCCAATGGGCTCATACACAAATAAACGAATAATAACGAAAATCCAATTATCCACACACAATATCTAAGTCAATTAATATAGGATGACACAATTAATTCCTAACGAGAGAAAGAAACAACAAACTAATAAAAAATTACTTAACTCAGGTCGTCGGCGTCAATGTCATCTACGAGTCAGCGTCAAGATGCCTAACCTTTCGTCTTCATTTTCATGCTCCAAGCACAAGTCATATCTCCCATTCCTTCAGCACTCTCAAGCTATTATCTTCTCTTTACTGTTCACTATTCCTTTGATAGGACAAATAAGATTGGGGGTTTCTTCTGTCTATGCCCAAGCTTCCTTGACGCAGCCACCTTCAATGTCTCCGGCTCTCTCCAGCTTCTCACAAGCTCCAACCAAGTCGCTCTAAGCTTCACTAAACCTGCAGTTGCACCGTAGTGCACTCCCTTCATGCCTCTGTTTGCGCCTCTGCTTCAAGTCTTCCCTCCACTGTACATGTTGATTAGACAATTTAAGTTGCTACTCCTTAAAACCTTATGCCCCTAAAATGTAGGCTTCCTATGCGTTTAATGCAAAATGCATATGCTTTGCGTTGAATGCATACGTTCAATGCAAAACACACATATGCGTTGCATTGAACGCATGGTCTTTCCCATTAAGATTGCACTACGTTTTGTAATGTTGCAATGTTGTTTTTGTCTTTTTTTTTTCAGCAAGCACTTTTAATTCTCCTAATTTGATTTTTCTTGTCTTCTTCTTGCCCCATAAAGACAAGCAAAGATAAATATTAAAAAATGGCCCATATGTCATGCTTTCGACTCACTTTAATTCCTTTGCTTCCAAATTGTACCTAAAATCTTATATAAATTAAAGTGAGTATCTTAAGCAATTTCATGTCAATAATCGCTAAATGTAAATGATTAAATATATTAACTATTAAACACATATCAATACTCCAACCTCTCAAAGTCTTATTATTTTAGGCATTATAATTCCTTTTCATTTCTCCTTACTCAATTTCATTTTCAACACTCTACCATTGGAGGGTTTCAATCATAATTTCTAAATCATCAAAATCAAAATGCACTTAATTATACTTCATCATTTAAATCACTATGTTTTATTTTAAATTTTATATACCAAATAAGACATTTAAAACATATTTTTATTTCCATTTTATCATAACATGCAAGATACTTTTTTTGAAATTAGTATTCTTTTTTATTAATCAAAATTTATCAAAATCATTTGTTTTCAGTCCTATTAAATAAATATGTTTGCTTTTACACTGTATCTCATTGATCTCACTTTTTGTTTTATTTTTCCACTAAAATGAAAAAAAATCATATGGCCTAGGCAAGCATTTAAATGAGTATAGTGAGTTGCCTAACATCTTTCTTATTTCATAATCGACCATTGAACATTCATTTTCATTTTATAATTTATAGCTTTTTCTTTATGTTCTTCTTTATCTTTCATTAATAAGGTAGGGTCGTGACTCCATTACACTCAAAATTTAATAACAACTTAATCTTTTTTAATTTAAAATGTGCTTTGTATGTCAATGATAACTATTTATTTACTTTGAATTTTAAGCTTCGTATTATCATTTATAGTAAATCAATATAAAGCTTTAGTTGTTTATCTATCTATTTACTATTTTCAACTTATCACTTTCATTATATTTTTGTTGTTATTTCTTGTTTTAAGAATAAGTGAGTTTCGGGTAAGTGTTAGAGAAATTTTTATTTGATTCCCTGTTTGGGACACATATACACACATTGGGTAAGTGTTGGAGAAATGTTTATTTGATTCCCTATTTGGGACAGATATACACACAATATTATATGAATGTTAAAACCTTGGATATGACCACCATATAAGATTTAAGTTTAGGATGGTACCTAACAAACATGGCCTACCTATTAGCATGTGTTCCTTTCTTCTTTTAAGATTTAGTTCCATGATAAAATCGAAGGAATATTTTGATTGAGGTTGATTATCTCCATCCATATTTTATCTAGGTTCCACTATGTCATAGAAATGGAACCTATCCCTTATCTTAAGTGCATTGGTTTTCTTAAAGCTTAGCTATAATTCTAATTTATAAGATATCCTAAACACCTAAAAAACGTAAAAAGGAATAAATCTAATCCTTTTCTTTTATACATAATTTAGTAAAAGCTTTGATGTTTCATCAGTAACTTTTAAACCTTTTGTACTATATCATAGGTACCTTTTCTTAAATTATTTTTAGTAAAATTTTATCTTATAATTTACGTTATCTTTTTTTTAAAGTATATTTTAAATTTAAAAAATTAAATGTCTCTTTTCATCATCATTGGCATATTTTGCATTCATATTATTTTTCATTTTTCAACTAACAAATTTATTTTTAGTTTTTTTTTGTAAAGAAATTTATCATAATAGAAAATAGGTATGAAGTGCTTGTTTATCAAGGAGCACATTAATAGTTGGCTCAAAATATTATGAGAAGGTTGTGGAAAAAAGTCAAGAATCATTAAGGGGATCTTGATCTACTAGAAATGGTAAAGATAGAAGAATAAAAAATTAATCTTAAGGAGCTTCAAAATTATTTCTGCACCATATTAAAGAATAATTAACAAAACCTTAAGGATAAATCTGTGAGAATTAACAAGATATTAAATATTAAAGTACAATAGAGAATAGTTAACATTCTTGTAAAGTTTTGGAGCCTAAAATATCATATTTCACCTTTGGCTAAAGTGATTTGATGCCTCTTATAGCAGAGTATCATAAAACTTTGCAATCTCATACCCATCAATTAATCAAATATAGCTGTATGAAATGTCTTAATAATTTAAGAATATGTTAGGATAATTATTAAATACATATGGGGAACTTGTGAATAAGGAATATAGAATAAATGATGTATAAGTATATCTAGAGAAAAAATGGACCAATATCAATATTGTTATTCAATTATAGGAAATTGTCTTGGCAATTTATGATTTAGATTTGTTTCTCTTTCCCAAATTTCTTTGAAGAAACGGTGGTGAGCCAAAAGTCTTGTATGATAAGATCAACCTTATTCCAAAAATCTTAGCTAAGACCTTTTTGGAGGTAGACTAGTGTGGAAAGAGAAAAAAGGCAAACTTGAGATGTTGTATCCTTTTATTATAAATGTAGATCCTAAGCCACATTAGATATTAATATGGAACTTTAGGTTTTTGTTCAACTCATGTTGTTCTTTTGAAATATTTTATAGGCCTTGAGATTGAAAAGTTGAGTAAGTCTTTATAAAAGTTAATATTTAAGTTAACAATTATTAGAGGTTTAGATGTAAGTGTAACTTCAAGTTACTTGCTCAAGCATTACATTTTAATTGGTTTCCCCTATTAGGAATAACTAGAATGGTAGATTATACCCCAATCTTAATGATAAAAGAATATCACATAATTTAATAGGGTATCATAAATACGTGGAATATTGGAACATCACTTTGATTTTCTAAAGCCTATGTAACATCCTGTTTTTCGGTGCTAAGGGTTAGAACCCTAAAATACTGTACATGAGAGATATCAATGAGAAAATTAAGAAATGCACTTTATGCTCGTGCATAGTATAGCACACATACATGGGAATTTGATTATTGCACACATTACAATGATTTGTTCATGCACTCGTTTGACATTTTTTTGGGTATAAATGATTGTTTTAATGTGATTATGATATGGATAGTAAATATTTTGCCTTAAAAATTGATATGGTGAATTAAATTATTGATTTTGAATTTTTAGTGAAATTTGAGAATTTTATGAGATTATGGGTATTTTTAAACTAGGAAAAATGGCAAGTGGGTAAAGAAATGAGCACATTGTTTTCTTTTTTTCGTGTTTATAATGATCAATATTTCATAGGTTTTTGTAGAAATGAGTTTGAAATAGAAAGATCATTAAAGATGGTGTAGGAAAAAGTGCAGAAATATTTGATAGATAATGGGTTTTATGTTCTATTTTCTTGGTGTATTAATGTGGATTTCTTTGGGTGTTTTAGAGATGAACTAAAATGAGTCTAGAGCTAAAAAAAGGAAGTGTGTGGTGTCTTCAAGTGGAAAGAATTAAGGTGATAGTTAAAAGTGAAATGGAAGTAGAAATGAAGTTGAACATGTGCAGAAAGTTGATAATGTATGTATGTATGTATATGTTCTATTTTTAGTGTTCATGATTAATCATGGACTATAATATGTTTATAGATGATATTGAGATAAAATGGAGTTAAGAATGATGGGGAAATGATGAGTAATTAAACTAGAAATGATAGACCAGCATAAGGTGTCGACTATAGTAAGTAAAGAGTTAGAAATTTGGAAAATAAAGATGTAATTGGATAGATTTTAGGGTAAGAGCATAAATTTTACTGTGTAATTGAGGTCATTTAAGTATTCTTTCAAAGAGGACTTCGAATTCTACAACTTCTATGAAGACCTTAAGGAGAAATTTTACTATCTAAAGGGTTAAAATTTCCCATTTCTATAAGTGACTTGTAAAGGTCTGTCCAATAGACATAATGTCCCTTCAAACAGAGATGGACAGAGTTGGAAAGCTGGAAAACCCAAGAAGGGCTACCTAGCGGACATAAAGTCTGCCCAACAGACATTCGTTGGCTATTTGGACTTAATTTAGGCTTGAATGGAGCTTGAATTGAACCTAGAATGATATTTAGATTAAAGGACTAAATGTGTGATATGCATGAAGTGATAATGAAGGTTATAACTTAGTGAATGAATTGTTGATATCAAAGTACCGAAGGCATGTGTATAATGAGAATGAAGATGTTCATATGATAGGAATTGTAATTCAAAAGAGTTGAGTAATATGTGATAAGTAAAGGTGAATGAGAATTGGATATTATGAGAGCATAAATGCTAGAAATGAAATGACGAATAATTGAACTATGACATTAGAATAACCAAGTTTTCTTGAGGTGTAAACCTAAGAATAAGTTAGACACGTATAAATGATAAGGTTTGATTGATCAAGAGATGTGATTGAGGAAACATACCCGGAATAGTCAAATTGAGCATACATTATATATGACGCATATACATATGGTGTATAATTAAATGTTTATGTAATTGTGCAATTAATAACGTGTGTGCAATGTATTTATTGCATAATGTTGACGTGCAGGATAAAACGTCCACGTCCAGACGTTTCTGGATCATGGAAGCTAATGTTAATCTGGAGCGTACTGTGAGTCAACCTAGATGGTCTCATTTTATTGTTTGTTTTGTTTTAAATTTATGTATTGAATTACTACTTATATGATTGATGTGAATGTATTAATTCTGGACAATAAATATCTGAGGCTTTTGATGCTTGTAAAAATCATTAGAAGTGCTCCTTGAATGTGAATTTGAATGAATAAGTGACACTCAACATTATTGTTGAATGTCGGACTAAGGTCCAATGATATATGTGAATGTGAAACTGAAATTAAGTGACTGATTGAATATATGTGAATGTGATGCATTTCATCACATGAATGCATGACAATATAAAGGATATTGTGACCGGAGTAGCCATCAAGAAAGAGCTTAAAGCTCAAAATATGGTAAGAGCCTCTGACTCACTATATAAAATGAGTCATGTATCCCCAATGGATAAGGGATAGTTATTAATGAGCCCGGTATCCATAATGGATATGGGACAGTTATAGATACTCGGTCACAACAATAACAATTGAAAGTGAGTCTTATAAGCATTGCATATGCATTTGATATGTATAATTTAAATTGTTGAAATAAATAGTTTGAATGATTTCTGAATGTGAAATATGATTTAGGTGAATATGAAATGTATGTGACTCAACATGTTGAATTGATGAAGTAATATGAATTTTGTGAGTATATGAATTGATGTGTTATATGATTAATTGAGCCATTGAGGATGATCCACTCACTAAGTTCGCAAAACTCACCCCAAAATTGCAACATTATTTTTTAAGCTTAGAGAAGAACTCCAATTAGACAAAGTAGAGTCTAGTCACTACATACGAGTAAGAGATAGAGGTCAGGATCAGTTCACATCTACATATGTATTTCATTATTTTATATCAAAATATGCATTCACAAGTATTGTATAATGTATATGTGAATGATCTTGTAATGTAATGACATTATGACTACAAGTATTTTGTATCTATAATGGTCTTAAGTGGATATTGAATTGCTGATGATATGTATAATAATTGTAACACTGTGATTGAAAATGTTTATGAATAAAATGGATTAAAAGTTTCATTATTGGTTTTCCGCATATGAGTGTGATATTTTTGAAAAATTCGTAATGAGTTTGATTGACTGTCTGTTCTAGCATGCCACCCTTGTAGAGTATGTTCTTGAATATCATTGGTATGTTTAGGAATATGCACTATGAGAGTGGGGTGCTATATAATATGCAAGTTGATCTTAAAGACAAAGAAGTAAGAAGTAAAATAAGTTAACTAGGTGAAGAACAAAGCAAACAACTTAAGCAATATCATAAAGCATGGAAACAATTTAGTGCTTGAAAGTAGTGTTTGATAGAGAAAGTAGAGCCTATCTTATAACATATGGAATAGTTAAGAGAAGTTAATTTTCTAGCTCCTTGATATCTACAAAATGATAGTAAAAGTCCCACTAGAAATACTACATATGCTCATCTTCTATTTGTTAAAGCATAATTTAAGAATTGGTAAAATTGAAAGACAAAAAGGAGAAAGTGAAGGAAGAGATATCATGTTGAAAAGGGAAGGCTAAAAAGTCAAAAATAAAGCGAGATGCATGTAAAAAGGAGGCACAAAGAGATATCTTTTAAGAAAGGTGGGAAATGCCTAATAAGATTCCTAAAGAGAGAAGATTACATGTATAATAAAAGGACAAAATATATCAAGAACTATCAGATAAGGTAAGAATACTTAAATAGAAAAGGTAGTAAAGCAGCATTTAAAGATAAGTTATAGTCAAGTTGATCAGAAGCTTTCAAAAGTTAAGAAGGCAAAGAGAGCATACATAAATTCAAACTAGACAATAATATGGTCAATATTTGAAAGAGTCAAATAAAGAGTTAAAGTAAGCTAATAATGTTAAAAATAAGAGAAATCCAAAATTTTAAAGAGACAATAAAAGAAATGGGCTGATGAAGAGGAAAATAGAAGAATTGGAGATCTTAAGTGGATTCAAGATAGGAAATCAAAATGATATGTTTTCCTCCCTTAATATTTAGGCACTTATGCCTATTTTATGCCAAAATATACTAATTATGCTTATACTTCAATTTTGGATGTTTCAACAAGGATACTCTAACTAGGCATAACTTTTTTTTTACGATATACGAGTGTAAAATGTATCCATATTTTACTAAATTTTTTATTTTCATATAAATTACCATTATTAAATTGTTTTATGTTATGTCTTAGCTAATTGTTTATCATATTACCTTGTAATAAGATTTATCAAGAATTGGAGAGAATATGCAAGTAAAAACATAGAGAAATTCAACAAAAGCTTCTCTCATTACCCCAAGCTTCTAATGTTAGAGCTTTAACTTCTATCAATCTTAGTGTTGTCTTTATTATGTATTTGATTCAATATTATTTATGAAATATCTTTGAATATTCTTAATGTGGATTTAATTATACTAGCAATTACATATGATATTAATTTATGGATGCATAATTTAAGAGAACTTGCATGTGAGTAGACCACAACTTAAATATTAGGAGCTATATGGAGTATTAAAGGTAGGCTAATAAAAATCTTTCGGTATTAGCATAAAACTTTTGCCAAAATCCACAAATCCTATTGCATTCTTAAGGATTTTAGATAGATAAAGGTATCAATTAGTCAATATGATAATAGGTGGTTATGTCTTAAGATGGAGAAATCTCATAATATATGAATTCTTAGTCTATATTAGATATGCTTTCTAAGTTTAATGAATCGTGGCTACAAAGATGATGATAAGGAGAAATATTTTCTAAACATTACTTATTTTTTAATTCTCTAACAAAATATTTTGCAGTAAATTATTCTTATTAGTTTACTTATTTAATAAGATTTTATGTTCTATTATTTAAATGTATGTATTAATCAATCTATTTTAGTTCTTTGACTAGTTAGTAATAAGAGAGTATTTTAAACTATTTTAGTTTCTTTGCAGGATCGAGACCCTATCTATCACTGTATTACTTATCAATGATAGGTACATTTTTCTTAGGTTATGAGTAACTATTTTGTGTAGAGGGAAAACTTTAGTAGTTGTAAAACAACAAAAAATTTTATTATCATTACTGCGGAAGCAATTTATGCTTAGGAAACTCAAAAACTATTATTCTAGGATTTTTATTTCTTTGTTTTTATCTTCTTTGTTTTTTTAATTATCTTAGTTTCCTTTCTTGGTTTAATTTTATTTCAAATGTATTATTTTTGTATGAGAAGAAGTAAAAGCGCTACTTTTCTTGAAAATAACCCAAAGTTTGAAAGAACACTTCGTTAGAGAAAAAGAGAACAGTTTAAGTAAGAAGCTTAAAACATGCAACCCAATACAAGTACATGAAACCATCTCTAATAAGGACTAGCATTACAAGACCATAAATTAACTTGAACTATGTTTAGATCAAGGCTAATTTGATTTAAATGCTATAACAATATGCTCAGTTTATTGATTACTAGATAAAGATCCTAAAACCATTGTCAACTTCTTAGATTTTATGAAACTTTTAAGATTAATGGAGCTATTGAAGATGCAATACGTCTAAGGTTATTTCAACTTTTTTTTTTCCAGAAATAGGCTAACTAGTGGTTCAAGGCATTTCCTATAGCCTTATTCAAAACATTGGAGAACCTAGCAAAAAAATTCTTAGCCAAATATTTTTCACCAGAAAAGATTATAAAGTTAACGAATGACATCTTTGTCTACCTCTAGTTGGAAAATAAAACACTATATAAGAAATGGGAGAGATATAAAGATCTACTAAAGAAGTGCCCATATCACAGCCTACAATAAGGATGTAGGTTCAAACATTTTACAATGTTTTGATCTATTAAGTAGATGATTGATTTAGAAATTGATGGAACTTAATAGTAAGATCTGGAGTTTAACCTTTAACTTATTGAATAAATGACCATAATCAATTATCAATGATACTAAAAAAGGGAAAGAACTAATAAACAAGTAGGCATGCATAGTATGGATGCAATGAACGTATTGGTAACTCAGGTAGAGGCACTAATAAGAAAGGTTGATAATATGAGTATATCAACAAGACTAGCTTGAATAATGAGTTGTAAGCTATATAAAGGAGGAAATAAAAGAAAAGGTTGTCAATGTGGAAATCTTATCACTAAATTAATGATGCAATTTAACTATATAAAGACTTTTCAAAGACACAATAATCCTTAAAGTAAGATGTAAAATAGAGGATGGAGGAATCATCTACATATCTCCTAAAGAAATCAAACAGTCTATAGGAAACCTAAAACTAGATTTTAACAAACTTATTAGGAGGAGAAAAATAGAATATAATAGTCTCGATAAGGGATTCTATCACTATATTTGAAGCTCAATTACATAATCAATTGGTTTTAATTTAAAACCTTAAAAAGCAAATTAATTAATTGACAGAGTTTATAGTTGATAGGCCTCAAAGGTCATTACTTCATGGGATAGTGACAAATCTCAAATTATATATGAAGACAATTACCTTAAGGAATTGGAAAGAGACGACCTATTGCATAAAAAATAAGGTGAAATACAAGATGTGGATAAGGAAGAGGTAGAGGAGGAAGTTGTTAAGGAGGAAGTGTAAAAATCATATAAAAGTGACATCAACATCCTCCAAGAAACTCTACTATCAAAGTTAAAAGATCCAAATACTTTTACTATTTCTTGTAACAGTGGTAATGTTTTTATAAATAAGGTATGAATTAAATGTTATGCTCATATAATTTTTAATACCATACTTAAGTAATTAAGATTAGGAGAATTAAAATGTACTAGGTTGATAATGTAACTTGTAGATAAATCAATTAGGCATCCTAAAGAAAATAAATAGAATGTTATTATTAAAATTTATAGGTGTACATTCCTCAATAATTTTACATCCTTGATGTAAAATAGGACAATGAAGAATCTTTAATATTAGTTAGGCCTTTCTTTACAAAAACTAGTGTAAATAGGGAAGGAAAATTAGTGATTAGGGGTAGAGATGAAGTTCTTTTATCAATATTTAATGACAATAACCAATTTTTGGTTAATGATTACTCATGCTAGGCTAATCATTCTGACATTTTATAGAACGTCATCATGCATAGAGTTAAGTTACCAAAGAAGAGAAGGATAAAACCTATGTTACAAAATAAATTAAAAAAGAGAAAAGGAGAACATTTTGTTTGACATCTTTAATGGTCAAAAAGAAGGAAGCAACAATAAGAAAATATTGCTTAGTGAGTCAGTTTAACGTGCTTAAACTTTCCACGTGCTATACCAGTATTCAGCATTAAGGGAATTGAACTTATGAAGACTGAAGTATTCTCTAAGTTTCGAATATATACATTGGTGAAATTATTCCATGTTTGAGCCTTTGTTCTAAAAAATCTGAAGGTTCCTCTCATCCTAAATAGCCTTGACAAGTAAGGATATTGTTAGTAAGTAGTGGGAGCTTTATTACATACCCCAGATCTACATGAAAGGATTAAAAACGAAAGTAATGCGGAATACCTAGATTTTGGTTTCATCTTTGATTCCGATGCTGATTCTGAGCTCCAAACGTCTCCGAATCTCCCGGGGCCTTTAGCAGAAAGTGATCGCCGACTCTCGGGCTAGGTCTTTCTACAGTTTCCTCAAGTTTCGAGCTTCCCTAACCAGTCAAGAATCCTTATACTAGTGAATGTTCTCTTGAGTAACTGCAGGAGACCTTACCTTTATATAGCTTCCATATCGAGCTTCCTCATCACAAGACCGATATGGACCCGGTCTACACTAATCGGGACCCATTTTCTACCCAAACTTCGACCCATTAATTTAGATCATTTATTGGGCCACTTTATTATCTTTATCTAGATCAAATGGCGTAACTTAACCGGTAATTTATTTAAAAACCAAAATTGCAATTAATGTTAGTCCAACTTTATGAGAC
>JANSVA010000217.1:32580196-32598167 GCA_025504915.1 Erythroxylum reticulatum | reverse complement strand
ACAACCCAAAATAGAAGCGGGATACAGGTCAAAAAGACGGCGTAAGTTGGTTTTCTAATTTCTAATTTCTAATTTCTAATTTCTTCGCCTTCAAAGTTCTAAAGAAGTCGAAAGGGCATGAAGGGAATCATAACCAAAAAGTCAAATACCAAACATAAGAGATGAGGATCATATACGTCACGACCTACAGAAGCAAACAAAAAACATATCCCAATGGTCAAAACTCAAAACTCAAAACGCGCAAGCTCCTCTCTCTCCCACAGATAATATATATATATATATATATAATAAGTATTAGAATTAATAAATATTCATACTTACTAATACACCCCTGCTTTACTCCCCCAAGTCCATTCATTCTACAGCCATATAACCCCGAGTAAACTTTACCTTTCAAATTAGACAAGATTTCAACTATGGCACCTCCTAACCCAATACTCATTTTCACAGCTGCCGCTTTCCTCTTCTCATTCGCCGTCGCAGCTCATGCTCGTATTCATTTAAATCGGCATGCGACTCAGGACTTGATCGACATGTCGGGAGCCTCCATCCTCATTCCTAATGAGAGAAACGATCCTGATCCAACGGTTGTGGGCCTTCAACCCAAACTACCCAAAGAAAGCATGGAGCAAGCTGTTAAAGGATTAGACTCTGAAGCTCAGAGCGTGCCGTTAACAATTGTTCGTTTCCGACCAATCAACCGCCGGTTCCCACGCCGTCCATCGATCCAGGTTCCTCGAGGCCATAGATGCCGCCATTTCAGGCGCTTCAACGGCCGGGAGATCCCCTACGGAAACGACATGATTCTTTCCACCACCGCAAGACACGACGATGGTGTAGATCAGGTTAACCAGATCCAACCCAGATGGGCCCGTTTTCAACACGATACACCAAACTTCGCTTACATCTCGAGGATGAATCGGATGAGATGGCCACGCGAACATCGCCGCCACCACGTGGACGGCGAAAAGAAAGAACTGGAGCTGAAGAAGATGCACTTGCATAAGGATGGTTTCTTTTTGAGGAAGCTTAGAAAGTTTTTTAAGCACTTTTGATCAGAGTTTTTACTCCTTTCTTTCTAATTTGATGGATATAGATAATTGTCGTTTTGCAGCCGCGAGATATATATAAGTGTGTAATTGTGTGTGGGCGCGCGAGCGCGTGTGGGATAATGGATATGTACGCGAATGTTGTGTTATTACTTGCTGTCTGTTAAATAAATACACATATTTATGTGTTTATTCATAAATGTCAGTCTTCTTGTATTACTTGCTGTTTGTTAAATAAATACACATATTTATGTGTTTATTCATAAATGTCTGTCTTCTTGTTCTGGACATCCTCAATAAACAATAGAGCAACATTGTCTCATAAGTGATCAGAACATGAACCAGTTTGATAGTTAGTGGTGGTGAGTTGAGAGCATGGCCATGGAGTTACCTGGAGGGCAGAGCCACTCACATCAGAACATTCCCATGAAGTAGTTTTTGGTCTTGCTCCATGAAGATTGATGTTGGATAGACAAATTCCGGTGAATGGAGCATCCTTTAGGCCTTTAATTAAACCTGGTTGCTCAACCTTCTCTCCCCAAACACTCTTGAGCGTGATTCCTTTAACTTGTGGCAGAGCGTTTGGGTTGAAATTTTCGTCTGGGTGGTCCCCAACATCACCTGCAATCTTTATCCCTTTACGTGCATTTTCCATATACACATAAGAAATGCTTATGTTTCTTATGAATCCCCCCCTGCCCATGTTGGTTTTGATGTGGATACCTACTCCCATGTCGTAGAGGCTTATTTTCTCTGCCAACACATTTTTCACTCCACCCGAGGTTTCACTGCCGATTGCTATTCCGGCAAATGGCGATGATCCTGTGACCCGCCTGATGGTGATCTCAGAGCTTGGTCGACCGTATGCTATGCCATACTCGTCCCACCCACTTTTCACAGCCACAAGGTCATCTCCTGTCGAAATATAGGAGTCCTCTATGCAGACATTAGAGCTTGAATCTGTATCCAGGGATTGTCAATAACCAATATGATGTTATTCAAAGCATTGCAACTCACTGAATTTGAATTGCAATAACAACAATCGATGCAACCTGCATTGCAACTCACTGAATTTGAATTGTAATAACAACAATCGATGCAGCCTTATCTTTTTTTTCCCGGGTGAAGAAGACACCTAGTGAGGAATGGTGCCCGACTAGTTATATAAAGATCTACCATTCACTAGGTTTAAGAGCAATGAAAAGTTGCACTATCAACTTTCTCTGATTTTGTCTACAATTCAGAACTTGCATCGCTGGATGTAAAACTTCATTATCTTCTTTGGTAAAACAATGGCACTGAATTTTGCTAGACTACCCATCAAGAAAGCAAAAACTGGCAAAAGATTACATTGTAGAATCTACCTGGGTCAATGCCATCAGTATTGGGAGAGTCATGCGGAGCCAAAATTGTGACATATCGGACAACAACGTTGCTGTAAAGAAGAGCATCAGTTTCAAGTTTCAACCACTCAAGAGATCTTACCAGATTCATGTCAGGACTCAGGTTACAAGGCAAGCAGCAGAAAAGAAAATTGCCTTAACACAACAAATCAATTTCAGTAACCCACTTCTCATCCTAGGCCCTACCCCTTCATTCTCCTTCTTGATAACAAATGTCAGAAAGTGGACAGTTGCATCAAAGATAATCCTTATAAGATACGATTTCATGCTTAGAATCTTTGGATACATGAAAGAAATAACGCTTGATTATAATTTCCAATAAATATAATGTCACATCTATCAATCTCATATAATTATACAGTGAAATTGTTTTGGAATTCAAATGCAATGACCATTACCTGCAGTAAACAGGGTGAATATTCCAAAAAGGAGAATTTTGAAAAATAACATTGGAGATCACTATGCTTCTGGAATTCACAAATTCAACAAGATTAGGCCGAGTAAATTGAAGAGTTCTCTGCCTCCACATATTCCACCATACATCTCCTTGACCATCAATTGTCCCATTCTCCCCTAAACAAGAACAATTCCTTGAGCATGGCGCAAAACACTACTCAAACAGAATCACCGAGGGTACAAGTATAAGCAAATCTTGACATAACCATGTAAGACTATTGCAAAGATATAAGAGATGGTTATAACATAGTAGAACAGGTGTTACTCATTGCCTCAATTTGTTACAATTGACTTTCCTACAAGTTATTTATGCACTGCAGGTGGAATTTCACAAATGTTCAATAATGAAATTAGTAGGCAAATTCAGTTATTCAGATTCTCTTCAAAGATCTTGTTTCAGAATTCTATAATAAAACTTAATGTTTAAAAAGGAATCACAAACAACTACACTGAATTTACTTTCCAAGAAATCTTGTGGTTGTACAGTCCCGTTAGGTATTAAAAGCATTAAGAAAAGCTCAGATCTCTTGAGCTTCCAGTCAACCAAATTCACAGAAATACCCAAATAAAAATCTCAACTCAGGAATTGATCTAGGTCAAATACGACCCAAATCATTAAGGATGTTAAGATAAAAAAGAAGATACCAATGTGATGCTATTGTCAAAACTTTTACCAATATGGTGTTATTGTCAAAACCTCACCAGTTATCACCACATCTTGCAGCCCATCTCCATGGATAAAGCTAATGTGCCTTCCACCAGGGCGCTCCCTCCCTCTTCCATAGGATGGTAAAGGAGCAATTAGAGGCCAATTCCAAGTATCCTGAAACGTCAAGCAAGAAAATAAGGCACTCACCACACGTAAGAAAGGAGCAAAAAGAAAAAAAATTCCATTCAAGCTGCCTCTTTCGAACATGCATTATTGAAAGATCCACATAATGGGAAAACAAAGACATAATAGGTATAGAAATACAGTGATACACCATCTCCACCTAAAACAAAATTTGCATTCTACAGCACTAAAGAAAAACTAAATACTCTAATTCCATCAAGTAGGGGTGAGAACAAAAATTTTACACAAGTAGAAAGGCACAGCTCATACTGTTCATTATCAAAAAATAGTATGTCACAAGGTTTTTGCAAATGTCAACCGTGCTGAATATTTTAGACATGAAAAGATCCAATCTATCCTGATGACCAGCATTCTTGCATATATTGCATAGGAAGGATCCATCACGTTCTATTGGTTGAATTACACATCAGTTATCAAACAAAATCTGCAATAGAAGGTTAGCAATCCATCTTCCATGGATTCCTCCTTATCGTCCGGTGGCTTAGCATTGGTTACCAGCAGAAAATGAGAAATGCGAACATAGTTTATAGCAATTCTCCATCTAAAATCACTTCCCATATTTCTTTTATTTCCCTCACAATATGCACCAAAGAAAAAGCACCAACATGATGCCCCAATAAGTGAACATGAGTAGCAGTATCTGGGTTCACCTTAAAAAAAGAAAAAAAAAAAATAAATAACGACGGACACCATCCACCAGCATCATGTGTCACTGAAGTCAAATGACTTTCAACCGTGATATGGCATAGAACCCACGACGCGACCTGCCAGCTAATTTGGCTGTCAGAACACAATTGTATAAGTTGCCAACCTATTTTCTATAGGGATGGGATAAATGCAAGGCACATGCCATCGCGCATAACCAGACCCACCATTTTCTTTTCTTTTCCTCTTCCCGGACCCACCATTTTCTTGTCTTTTCCTCTTCCCGGACCCACCATTAATTCATGGCGACCCCCCACTCCGTATCTCCGAAAACCCACACCCACACAATCCAAGCCACAGACAGATAAGGCAATTTTATTTATAACAAAACAAAGATTAACTCAAAGAAAGTCCACATGTCCCAGGACACACAAATTTAGTGACAGAATTAGTATCATATTACTCTCTACACATACTTAGAAGTTTCTTTATTTTTCTTTCATCAAAAGCGATCACACAGAAAATAAGAAAAAAACATCAAACACAGTCAAGAAGAAGAGAGCAACGACCTAAACTGAGAAGTCATCAATAGTCAAAGACATGCATAAGAAAGTAATCAAAGAACAAAGTTTACCTGAGTGGCTTTAATAACAGCACCTTTCGCCAAGTAGAGAGTCATGTGACTGGTGAGGTTGAAGCTCCCAGTTAAGAACACTCCAGGGGGTATATAAAGCAGGGTACCCCCTCTCCTCCTCAGATGCTGAATCCTGTAAATGGCCTCCCTGAACGATTTCGTATTCAATGTCTTTCCGTCACCCACAGCCCCATAGTCTGTAATGGAAATTTTGTCGTTCCTGTACCTCACGGGTACTATCCCGGAGCACGTTATCACCTCCTCCACCGACAAGGAAGCCAAAGCCAAAGCCAAAACCGAAACTATGACGAGGATGAGGGGCAGAGACATTTTCGTAAGTTTTCCAACCAAACAATAATAAAATGTACAAAAGCAACTTTTACGAGAGAAAATGAAGTAGATCTGCGAAATGATACAGAGAGAAGGGTCCAAAGGAAAAGTGTTGACACTAATTAAAGAAATAGCAGAAGCGATAGAGAGAAGGAGAGAATGAGAAATTAAGAAGAAGCCATGAAAGCTAGATTTGTCTGGGAGCGTTTGTCCTAAACAACACCACCGAAGTGAGAGGAGTAGCTTAAGGTAAAGAGTCGTGCAATTTGCAGTTGCAGTTGCAGTCCGAGAGGCTGTCTTTACTATTTAGTTAATGCTCTCTCTCGGCTCTTAATGAATAGGTTTCTGATTCTTTACCGTTATGGACCCCCTTGCTGCAACAGATTTGGGCCTACAGGACTGAATACGAATGTCTTAAACTTTGTTACCACCAGATAAGCTCATCCCTTCCCATCACCTAATCTGCTTAACTTCCTATAAAGTTTGGTGTTGATGTTTCTCTTTTTGTTACTGAATAGATTCTCTAATTCTGCATGCAAGTTTTTTTTTTTTTTAAAATTTTTTTTCCATCGAAGCATGTTATATATAGATATAATTTTTAGACGTCTTCAATAAATGCCGTATACACCTATTATATCTTTTAACATCCAATAAATATGCACATATGAACTAATTTGTATGATATTTAATTTATGTATTTAGATTTATTAGATACAAAATTTTAATATTGTATTTTGAATTAATATGCATATAAATTTTAAAGTATATTAAAATTTAAACTTTTATATATATTAATTTCTAAAAATTTCAAGTTGATTAAAATATACTAATAATTAATATTTTATATTTATAAATTGATGTTGATTTGTAAATACATATCTATTATCTTAAAAATAGAAGCTGAAAATAATAAATTATTAAAATACCAATAAGCGACGATATAGAAAGGAGCATACTGAACTGCACATAAATTATCATCATAGAGGGAATATCAAAATTCAACAAATTATGTTCACTTACTAAAATAATATCAGATTATTGTTATTTTGACCCAGCAAGGGGCTTAATGTAATTACTATCGAAGTTCAATTTATAAAAACAACACCAAATATTTGATATTAATTTTATAAACAAATATCTATTATCTTAAAAAATTTAGAAGTTAAAAGTGAATAAATTATTAAAATAGTAATAAGTGATTACATAAAAAAGAGCGTACTTGAATTCCATCAAAAGTCAATAAATTGCGTTCACTTACTAAAGAAGATGCCAAACTATTGTTATTTTAAGTCAATAACTAGCTTAATATAATTACCAGTGAAGTTCACAAAGAGCTAACTCAAGGGATTAGAATGTATTATACTTGCCTTCTTTACTCTAATATGTAGAATTCTTTTGACTTTCTACAATAACATGGAAGTGCATTATGAAAAGAGATATTGTGATATGTTATTTGATTGGTTGTTGAGCTAAGAAAATAATGCTTTTGGTATACCTTGTTTCTAAATGGAAATTAAGTTTCTACTCTAAATCTATCTCATATTCTAGTTCTACACCATGAAGGGGTTGATATTCATTTTCTTATCCTTGACAACAATGGCTTCTTTGATCCATTGTTATTGTTCTTCGGAAAAAAATTAGCTTATCTAGCTTTTGCCTCTAAAAATTTATAATTCCTCCCATTCTATGGAACACAATCCACATAATTAAAATCATTCTGAATATAACTAGGGCATCTGTCTTCAATCCTTACATCTTACATATCCATTGAACTATCTCACTCTATATGTCTTTCTCATAAGTCAAATTAAAGAGCTATAAGCTCTTTCTCCATATGTTTGCAGAAAATGAGAAGTTAAAAAATAAGTGGTCTAAGGATTCGTTATATTTATTGCAAAGTGAAAACTAATGATCTAAGATATTAAACTTAATCTTATTCTTTGTTCTTAATCTTGTTGTCGAGGATGAACAAATTCTTCATGTGAAACTTATTAATGAATTTGTTTAAGTTATACTTAATTCAAATCAAGGAGTGTTCCGTTACTTAATTGAAATTTCGGTTGGCTAAGCTCTCTCTTATCATTAAAAAGTATTTAGAAGTATAAACTAACCAACTCCAATTCTCTCCATATAATCGTTTCAACTTTTATATGATTAGGCAATGAGACTCTTAAACAGTTGTAGTTTTGTAACAAGTAGAGGGGCCCTAACTTATTATACTTATCAAATCAAAACCATGTATCCCTACCATTCCCAATGATGTATTTTATGTCTTATAACCTTATGTCCTCAAGCCTAAAATTTGTCTAAGATTTTATGAAGTATTGGTCTTTATTTAAACTTTTTAAAAGCTAAGCCTTTTGAGAAAGTGGGTATGAATCCATCTAACCTAAAGTGATTCGTTACTAGTTAATAATCTCCAAATTCTTTTAACTAATAAGACTTTATTTATAGCTCTTACAGAAGTGAAGCAAGACCTCCATAATTTTTAGGCTTACATAAACTAAAATATTTAACTTCAACACCACTAGATTAGTTTTCTTTTCTCAACTAAAGAAATTTGTTATAAATATTTTAATGATTTTATATTTTTATTAAAGAAATAGATGGAGACTCCAAAATATATTAAGATTATTAAGTGATAAGTGTGAAATGCATTATGTTTTAGGTATAGTTTGATATTTGTTTGTATGCTTATTTGATTGTTTAGTATTTATTTTTGATAGAATTTTGTTAGTTTGTGATTTATTTGTGTTTTAAGTGTTTTATGGGTTAGAACAATCCTTTGAGCTTAAATATGGAATTTTTGAGATACCTTGATGTATTTGTTAGTATTTCAGGGTCAAAATCGAAGTAACAGAGAAGTTTTTGAGACATTAAAACTGAAACAACGACCACAATCGTGGCACAACAGGCCATGATCATGATAGAAGGCTTAGATGTGGCCTGTGTCAGGTAGACGTACAACTACTTCCAAACTTCGCATTTCGAGAGATTTTTTAGACCTTTCAGACCTGAAAAAACCTAGTTCAACCCTAAACACAAAAGAACATAAATGGAATAAGAAGAACAAAAAGAAAGAGCTTCTTGCATCAACCACCACCACAAACCCTAGAAAGAGTTCATCGAGAGATTGAGAAAGAGACCAACAAAGAGAGATGTGGAAAAGAAGCCTATACAAAGTACTTCCCAAAATAGGAGGTTTCCCGTCATTACTGCCTCCATCATCCATTTGGATCTATTTTCTAGTGTACTTCCATTTCTATTTATATATAGAATTGGAATAGTTGTTGAGATAGGACTTATAAATGTTGAGTATTATCTAAACTCACCTTTGGGTTATTTTTATCTTTGATTTAATAAAAATATAATTGTTTATATGAATTGGATTCACTATGATTGATTTCTGCATTTTCATAAATCGGTAATAGACTGAAAGGATGAACCAGTGAAAAGTAATTAAATTAGGCTAACGAGAGTTAGGTAAATTTAATATGAACGAGAAATCAATCAAATCAGTAATTGTGTGATGAGAGATCTCACATAGGTTCCAATAGTTTAGTGGAAAACTTCAGATCGAATTAAGGTTTAGATAGATTGTGAATTGAGAAATTGTAATTTTCCATAATCTGATTAGGGTTTACAATTTAGAGCTTTTGGTTATAACTTGAGAGAGAGAGTAATCAATCCTAGGATAGTCTAGGACCAATAATCTGACATTTCATAATTAGTTACGTTAGTATTACAGATAGGTAAAAATTTCCCCTTTCTCTCAATTAGTAGTTCCTTAGGTTGATTCTTGTTGTGTGCATTACAATTTGCTAATTTGTTAATATTTCGTGATTGATTCTTAAATTGATTTGCTTAATTGAATTGCATTCCTGTTTTAGTTTTGTTACATTTGAATCATTACGAATTGTTTGGTCTTAGAATTTAGGATTAGATTATTCTTCCTTGTGGAATCGACACCTTAGATACTATGCGAATGACCTGTACGCTTGCGAATTATCGAGGTTAAATATTAAAACTTATACATATTGAAAAATCGCAATCAAGTATTTAGCACCGTTGTCGGGGAGGCGATTAGTTTAGTTCTTTAGTCTAAGGCTTTTTCATTATCTTTCTTTTTAAATAATAATAATAATAAAAGAAAAGAAGAAGAAGAAGTTTGGAGCGTAAAGTAAAGACAAAACAAGACATCTTAAAGTGAGAATGAGACATTGAAGAGCTAGATGCCAAGAAGAAATGGAAAGAACAATAATGGAAGATAGATATTATAGGGAGCTTGAAATTTTTGTGAACTACAATGAGGTACAATATGGTTAGGGAAGTAAATATCCTTACTAAAACATGTACACTCTGGGGTGGAAAAACCACCCAAATTCCTATTAGTCCAATAATGTAAGGACTCATTTAGGATATCAATACCTATTAGGTTTTCAAAAAGATGAGTCCAGTTTATGGAATTCTAAATTGGACAAGATCCTGGATAAGCTCACGAACATGGAAGAGGATCAGAGGAGACTAGAAGAGCAAATTGATCAAGTAACAAAAAATTATGCTACTTTTATTCATAATTTGGAGATTCAAGTTAGATAGCTTTCTTGTGAATTTTGTAAGAGAAGTGTGGAAAACTCTCTGAGAAATATGGAATTACATCAACGAATGCAATATGAGGCTATCACACTTAAGAATTGGGAAGAGCTAGAAGAACCAGTGGAACACCAGGTTGAACCTCACCTTATTGAAGGCTAAAAGACAAAGAAAGAGGATGAAGAATAGAATGCCAACCCTCCCTATTATTCACTAGTTCTTGATATACCATGTGTGAATATCAACAAATCTTTGGTAGATGTCCATGATAGGAACCTTATCCTTTGGATGAATGATGACCAAGTGACATTCAACCTGAATGATGTATTAAAGAATTCGAAGGATAGTAGGTCATTCAGGATAAATGATTTGTTTGAATCTTCTAAAGAACAAAAGGATGAAGAATCGATGACAACAAACATCGAGTTTAAAGAAGCTATGAAAGTCTCTATTTATGAAGCGGAAGAAGCAAAGGAGACGAAGATGATTAAGGAAAAAAAGAGATCAATGTACCTTCTTATAGGACAAATTGTTGGATTCGTTGGAAGATTCTGGGAGTTTTATTATTCCCTATTTTATTGACAGTTTATTAGTGGGAAGCACATTACTTAAATTAATTGGTTTTCTCAACTTCATCAACATTGTCCTTCTGATCATTTTGCAATTTGTAGCATACTCACAGGTTACAAAATTGATGTTAAACAAGAAGGGTAGAAGTAAGCCACTCATAATTGATCCTGGATGAGTTTTAAAGGATGAAGGTTAAGCTAATAACCATAAATTAGCATGTTTAGTAGTTAGATTTAAATTGTTATGTAGTTAGGTTTTTTTAAATTCTAAAATAAGTTTTGAATGATTTAAAATGGTTTGGATTGCTAATTCTTTTACTCTCTTGAATCACTTATACGATAGAGAAACACTCCCGATGTCAAACGGACTTGGTCTCAACACTATCGCCATGACCACCTCTTTCACCATAAATGATTTCGTGTTATAACCTTTTTCTTTTCATTTTTATTAGTATTTTCTTCTTATGTTTTTTGTATTTCATGTTTTATTTCTCCTAGTGTGTTTGTGTACCCCTCTCACATCAAGGACAATATGTTATTCAAGTGTGGGGAGGGTTCTGTGTTTTACTTTGAGTGTGAATTTTGCATATTGTATGATAGTTTGTTAGGTTGCATTTTTTGAATTGTGTCAATGTGTCAATAGCTTAGATGGATTGAAATTGATTTAATTTTGAACATAGTCTATTAGGTTGTGAAGAGTCATTAGCTCGGGAAATTAGTGAATTGGGTTCTTTGGCTAAATATGCAAGTTAATTAGGATTTAGTGTGAGTTTCTCACCCTCTAAATTGTCACATTCATTCATAATTTTGGTATTTCGAATAAAGTAGCTTTGTTAGTATTTTTTTATGAAAACGATAGGCAATCAAAATAAAAAAATGTGTTTTCTAATTTTAAATAAATAACTATTCCACTAGCCTTTAGGTTATGAATAGAGCTAGTAGCCAGATGAGAATGTGATGTAGCTGAGTAACCATATTGACACGCATCACAAATATCTCCCTCCACGTCAAAAGGCTATAATGATGTTTCAACCAAGCAGCTTATTAAAAACATGACTTAGTTGAGTAACCTAATTGACATTCATCACCAATGTTTGCCTTCGAGAAAAAGACTAGGTCCATGTCTAAAAAAATGTTTTCTAATAAATCCTACCGAACTTGTAAATAGTTGACTTTTCATGAAAACGTACTTAGGAGTAGTTACAGAGTTGAATGACCAAAAAATTATTAATGTGTGCGTACAGTTGAAAAGGGTGAATAACTTGACATTTGAGTTTGTGATTTATATGTATGTTTAGTCCACAGCTCCTAAATGCAGATTTTGCATATTAATGATTTGAAACAACTTGAATGATTATATTTTAAATTAAATTTATTTCATGAAGTTGAAGTCATTGTCTCATTACTGTATTGTGTGCTGTGTGAATTAGTATGTGTTTGTTGTTTTGTTTGCTTGAGGATAAGTAAACATTTAAGTGTAGGGATGTTGATAAGTGTGAAATGCATCGTGTTTTAGGGTATAGTCTGATATGTGTTTATCTGTTTATTCGATTGTTTAGTATGTATTTTTGATAGAATTTTGTTAGTTTGTGATTTATTTGTGTTTTAAGTGTTTTATGGGTTAGAACAATCCTTTGAGCTTAAATATGATGTTTTTAAGATACCTTGATATGATTGTTAGTATTTTAAGGTCATCATCGTAGAATAGAAAAGTTTCAGAGACATTTAGGTCGAAACAACTACTCACGATTGTGGCACAACAGGTCATGATCGTGATAGAAGTATAGGACATGGCCCACGATCGTGGCACAACATGCCACGATTGTGACAAAAGGCTTAGATGTAGGCCACGATCGTGGCTTGCATTGGGCAGACACATAACCACTTCCAAACTTTACATTTTGAGGAATTTTTGGACCTTTTAGACTCAAAAAAACCCTAGTTTAACCCTAAACACAAAAGAACATAAATAGAATAAGAAGAAAAAAAAGAAAGAGCTTCTTGCATTAGCAACCATCACGAAACCCTAGACCGAGTTCATCGAGAGATTGAGAAAGAGATGAAGAATGCATAGAGAAGAAGCTTACACAAAGAACTTCCCAGAATAGAAGGTTTACTGTTGTTGCTACCTCCAGCATCCATTCAGATATATTTTCTAGTGTTTTTCCATTTTTATCTATGTATAGAATTGGAATAGCTATTGAGATAGGATTTATGAATGTTGAAGATTGTCTAAACTCACCTTTGGGTTATTTTTATCTTTGATTCAATAAAAATCTAATTGTTTATGTGAATTGGATTCATTGTGATTGATTTCTGCATTTTCATAAATCGGTAATAGACTGGGAGGGTGAACCGATGAAAAATAATTAAATTGGGCTAACAAGAGTTAGGTAATTTAATACGAATGAGATATCAATCAAATCGGTATTTGTGTGATGAGAGATCTCATATAAGTTTCGATAGTTTAGTGGAAAAATTCAGATCTAATTAGGGCTTGGATAAATTGTGAATTGAGAAATTGCAGTTTTCTATAATCTGATTAGGGTTTATAATTTAAGGCTTTATGTTTATAACTTGAGAGAGAGTAATCAACCCTAGGATAGTCTAGGACCAATAATCCGACATTTCATAATTAATTACGTTAGTGTTAAAAATAGGTAAAAATTTCCTCTCTCTCAATTGGTAGTTCCTTAGGATGATTCTTGGTGAGTGCATTACAATTTGCTAATTTGTTAATATTTCATGATTGATTCTTAAATTGATTTGCTTAATTGAATTGCATTCTTATTTAGTTTTGTTACATTTGAATTATTGTGAATTGTTTGGTCTTAGACCTTAGGATTAGATTATTCCTCCTTGTAGGATTGACACCCTAGGTACTACGCGAACGACCCGTATGCTTGTGAATTGTTGAGGTTAAATATTAAAACTTACACATATCCAAAAACCGCAATCATTAAGCATAAAATTAATAAGTTGTAACCTTCCAACATAAGTTATTACATTAACATTTCAATTTCTTATAGATTTAATCTATAGAGATTGGTAATCCATAAAAGTCAATCTTTTGGTGGTTATAGGGATGCCGAAGTACCTATAAGGAGGTTCCCCATGATTGAAACTTGTAATATTGGCAATTTACATTACTATTCTATTGCAACCTACATATGTAAAGTAAGTTCTCTTTCTAAGGTTTAAACTAAACCTTAAGATGTTTTTGAATTCCATCAATGATTTATAGAACATCCTGACATATTCTAAATTAGCACTACATATGAGCAATATATCATCAAGAAATGAAAGAGTAAATATTATGAGCTTGTCATATTTAAATGGAATATAAATTTTCTCTTTCTCTCTTTATATTCAAAGCTATACTTTTAGTAAAGGATTTTATTTAAGGAATAAGAAAAGTATAAAGACAATGGATCTTCTTATCTTAGTCCCATAATATCATTAAAATATTGTGTAAGTTCACACTACCTATAAGGAAACTATAAGAAATAGTTGAGACACATTAGAATAGCCATATGAGGCATTTGATTAGAAAATTCCAAGTTTCTATGATGCTAAACAAAAATTGCTAGTGTAATAAATAGAAATTCTTGTTAAAATCAATTTTAAAAGAATAATTCTTAATCTCCTTTTTTTCATGGTAGTTTTTAAAAAGTTTATGTGTTGGGCACCGTTTCTGACACCCAACTCCTGCTCAGATATCAAATAATGTTGGACCTCGCTTTCGGCGCACAACATTCAGGGTCATAAGACAGGTGGTGCACTGAATCATAGAGTGTGAGGAAACACATTTCTTTAACTTCATAATAGATTTTGGGAAACCTCAAATTAGAATCACAATTTGACTTCTTCAGAAGCTTTGTTCCCTATTGTCTTAAGTTTCTAATGACACCAAAATCATTTGATGTGGTTTAGAATTCTAAGTGTTAGGGCTTATTCCAATTAACCCTCATTAGTCATCCTCGGTTCATCTTCATTCTCTGATATCGTAAGTGTCGGGCCCTATTTTCCTAATCATTCTTATACTGAAGAAAATATTCTATGCTCAACTTCTATCCAGTTATTGTAAGTCTTAAGGACTGAGTTGAAATTTTATTCCTTTTGATCATTTGTAGCTCTATGCCTTTAGTTTATTTTGAAATAAGAACCATCTCATTCAGAGCTCCACAGCTTAAGATATGCCTAAAAATCCAAAGTGTGTTAATAACCTAGTTATGCCCTTTCAACTGATCCCTCATTTTCCTCCCATCAATCTCTTTCAAATCAACCTCAAAAGCTCAAAATTTTATTGAGAGATAGGAAAATGTGTCAGAAATTTATTGCTTCAAGAATCACTTAATTTGGAGATCGGGTTATGAAGTTATGGCCAAAAGAATTAACCATGCTCATATCCTCAATCACGATGTAGCTATCTCTGAACAATTAGTATAACTTTCACTAAAGATTTTAGAATAAGGTTTTCTTCGAATGAATGTTTTCGAAGAGGACTTCCAGTTCTAGAACTTTCATGAAGACCTTGAAGGCAAAATATATCATCTAGAGGGTCAAAAATGGGACTAGACGATAGGATCAGTGAATAGTGCACCAGACGAAGCGCACTCACCAGACGAAGTGCACCCACCAGATGAAGCGCCCTCACTAGATGAAGCGCACTCATCAGACGAAGTGCACTCATCAGACGAAGCACACTTATCAAATGAAGTGCACTCATCAGATGAAGTGCACTCACTAGACGAAGCGATGTCACTAGACAAAGCGCTCTCACTAGATGAAACGATCTCACCAGGCAAAGTGCTCTCACAAGATGAAGCACTATCACCAGACGAAGTGTCTCCATAAGATGATACGTCCTCACCAGATGAAGCGTCTTCACAAGATGATACGTCCTTATAAGACAAAGCACCCTATAATGTCATCAAACGATACAAACTATACTCCTGAGTATCTCCCCTTATAAGGATCATAACTTCTTATTCCAATATCCAATAACTTCATATTTTATAGCATTGGAGAGCTAGAAAAACAAGCTACAATTCTATGAATTTAACTTATCAAATTCATCCTAGAACAATCCAGATTTTTCCCTAAAGTCAGAACACCAATTTTCCCTTATGGAAGACTTGAAATTTTTGCCTTTTGCAAACTAGGAATGTCCTCAGCTTAACCATTCAGCTTCCAAAATGATTTCATTAAACTCTCAAATCTCAACTCGTTTGTCTCATCACCTTCAGTTACATCTGATCAGTCATAATTCCTATCTTCCTTCCCGTAACATCTCACTTATGTGTACATATATATATGTCAATGGTTTATGCTCCAAAATCATCAATTCAAGATGGTAACTTCTTCATATATATATAATTTTAACTCACATCATCCATACACCATTCACATTTCATTAACATTAAAAGAATAAAGATTTACAAATCTTTAATGGCATTCCAAGCTTCATTACATCATCGTTTCAAAATCTCAAATTACAAAAGGTCCTTAAACAAACAAACTTCTTGCTTTCCCAAAATCAAGTCAAAATACAAAATAAGCAAAATGGGAGAAATTCCCTTAGGCTCTTGATCACTTGGTCTCTTAGCTATCACCTGAAGATGGGATAAAAGGAGGTGAGCTTGAAATCTCATGGGCAACAATTTATAACGGAAAAACAAGCAAAACCTTTGAAAGTAATTACTTCTCACAGAAAATTTTCATTGAGTTCATAAAATGCATGTTTCTTAATTTCTCATTGTGTAGTTAAATTACAAACCATAAAACATGAATACATCAAACTTGTTCACAGATAATAGGCACATAAGCACATCATAATGGTTTGGGTGGATCCAAAACAGAACGTACTACACATTTCCCCTAAGGGTCCTATGTAGCCATGAACAGAATATACTACACATTTCTTATAAGAGTCCTATATAGCCATGAATAGAACATACTAACACAATCCCACATAATGGTTTTGCGTAGCCATGAACTTATGGGAGTCCATGAAGGAGCTCCATGCTACTAACGACTAGGCCGGAGAAGCCTTTGACTTGGTCAATGTACACGTGACTTAACTTAGGGGACCACCACAAACCCACATAATCGTGCATTTCACATCTTGTAAACATATTGCCCAAAATGGCACTTCTTGGAAACTTGTTTTTCATGAACATAAGGTATTTCGAATACCATTTCCAAAAACATGATTCCATAAACATGTATCTTTTCATAAAAATTCTTTTTCAAAATCTTTTTACATATCAACACAATACATATATCAAACATATAGTAGATTTTCAATTCATTGAGGAAGCGATAGATGCAGCACTCATGATGCAATTGAAATCATTAAACTTTCTTCATTCAAATAAAGCATGTGGTGACTTATTTACTCTATTATAAACATGTACCCACCTTGATTTCCTTACTTATAGACTTGCTCAAAATGTCTCTATTTTTGCTTCTCTTGTCTTTCTTGATTTCCTTGATTCTTCACCAAATGAAAAGATATTTGGCTCAAATGGAAGCTCCTCTCTTGTTCTACCTTTTTCCCTTCTTGAACAACCTCAAAATCTCTCTTGAAGGCTAAGAAAATTGAAACCCTAGCTTGTTTTCTCTTCTTTTTCTGTCTTCTCCATGACACTCTCTTCTTTCTTTCTTCTAATTTCATTCTTCTCCCTCAATTCACGTTTTCTCCTTCTTTTAAATGTAAGACCACTTTTTCATCTTCCAATCCTACCCTTAATGAGTGTGCAATGTCCATTTTACCCTTCTTATATGCCTTATGTTCTTCATCCTTAAGTGTCTTGCCAAAATTACCCTTGAACATTCTTATAACGTTAACACTTTAATTCCACTTACCCATTCAATAAATCCCACTAGCTTTGACATAGTAATTAACTCGAACAAGTTTAATCTATCAAAACCTAAAAAATTATTTAATTATGCTTATTCATTAAGAAAAAATTTGGGGGCCAATATTTCTCCCTCTTTTAAAAGAATTTGGTCCTTGAAATTCTTACCTGTCTGATCTAGGGGCAGGGGCATGCTCCCTCTTATGCTTCTCCGTTTTCCATATAACTTCATCACTCAAATAATTTTCTTTCAAATGACCCTAGCTAATGGATTCAATCAATCCTTTCATGACTTATTTAGATATCACACTATCTTATATGTTCCCTCAATATACTTCAGATTACTTAACTTTCCACTTCCTGTATGATAACACCAATATCATATCATATCATATCAATATTTCTTAACACGCTCACATTACAAATCTAAGACATCTTTCTTCATTAGCACTTCTTATATAAATTTCATATAGACCTATTCAAGACAGGCTTAGCTAATCTTTTTTCCTAACTTGAGCACACCTTGGCATGGTGATACCCTCAAAGATAAATTTAACTTTCACTTAATAATTCACA
>JANSVA010000217.1:32563063-32575405 GCA_025504915.1 Erythroxylum reticulatum | reverse complement strand
GTCTTAAGTTGACTCTGCTTCATCTTAAGAGTTGCATCATTTTAAGTTGACTTTGCTTCATTTTAAGTTGACTCCACTTCGTCTTAAGAGTTGCATCGTCTTAAGTTGACTTTGCTTTGTCTTAAGTTGACTCCGCTTTGTTTGTCTTTCCACTTTGTTTATCTTTCCGCTTTGTCTGTTTCCTGCTTCATCTGACTTTCTGCTTCGTCTGTCCTTCCGATTCGTTTGTTTCCTACTTTGTCTATCTTTCCGCTTAGTTTGTCTTTCCGTTTCGTTTATTTTCTGCTTTGTTTGTCTTTCCGTTTCGTCTGTCTTTCTGCTTCGTCTGCTTTCTGCCTAGGTGACCAATACTTCTCCTTTTGTACACTATTCATTTGATGCTATCGCCTGCTCCATTTTTTGACCCTTCAGACGATAGAATCTGCCTTTGAGGGCTTCATGAAAATTGTAGATCTCGAAATCTTCTTTCAAAACACCCTAACATGGTTTTAATCTGATATCCCAAATTACAATTATGCTAATTGCCCAAAGATAGGTGCAACATAATTGAGGTCAAAACCCTGTTTGTTTTTTTTAGCCATAACCTTGTTATAGGATCTCCAAATAAGATGACTCTTATCTCTAATTAAACTAGAGACATAGAGCCCCAAATGCTCTGGACAAGTCTGTTTAAATTTTCATTTTGAGGTTTCCCAAAATCTGTTCAAAAGTAGGAAAAGGGAGTTGCTTTGATGTCTGTCCTGGTGTGGGCTAGCCACTCATTTGGGATGGTGACTAAAGAGGGTTCCTTGAAATAACCCTATAGGATATTTTGCTCACGCTTTATGACTCTAAATGTTGGGCTTCAAAATTGGGGTCCAATAACACCCATGAGTGGTTCATACCAAATTACTAGAAAACATTTCTCTCCATTCCAAACTCATATAGTCTTCATTCCTAAATCATAAATTTAGTCTTTCTATACCCATTATAATTTTTAAACAGGTCAAATATGAGTTTATATGATAATCATCAACAACCTAAAACCTCACTCATGCTTTCTCTCACTACTACGTTTCTATCTTTGATCTGATGCATTTCTTTCCATATTTCTAACTCTTTCATTTCATCATAAATTTATTATTTAAGCAACTCTAAGTCATGACCTCACCAAAACTTCATTTCATATCAGTAAGCTCATTTAAGTTCATGTAAATCCATTTCTAAAAATACTCCACAAATGCACGCATGAATAGTGAAATCACCATATTCAGATTTCTCTGAACCAAACAGTGTATATAAATTTCTACATCAACTTTCCAGCACTTTCGCATACCTAAAATAGAACCTATTTTGTATCACTAATTCACATATCATTCTTCTGATTCATTACCAACGAAACTGTACTTCTAAACTTCTCATGCGTGTATTCATTTATATGCAGAATCAACAACAGTATAACATCATCAGTTTCACTTACTTGAATCAATAATAGTTCCAGCGATAAGAGTGATTCAATTTCCACTCAAAAAGCTATTCGGTGATGGATAACACGGAAGAGAACTTCGGTTTAGTGAAGACTGAATCTATAACTGTCTCTTCCTAACCAAAATATAATAATACGTGTAATCTTGCATGTCCTTCACGCGTCACTATTTACATGAGCCATTTATCATTAACTTATTCAATCTACATGTCACAATATAAGTGGTCCATTATTTCTAGTCCAAAAATACTCCAAATTCCTAAAATTCACCAAAAATTTCAAAATAATACTAATAGTCTCCAAATAAATTTTTAACATCAATATGTCACACTTTACATTTTAAATCACATTATTCAGTCAATTATACCCGAAAAATGTCAATGAATGCATGAACAATTATTTTCAATATACCAACAATAAATATTCTCATGTGTGAAAATATAATGATGCATGAGCATGCAATGCACCCTAATTGCTCTCAGTACGCTCAGTTCACAATTATGGGGTCTAGCCCTGAACAAGAGATACTACAAACTAACTCTTGAATACTGAGACTGACTATACATTGGGTGACTTGATGACGTTGACAATGACAGAGCAGGCCTAAATGGCAGGATTTGTGCTTCATACGATGAACTCGTTCGTTTTCAAAAATTGTCCTCCATTGTTAAGGAGATCAAAGCTAAAGTAGAGAGACGTGAAGAATATAAAAGAAGGATTAAGTAAAAGTCTCAAAATTGTTAATGTTTAAGGAAGCATTAAGATGATGCAACGACATTTTAATTTTTACTGCTTTTTTTAACATATGGCAACAATTTGTTATTATTGTTGCTTGATAATATTATTAAAGGCTACGGTTTGCATTATATTAATTTTAAGCAGCATATTTTAAAGTGTTACAAATATATTTTGCTTAAAGTACTTTTATGGTAAAAGAAATTTATATGTCCATTATGCAATTTTTCTATTAACCCTTATTGAGGATTTGGTGTTAAAGTTTTAGAGATATGTTAAAATCATAAAGATGACAAAATGTATTGAAATTTTGAGGTGAATAATGTCTCAAAAACTTTGATGATATATAAGATGTATGTTAAAACCTTACTAATAAGATGCAAGAGGATGAAGCTAAAATGTATAATACCTTAATGAAATTGTTTCATTCAATTTAGCCTAGTAAAAGCATAAATATGGACATCAATTAAAGGCTTTGCTATACAATAATAATAATTACCATTAGAAGAAACAATTTCTTGACTTTTCTTGTCTATACGAGATATGATAGACATTATAAGTATTTCTAGTTCATGCTTACAAGTGTTTGATATTGAATTTAGATTCAACATAATTATAATGTTCAATGCATGATAATAAATAGATTGTTGAGTAAAACTAGTTGATCCAAGTTTATGTAAATAGTTTGCCTGTGATGGATGAAATGAGACTTATGCTTAACATAACTGGCAAGAATACAAAGTTGGATATTCGAGACTATTCTTTTATGTCATATTGGTTAATTCAACATAATAAGAATTATAAAATTACATATAAGGATGATAACGGTATTAAATTGTTAAATTATACATATGATGTATTAGATAGAATAACAATTTATAAAAGGACGATACTTATGTTTCATTATATTAATAATGATTTTATAAGATATAGTCATGTGTTAAATGAAATGATTATTTAAAATTTTGAAAAGTTTAATTTGTTTAAATATAAGTATAAATTAATCATTGAAATTGTTGAAACACTTCGATGAGTCATTATGGTGAGTTTTAAAGTTTTTGATTATCTATATGGAATGAGATTATATGGTGAATACCTTCACAATAAAATGCCATAAAAATATGTATTTATGTAAGGAGGAAAATACAATACAATTTATTGTATGATGCAATATTTTTTCTTTTATACTAATATGTGTATTACTTACTTCAATTTTTCTAATTAGATCAATTAGCAAGTTTTCAAATTAGATATAAAATGCTAAGTCTTTGAAAGATTCAAATTTAATGATTTAAGGATGTGATGCTTAGTTAAAACATGTATTATCCTCTAAATTTATAAGTAAATTGAATAATAAAAGGTTATGAGAAATCCAATAGGTTGGATATAATCTTACAAACATATTGAAAGAATATTTGTTTCAATATATATTATAAGAGAATGGTTCTGAAGATAAGTTATGGGATTAAGATGAAATTTGAAGTTTTCAAATTTCATGATAGTACATTCACTTAGAGCTAGTGACTTTGTTGATACATTTTATATATAGTTGAAAGGTTACAAGACATTGAAAGATTCACTTTCATGATGAATTCAAAGAGTTTGTTTTGGAGATGATTGTGAATTTATCATGTCTACAACAAGGTTAGTGGGAGTATATTTGGCCCTATTGCTCACAAAGAATCATAATTCTAATTTTCAATTATTGAAAATATAATTATCCAAGAATATCTCTAATTAGATATGAAAAATAACAACTTAATTTTGGAAATTAAATCTATAAAGATAGATTAGAAGTTGTTTACTTATTATAAGTCCAAGTATATACAAGATGTAGTAAAGATGTTTAATATTTGAGATATTTAATACTTATGAAGTATTGAAGATATCCATTATTCAATATACTAGTAGATATTTGAGTTTAAGGTTATACAAATATTAACTTTAGAAGTAAATCCTAATTAAGATCTATTTCACTTAGAATAATACCATTTTTAAGATTGAAAAGTTCTAAAGTGGCAATGGTTACTAATTAAGCCAAAATACATTTTTCATTTAGTTGAAATGATTAATTTGATTAATAAATTATTTAATAATCTTGATATAGCTCGTTATATTGTTTAAAACAATAATGTACTGTCAAACATTAGAGCCATTAGGCACGTAAAAGGAGATAAGGTCTCATAAAAAAATCAAATGATGTATTTAGGCAATATTTTTTAATTATGATGATAATTAAAATGAAAATTATAAGATTTAAGCAAGTATTTACTATAGAAAATCTTGTAGAATTATCTCATTGAACCACTGTCCAAGTAGTAGTATGATCGTCATATGATTATATAGAATAAAATATTTAAATGATTGGCTAAATGTAAGTGGAAGATTATTGGTTTATGCCTTATAATCAATCAATTAGTTGTAGTTTAGTGATAAAATAATTTAAAGTCATTTTTTATCTTGTATATATTTAAATGTATGTGATAAAGTCCATAGAATAATTATACATTGCAAATAAAATTATGATGAGATTATAATTATGAGATTTATATTGCATTTATGCATTATTCCTAAATTGTTCCTAGTCATTATTTTATTAAGAATAGACATTAATAGAATGTAAAAAGATTAACATATGTTATGTTTCTCTTTTTAAAGGAAGTAGTCGATCTTATAGACTAAAGTATGAAGATACTTAAATAAATGAGTGGGTGTTTACTAGAGAACAAGTTTATTGAACTGACCTTATATAAGAAATCTATTTGGAACATTACTAGGATGTATATGAAAATTATCATTGTGATGATTGTATAAGTGATCCTTTGATTTCAAATTTCTAAAGTTATCTTATATGAAAATTGTTATATTTTGATACTACTTATGACATGTTCTAGTCATGGATAGCTTAGTCGGTACTCATTAGATATAACATGAACTATATGGAGATAGTTGAGTAACTAAGATAGGATTCATCACCCTAAAGTAATTAGTGAGAATGTTTCATTGTTCTTGATTAGTATTAATTCAGAAAATCCTTAGCTAAGGTAGAATGACGCTTTGTAAATAGTTTACAAATGTCATTAATTGAATTAATAGCTAGTAATGGAAAACTAATATGATTGAACTCAAAATATAATAGACGTTAATTTCATACTTTATGTAGGATTAGAACATTATATGATGAAAAGATTGAATTATACGAAGAAAAAAAATCTTGAATGGAAAGGTTAGTGAAAACTATTTTGACATTCTTAAATATTTATGTGATCATAATGTATTATTAGTCGTCAATCTTGATATCTAAATATAAATTTTTTAATTAGAGAACTAAAGATAAATTAAAGAAGTTAAATTTATCTAATCCTAGATATGATTTAGAGTTATAATTTGTATCAATTGTCGACATATTTAAGAAATTAATGGATCACACATAAAGTACAGGATGAATAGAGTGAAGATATTTTAATCAAATTTGATTTAATTATAAAGTTTGAAAAACTTTATGATTAAATATGTGATATTTAATAAATAAGGATCAATATTAAATATTGGATCTTATTTGGACATAATTGGTAGTTAATTAGAATTATTTTTAATTCAAATTAAATTTTAGTTGAAATTAAATTACTTAAATGTCTCAAACCTATTATAGTACTCATTGTCTAATGCTCTTTACAAGAGTTACAGAGTTCTCTCAACTCGCTTTATGGATAGAGTTAAAGGATGAACACTTATACAGTTAGTGGTTAAGATAAATCGATTTCAGAAACGATTCAAGAGATATAACAAGAATATAATCAACTTCAAAATAAGGTACGAATTAAAATTCATGTTTTATTATGATTTAATTGTTAATAATTTTATAGAATTTAAGGGATTTTAACTTTTGAGAAATCAAATACGAAAAAATTTTATAATTATTTCACTGTTATGCATGATTAGATCCCAACCTAATGTTATGCATGATTAGATCCCAACCTAATTTGATGACCGGAAGAGAACATCAACATGCAGCTTTTGCTTGCGCACAAAAATAATCTCTTGAAATTCTAAGAAGCAACAAAATTAGGAACTTTCTTCAACCAAAGCTGAATGTATGTCAGCCAATGAAACAACTTGTGAAGTAGTTTGGTTAGGAAGAACTCTTTCAGATTTGGGCCATCACAAGCAAGTCCAACAAAGATTTTCTGTGACAATGTCTACAATTGGCATGGCTAATAATCTTTCTTCCATTGCTGGGAGTAAGCACATTGAGAATTGCCATCATTTTATTCGTGATTTAGTGAATAAAAGAGAAATCAAGTTTGAGTTCATCAACACAAATGATCAGCCAGCAGATATGCTCACCAAGTTGATCACCTTAGAAAAGTTCGAGAAGTTCATGAAGCTGCTGAAAATTGCAAATTAAGAGGGTGAATTTGTGAGAGTTAATTTGCAATAAATATATACACATACGTTTCATTAGTTATAAGTTTAATTAGAAGCACAACTGTCAGAATTTATTCTTCTTTGAGTGAAAAGAAGAAAAAAAAAAAAGAATACTCAAGTAGGAACGTTAGCCCTACTTGTTCCCAAAAATTAAATTTTCTCATCGAGTTTTTGTTTTTCGTAGCACCCTTCATACTTTAGTTGTCTCCAACAATAGCCTCAAATTGCCGTTTGCTTTAAGAAACTAATACTGTGAAAGCCTTGTATTCTTCTTTTTTATCGATTGGATTTTATCACCATGGTAGAAGTTAGAAAACTATAAGAGTACAGGGAACTGTCATCATTGAGTTCTCAATGGTTGAAGACACTTCTGAAAGGGCATTGTGTCTGCCGCATAGAAAAAGATAGGACCACATTCAAAAAACAACACCTTATCCTCATTAAAGAAGCATGGAAAGTAGAAGGATAGTCGCTGAAAACTCAACTTTCATCATTTTTAGAGATCACATTGTCATTTTTGCCCCTTTATCCTTCTTGTTTTCTTGTCATTCACAGCTTAGCACACGTGGTCAGCCCATTTTTGTTTGCGTCGAAGAACAAAAATTCAATCTGCTTTGGTACGCTTTCGGGTTTTATTTTCAGTGCGGTCGTTATGTTTTCTCGACATACAATAGGGAGAATGATTGTGGGCAAAGGCATGAAATCTTCAGTGTCCAAAATTGTGTACCAAGCTCTCTCCCGTTGAATACAAGTCATCTATCACATAAATGATAGCTTATTAAAAAGCTTATATTTAATAGGACAAAATTGGTACACAATTTTTAGCACAGAAAATTTGCCCGGGTGGGCAAAGTTGAATGAGATTCTCTCAAGTTAAATGAGATTCTTTCAACTAAAATGCAGATACTAATGGTCCGAGATTATTGAACATATATTTGTTTAGGAGCGTGATCCTCTCTAATTCTAGTCCTATTTTTAATATCAGGTTTTGTATTTATAAAGGCTATCCCCTTCTAGTTGTTTCATCTTTCTTACTACATACTCTTAGAATGCATCTTTATTACGACTGATTGCAAGTTTTGTTTTGTACATGAATTTCTTGATAAGTGCATCTTTTTGATAAGTTGAACATTTTGTTTTTTTGGATAAACTGTTATCATTCTACCATATTTTTATTTTATTTATTTTTCTGAAATTATTTTATTTTAATTATTTATTATTATTTTATTCTAAGTACTTATTAGTTTTTTAGTATATTTAGTTATTTTATGACATCTTTTATGTTTATTTGAATAAAATAAAAAATTATTTATTTATTTTAGTTTTATTTATTTACCATTTTTAGTTTTTTTATTATTACTATACATATTTTTTTATTGCCACATTTATATGTAGATATACTTAAAAAATAATTTTTTATTTTATAAAAATAAAGTTAAGTATTATTACATTTTTTTAAATCTCATACTTATTTATGCGAGATTCGCGTGAATATAATGATATTTATCTCATTTGAGATATTGCTTGGATAGTATTTCTGTGAACAACGTCAAATCTTGAATCATAAGTCGAGACAATAGAAACTGTGAAATTGAATTAAGATGAAAGCCTACACACTGAGCGAAAACAACTAACGAATCGACACTGTCAATACTAAGATATTTAGTTTGAGAACCCACTCACAATTCCAGATGCCTTAATACAAAAACAAGGCCATTTTAATCACCAGATGTTCTAAACCTTGCTAGCCCTTTATCAAAACTACCATTTACACTTGGAGTTTAACTAAAAATTACTGATCGGGAACAGATGATTCGCCAAAATAGCAATCGCATGTAAGAGCGAAAAATAGCCTTCTAATTGGCGAGAACCTCCCAGATTAACTCGGGATCATAAGAAGGCATTCTTGCAAGAGAACAGCCTTCTAATTCAATGTTCTCTGGTGTAAACATTGGACAATCAGTAGAGGAGGAGCTTTCACACTTTAAGAAATCATTTTCAGATACAGCCGGTGACACTAATTCACCGCCCCAAATGTCACCAAAAACTATAGGAGAAACTGATGATGACGACGAATTTGAGTCTGCCTTCGCAACTTTCCCCTTGTCATCACCATTTGGATCAATATTGTTCTTCTTTGCTGCAATCTTTTTGGCTCTCTCTTTCTTCACCTTCTGACAAATAGCTTGAATTTTGGCGTCTACTGAACTCTTCAAAGCGCTCCATTTTGCAGAACCAGTGAATCCCAAGTTACTGGGATCTTTAAGGTTCGGGAAATTCAATCTCGCATATTCGCCTCTAAGCTTATAGGCAGCACGATCGTAAGCATAAGCTGCAGCTTCTGCAGTGTCATATGTGCCTAACCAAACTCTCATTCTGTTCTGAGGAAGTCTAATCTCTGCTACCCATTTGCCCCAATGTCTCTGTCTCACTCCCCTGTACAACTTCTTCTTTATTGGAGCTAGGTAAGTATTTGTACTCGCAGAGTTTTGGAGTGGTTTTGGGATTGGGAGTACAGCCCCAGAAAAAGAAGTGTAAGTTCCAGTTTCCTCGCCGAACTTTTGTAACTGCTCTCTCTGGCGGAGATACACTGAATTGCCTAAAGGCTCAGAAACAGGGTTGTTAACGGTACTCACTTGTGCGCAGTGGGAGAAAATTGAATCTAAAGTATTGGAGCCTCCTGCCAAAATGAGGTGCGACAGGGTGGAGCCAATATCGGCAGTTGTGCCAAATCCAAGAGGAAAGTACGTCTCTTGCATCGTTTCCAGTGATTTAGAGAAAACTTTCAGGGGAAGTAAGGATGTATGAGAAGAGAACTCAGATAAGATACAATTATACAAAAGCTTAAGGAAGCAGGGCACTTAAAATTGTCCCTCGACAAAAGCTAATCAAAACTTATTCAGGAATAATCTAAAAAGAAAAATGTCTAAAGAACCAGATAAGAAATGATCTTGCTAGCGAACTCAGAGTTGGTGAAACGGTGAAGACATCACAAGTGAAGAGACTTTAAAGCTAGCGATTTGAGTATTAAAGAATCACCTCTGTTCCAGGGAATTCTGAATGTGAAAAGCAAAGGTTAATAGGAAACAAGAGTGCGTAATTGGGTATGGTTAAAGACCAAACATATCAGGACTGGCTCTCGTTGGAGGGGAAAGCTTAAAAGGAAGTTTTTTTTTTTTTCTCCAACTTCCGAAGATGATCTCTAGTTCCTAAGCTGATCTTATGGATAGGTCCAAGTTGATACATTTATAGGTGAAGATTGAACGACCTGCTAGGAAGTTATTTTCAACTCCTCTGCATTCACAACCATGGATTGCATAAAGAAGTCGCTGTATAATGACTATTCTGCCCTTCCTTATTGGAGGCGTCGAGAGAAGTTTGAAAAATAAAAAATAATTTAATTAAAATTTATTTTATTATAATATCTTTTTCTTATATAATTCTTGGATGTAAAATAAAATTACTGTTGAATACAAAGAATTAAGTTTTGTATTTCATCAGTTATTAAATTGTTTAATTTGTAAATATTTAATTAAAATTTTAAAATTTTGAACATCGAAATATAAAATTTTAATTTTTAAAAAATAAAATTGATTGAATTCCCAAGTTAGCAACTAAAAATTTTGTTAATTTCGAATATGAATATTGTCATTTATAGAAAATAAATCACTCATTGATATTAAACTTTAATTGGTAGTAACAAATTAAAAGAAATATTAACAATTGCTTGAAGCAACGTCGTCTTAGGCACGTTCGATGGATATAAATGATAGCAATCCTTAAACATCTATGAATAAGTCAAATACTTTAAGTGACACATATCTTTGTACTATATTGTATAAACGATTAACTTAATATGTGAACCAACTTTGTTTAATCAAATGCTTATGCACTGAAATTTAAAACAAAAAAATAAAAAAGACTTTAAATTTAATAATATTTCATCTTTTCAACTGCCTTCAAACTTCTGAAAAAAAAAAAGCAGTCTTCAAACTTCTATTTTAATTATCTTGTGGCATTGACTATCGTAAAACAATTCCTAGAGATCAAACGTCAAACTTTTGAACCCTGCCCATCCATATAACAGTCCTACAGATTCAGCCATCATAGAAAGTCCTCACGAAGTGAGACTGGAAATGTTAACCAGATTACAAGAGAAACGATAATTTGTTCGAAAAATGTGCACTTAACATGAAATAAGGAGCAATCAGAGCATTAAAGAAACGAGAGAGGGGGGTGATATTGTAATTGCAAAATCATGTGAAACGCAAAGGTGTCCAACACAGCACATCGACTCGGAAGTCTGAAAATGGAAAATCCGTGTAGTGGTTTCACATTCATATTTGACACCTTCCTGTGGTCCCTCTTTCTTCTCTTCCTCCTTGTCTCTGCTAGCTGTTAAAAAGCTACTTTTTCCATTTATTATTAGCCAGACTCAGATAGCTTCGTTATTAGAAGTCCAGCAATATTATTTAGACCTGTTCCTGCCACGTGTCTCCTTATGCAATAGGACGAAACATCCAGTTGCAATGGAAACTGGAAACCTTCGCTGCACAATGGATGCTACATTTCACAAGACCAAGTAAAGAATGACACTCAGCCACGGAATGAATTGTGGAACGATAGACCCATTTCATTCATCATCACCATGGGCGTGGGACCCCTCCCTTTTCTCATTAAAGACGGAAAGACAGGATTGAAAGGTACTGTTCATAGGTCTCTCTTTTGAAATACACTGCTTCTGCTTGCCAAATCACACGTACGTACAAACACATCTTTAATGCCCTAAGAAAAACTTTCCATGGACATGTGAAGAAACCTAACCATTACCCATAAAAAAAAAAAAAACTTTCCATGGACATGTGAAGAAACCTAACCATTACCCATAAGTCAATACTGCAATATTGTACTCGTTCCGTAACCTTCTGTCATCTTTTTCAAGATTGACTGACTATTTTAATCCTGTTAGAAGAGAACTGGAGCTCTATAAAGCACAATCCGAAGCTCGATTGATGAAAATTATGACAATTTTGCTTGTTACGTATATGTTGAGAGTACTGATTCAAGCCATTCATAGTTTAACGATGTCGACTTCCCAATCTGATTATACCGTCGTTTCCATCCATTTTATGCTTTTAAATGAATGGCAGCTGGTCTATCCATCAATTAGTTTGTCCTATAATATATATGCCTCCCACATTTAAATTCATCTAAATATAAAATTATGGAACAGAATTCAAATCCAGGTAGTCGTTGAGAAACAAGTATTGATCAATGAAACTCAAAGTTGGTTGAAGATTTTATATAGCACACCTTACAAGTTCATGTATCTTCATCTTTGGAGCAATAATCAAGTAATAACCATTAACCAGAGAGCATATCCAATTAGCATAAAAGATCAACTAAAGGGGTATGATCGTAATCTTGCACCAAGCTCTATCTTAATTATTGAGGCTTGGCCCGGTGAGTAAATACTTTCCCAAAAAGTCGTGTTTTGTCGGCATCCGGACTTAGTCACAGAAGCACAACACAGCCACCGCCGACTATCCAAGTGGTGCTGTGTGTCTTCCAGAGGTGGGCATGTCGTTCTTTAAGTTGGTCCTCGTGTCACCTTCTCATTACTACCCAATTTCTGGTGATAATTTCAGGATAATCGGTTCTTTTACTAGTGATGTCATGCTTGTGTGAGCATGTCCTCATTCAGATGATTGGGT
>JANSVA010000217.1:32537980-32550545 GCA_025504915.1 Erythroxylum reticulatum | reverse complement strand
AGAACGTTTTAGGCTATTAAATAGCCTTACAAAACATAACAACTATATTGAAAATAGGAAACAATAACCCACTAAAAGTAGTAAACAATAGCCTATTACTAGTCTACCACTAATTGCCAGCTTTTAGTGGCCTTATTAAATGAAAAGATAGTTAACTAACTATAAGAAGTTGTGCCAATGTGGGATACGTAACAACATCTTTCGAAATTAATGTTAGAAGGTCATAGTATTTACAATTCAAATTAAATGTCCAAGAATTAAGAACAAAAAAATTAGTGAAAGAAATTGAGAATGAAAAACATTTTTATGAAACTAAAGATGTTAAGAATAGTGTGTGAGACTTTATATTAGAGAAATTGTTCTAAGATATAAGAGGTCCAAGTCGAACTAGTATCCAAACACTTCATTTGTTGTTGGTTTGATATTCTGAAGTGTAAATTAAATAAGTATCCAAACACTTTATTTATTGTGAATTTGATATTGTTGTAAGCATTACCAATGACATATATTTATATGAAAAAGACGATAACAAAAAGATAAAACAGAAATGATGATAATAAAAACCAAAATGTAAGTATATGAAAAAAATATGTTACAAACTATTTTGTTAATATTATATAATCAATCTTGTTTTGATAACATGGCTAATACTTAATAAGCGTTATTTATGATATTGAATTGGATTCGAAACGATAAAAGACTACGTGCCTGTTTGGTTGAACTTTTGGAGGGTGAATAATACTTTTTCTAACCGCAAAAGCTATTTTTTAAGAAAAATAAGTGTTTGATCATAAAATCCAAAAGCACTTTTTTAATAGAAATGACTTTTTTAGAAGTTAAATACAACTTTTTAAGAAGTTCAAATTTGGAGCTTTTAAAAAAAGTCCCTTATTTTAACTTTTTCGGGTAGACTTCTTTCTGTTATTTACGTTTATATCGCAAGTTTACGCAGTAGTTTTGCAAGCCATTAGAGACTACAAGGAAGTCCTTCACAGGGTCTTCTTGGATAGGAAGGACGAGCTTGGGGAGTCTCTAGAAACCTTCTAACTTGTTCTTGGCATCCCTAAGAGCTTCTTTGTGCTTCAATATAAGCTTCTTCTTCTTCAATGGGTATCTTCGTTTTCCAATACACTTGGTGGCGCAGATGATTTGAAGACAAGGTACTGGTGTCTCAGGGTTGGATAACGGAAGCTTAGAGATGGGCTAGAAGTAGCAACACTGCTCCAATGAAAAAGAAGAGACATGGACAACTAATGATGAAGAAGTGACTCTATACAAATTCTAGTTTGGGGGATAAGATTTTTAAATTTGTATTTAACTCATTTTTTCCTTTTGTCAAATTTTTATTAAAATTATCTTTATATTTAATTCACATAATAAACAAATTTTATTTGACAATTCATTTTTTTTCTCTTTTCAAAATTGATTTAAAGTACTTGTTAATCAAATTAATAAAAGAAACTTCTGTTAAAAAATACTTTATAAAATTAAAATATTAAATAAAAATTTTATTGTAATATTTTAATATTTGTTAAAATTATAAAATATTTTCTAATAATTTTAACGCACAAAGATGAAATTAACTAGGTGCAAACTAGAAAATTTCAAATCTGTAATGCCCTGGAAATGGAAGTGAAATGTTTTGAAATGTTTGCATGATACATTTATGGAAGAAATTAAACCTCAAAGTCTACACCATATGATACATGTATCAATTTGTAGTCATTCTATCAAAATTATTGATGTCATGATTTAAATGGAAGTTAATTTGTCAAATAATTGTAAAGTAAATATAAACCCATTCTATTCATGAAAGAGCTAGTAGTAGTTGAATTCTTTCAAATCAAATGTAAACCTAATATATTGAACTTTGTATATTGTTTAATATACTTTAAATAATATTTATATGTATAAATAATTTTTATTACAAAATAAAATATAATTAAAATTAATAAAAATATTTTTTATTTTTGTAGCCAAATAATCTACTATATGAATTTTTTTCAAAAAAGCTCTTTTCTAGTTGATAATTAAATAATTAACTGATTTCTTAAAAAGCTCTTTTAAAAAAATTTCTACCGACAAAAACTCTAATAATATAAACCTATCCAAACCAGATATTTCTTCTGCACCCTCGCGACTGTGATATTGACCTAATAACTGCTTTTTTTTTTTCACAAGCTCAAACCCGGCAAGTTGACTTATATGCAACTCGACCCAACACCGACAAATGTTGTTGATTTGTCCATCTAGATCATTGATTGATATGGTTGTTACAGGATATATACTTACCTGGCGTAGTTATTAATAGAGGAATTAGCAAACTTCCAGAAGCACTGTAGTAGTCCAACCTCATGTCGCACGCATAGGAAAAAGTCGACTGCGCCTGAAAGCAGATGCTGTATGGTTGGTTCATTAATAGATTCACTTGGTCAATGAAGTAGTGTGGGTTGTCAGCCGGAGTCGGGATGGCCTGTAACTAAAATATGAAAGACTCAACGAACATGTGGTGTGGACACGTCCGGCATAAGAATCTGGTCGGCTCGATCCCAAGCTTTAGTGGAGAACAGTATTGGCCGGCTCGAATGCTGTAGTTCAGGCTAGAGATGATCACGCACTTGTCCATCCCATAGCAACAATAATGCAAATTATAAAATAAATGTACTTATTTAATTTTTAAAATGATAATATGATGAAATTTCTATAATTTTGTTAATAAATTTTACATAGAAAATTGAAAATTAAGAATCGTTCCTTAAAATTATTAATATAGCAGAAATTTCTATAGGATAAATTATAATTGTTGACAATATAATACCTTTATTAATAATATTATTAATAATATTAATTTTATTTAAATTAATCATAATATAAATTTTAGAAACATCCATTTATTAAAATAAAAATGATATAATATATAAAAAATATAAAATTATTCTTTTATTATTTGCAATTAATGTTTTATTTCTAATTAAAATTTAATAAATATTACATAGTAAATTAATTAAAAATATTATTTTAAATAGAAATATAATTACATTGATACTACTAATAAAAAAATTATTTTTTAAAGAAAGAAACTAATCAAAAAGACAAGAGTGAAATCAAACTAACTCCATAATTATTAGATAAATTGTCATACTGAATTAATAAAACAAATTCATAAAAATTAAAAATAGGCTAAATAAATTTTAAATATTAAATAAATGATGTATTTTATGGCTAAACTTTTTTATAATAAAATATTATCATATATTCATGAGAGAATATATTACATTCGGTATAGTAAGACTACAATGACTATTGATCTAGTGGTTGAAACCATTCAAGAAATGTCCACAATAAAGACTTTTCATTGTTTATGTCACATAGATGTTGGCAGAGCTAAAGAGGGGATAGAGTGATGGCACAAGCATATAGGGTAGAAAGTGCCCAAAGATACCATAATATAAGGTACTTTGAGGTTGAACATTATAGGACTACCAAGGGAGTTAGTTTCACTGAGAAAATGATGCAAGTAATAAAACAAACTCAAACGAGCAAGTGAGGCAACTTCAGAAACATTAATAGATGTACTAGTAATGGGAAAAAGTATTTCTTTGTGATGGCAGAGAAGGTTTGATGAGCCATAAGAACTTGACAAACAAATACTTTAAAAGATAAAAGGTTTGAGAAGAAGATACCTCGTTGAAGAGGAAGAAAATATTTATAATGAGAAAAAGGAAAGAAACTATTTGGAGGCTAGGGTGGATTCTGTTTAAGCAACTTGGATAAACATGAAGTATAAGCTGTCATGTGTGGTATGAATTCACGAATGTAATTAACAATCCTGAGGAATTGTTATTTTTGTTTCACAGTGAGATTTTCATAAGGAAAATGTAACAGCTCTTATGCAATATGTGGACCAGGCTGGTAAAATCCATCTTTGAAATGCATACCCAAAAATTCAATCTCCTTTGTACTAGTAATGCTTTTAGAGGTTGAAAGCATGATGTCATGTTGTTTAGTAAGATTGAAGAATTGCTGACGTAAGGCCTAATGTTCTTCATGGGTCTTTGAGAGTAGGAGAATATCATCAATATAGATGATTACACTATTGAGGATCGGCTCATAAATCTTGGTCAAGGTTCTTTGAAACAGTGATGGGGAAACTTTAAGCCCAAATGGCACAACGGTCCATTGGTATTGTGCATTGAGAATGCAAAATGCAGCTTTGTACCGCTCAATTGGGTGAACACCCAATTGCCAAAATTCTACCTTAAGATCAAACTTGGAAAAGATAATAACTTCTTTTAAAAATAGTAACTGAGTACTGATCTTAGGGAGATGAAACTTGTCATCTTGAAGGAATGCATTCAGAGGATAGTAATCAGTCACCAATCTCTTTTTACCGCGCGTTTGCTCTGAAAGTTTGTTCACATAAAAAGCTTAATATGATTTTGTGGGCTCAATGACTCCTTGCTTCAAAAGGATAGCATAGTCGACTTTTGTGAGTTTGAGGTCATCAGGGTTAATCCCTAGATGTGTAGCTTTCGTAGGATTGATATCCTTATTCTTTTTGAAAGATAGACTTATGAAAAAGTCAGCTTTTTTCCAAAGAGGGTATAGATTAGAAAGTTGTGCATGTGATTTAGGACATTAATCTAATAGTTTAACTCGCAATGAGGTATATGGTGTAGGAACTTGAGAAAGTTCAAACACATTGTTCACTTCATTGTAGGGAAAATGATCGATACCTGAGACCTATGGGTAGGATATGTAAAGGTGAGGCTTTATTGTATACATCCATACCAATGAGAATATCTAGGCCAGGTAGACCACTGCCAAACACTTTAGTCCAAACTATACACTGTGGACAAAATCGTATCCCGATCTTTCTCTTTGTAATTATCCCAATCTTGAATGAATTGCCATCTGCAGCAATAAATTACTCATTATGTGAAGTCCATGCTTCAGAAGGTAAAATGTTGGGCTTCATAATCGTACGACTAGATCCAGTATCCATAAACCCAATAGTTTTGATAGGGTGATCATATTTGTCTTGTCTGAAGAGTTGGATATGACCATATGGTTGTTGGATTGGAGTACAACCTAATTTCATACAGGTCTGTTGTAGTGTGTATAGAGAATCATCCCGTAGAGAGATAGATGAATAAGAGGATTCATCTTCAAAGGTCGTAACAGAAACAGTAAACTCAGTGTCTTCATCTTCAGTGGATTGTTCCTCAATAAGATCTTCAAAGTTATTAGAAGAATGAATAGGACAAATTGATTGCATGTGCTTCAATAACTTGACATCTTTCTTGCTTTTGTGAGGACAAGTTCGTGCAAAGTGTCCTGGTTATCCATAGAGAAAACATCAATCAACTTTATGAGAATGGTGGGATTTTTCCTTTAACAATTGAACAAACTTTTGTTTTGTTCCATCCTTTCTATATAAGTTTTCCTAAAGGGCTAGTAACCTTCCATTTGTCTGCGAAACTTTCATCGATGATAGACATTATTGTGTTGAGGTTTCTTCTTATTGCTACAATCATAGTTCTGTCTTTACACATAATTTAAAGATAAGGCTTCTCGCAAGCCTGTTTGAGAAATGGACCACCTTTAACGATGTTCTTAAATAAGGCATGTTAATCACAAAGCTTATCAAGAGAGGCTAAAGCAAGCTGGTAGATTTCTTTAAGAGATTTATTAACAATATCCCTTTGTAAAGAAACAATGGCCTGTTATAAAAGTATATCAAAGATTAATATCATTCCATCCATTCAAAAGATAATACCTTTCCGTCATATGTTAAAAATTCTTATGTAAATCACGTTTATCAAATGAACAACATTTCATTGCAAAATACTTCTGACGGATCTGCTTATCTATAAGTTGAAAGTCACCAATTAATTCTTAATAAATTATTCCAAGAAGAGCCCCAGCTGTGGTGAGTTGGATATACTGAAGTCTTCAATAGTCATTAATACTTTGCCACCATTCTTGTAAAGTACCAGTGAAATGAGAAGTAAACTCAGATAAGATATCCTGTAATGGATTATTTGGTCGAGTCATTTTAAGATCTATCCATGCACCAAATTCAAGATAACGATCTCTCCATTTCTTTAGGGGAAGATAATCAAAAGTAAACCAAGGTCCTGAAGTAGGCTTGGTCTATGTAGCTAGTTGAGCTGGTGCCACCTGTGGTGCTGCTGTAGGTCTGAAAGTTTCAGTACCTGTAGATTTTGTTTCACTTATATCTGGTTCAGCTTCAATACATTCAAGCATAGTAATTAGAACTTGTTTTAAGTCTAATAGATCAGCTAGTTAGGCTAAGGAATCAGAAGACGGTTTAGAGATATGTTCAGATGATGACTCAAAAATTGTTGCAGAGACTTTAGATGTTGGGACAGAGGCTTCAGAAATTATCTAATTAGGCAGAGGAATCTTCTGCAACAGGTGTAGGTGTAAGAGTTGCTATGAACTCTGTCATAAGCACTTTATCCTTCCCAGCAAAGGTAGAAGGTTGAGACTTCGGTGGAGAAACAAGAGGTGTATGAATTTGTAACAGTTTACTTCACTGGTTAACTGGTTCAGGTGTAGTATATGAAGGTGAGGGCTCAAGAACTTGTTAAGGCTTTGGCTTGGGCTTGGGCTTTGATTTTTTCTTTTTAGTTTTAGCTTGAGTTTCCTGAGGATAGATATGATGTCTGATCAAAGGATAGTTGAACTTGAAGACCATTGAATAGTCAGCTTCTTCTAGGTACGTCTGATATAGAGGATGAGTGTATACTAGCTATATATTTGGAATATTAAAAGAGGATGAGCCATATACAATCTTAGACTATGTAAATCGCATATCAACTTCCTTACGTTGCATAATTCCTTGTATCTTCCTGAGTTCTCTAGTTTTGACGTTGAGGTTAGGTCCAAAATATTGTGTAGCAATGTAATGTCGAAGATCAACATCAAGTTGCTGGATCTGAGATTTGTATGAATGGTACAATTGTTAGATCTATTTAGAGATGATGTCAACTTTATGTTGAGTAGCATAAGTCTGTTGACTAATTCCATCTAACTTGGAATCAAATCTTCTAAGGAATTTGTTTTGTGCTACTGCATTTGATTTCTACCAGTTAAGAACTTCATTAGAAGGATTTACAATAAATGTTCCTTATAAAGTGATTACTTTGGCTAGAATATAAGGGCTAGAGATAACCCTGGTTGTTTCATCAGTCTTCCAGGATGCTCAAAACCCTAGTGATGATAGTTATAGTCCTAATGAAGATGAGTCGAATCAATTCCTGCACAAACTTCACACATGTGAGCTCAATCACGGTAAGCGATAAAAGATATATCAAAATAATGCTGACAGCTCAAGTAATCCAAACTTTCCATCCAGTTTGCAATCATGGCACGAACCCATACGTGACTAATAATGTATTGTTCTCACACTTCATGGAAGAAAGGGAATACTTGTTATAGCTAGGATATCTCTTCTAGACATTGCTTCTACAATGTACTAAAATACTTTGATTGGTACTTTGCTGATTATTCTCAATAATGGAAGTGTCATTCTGAAGATAGTACCTGATTTCAACATCAAGTTGGATGATCCCACTTTGTCTGAATGTTTGCAAGTTCAGATTCAGATCACTAGAGCAGATCAAGATCCCACAACCATCATGGCTACCTTACATCACCAGATGATCTATCATTTGTAGAATCATACTTTGGACCTCAACTTTCCAAATTCTAATTTAGATGCTATTTATATGGTTGTTGTTCGTTCTAATGATCATACTACTATCATCCAGATCCTGAAGCAATTACCAATTGTGGACCTTAAAAAGTTGATGCCTACTAAATGGATCACCAATTACTAGAAGGTGTTCCATGCTCCTTATCAACACTCTTTTCATACAACCACTCCTCCGATTCTGATGGCATTAAAAGATGGAATGGTGATGTCCATCTATGCAAGGCCTAACAAAGATACATCTGGACCTTCTACATCTAGTGTTATATTTATGATTCAGTCTGTAGTTTCTCATAAGAAAGGTAAATGTGGCCCTCCTATCTATTATTTTAAATCTAATGGAGATCTAGTCTATGTAGGCTATCATCGTGGACACTTTTTATGGGATGTTGACCCATCTATGTGCAAACTTGTCTACTCAAAGGTATTATTTTAGCCAGTTGGTTATCGTACTTTCCCTATCTGCCATTAGGGATCCTCGTGTTAGTATCAGGGCAATCTTTTGAGTCTTGCCCAGCGGTAACATTGTCTCTTGATAAAAGTGAGTAAGGAGAGAGCCCAACAGTTATGGGAACACTACTAAATGACCCTATTCATTTGTCTTCAACTTTGTCTATGTCTAGTCTACTTTCTAGTGTTAAGCATGTTTTGTCCAATCGTATAGAAAATCTAGTTGAAATTACCCATGTTGCGTGTTTTATCTAATCATATAGAAAATCTTGTTGAAATTACCCATGTTGCGTGTTTTATCTAATCATATAGAAAATCTTGTTGAAATTACCTATGTTCCTGTAGAAAATCATATTTTTGAGTCTTCTTTACCTTTGTTTAGTCCTTATAGTATCTATTCTCGTGATCGTTCTTAGACAAGAAGTATACGCACTCTTTTGTCTACATCTAGACCAAAAGTCAAAGAAATAATCTAGAGTTTTAGATTGGAACAGTATGGTCTTAGATCTACTATAGCAGAACAATACATAAAGCTTAAGATACCAAAGGAGTTGATCTATCTCTAGAGAGAACATAACCATACACATCTACATGTAGGAGCTATATGTCTTATTCTCACACTTCATGGAATAAAGGGAATGCCTGTTACAGCTAAGATGTCTCTTCTTGACATTGCCTACATAACGTACCAAAAAAATTTGATTGGTACTTTGCTGGCAACTCTTAATAATGGAAGTATTATTCTAAAAATAGCACCTAATTTCAACATCAGTTTAGATGACCCCGCTTTGTCTGAATGGTTGCAAGTTTAGATTCAAATCACTGGAGCATTATGTCTATCTTACATCATTAGTTAATCAATTGTATATAGAATCATATTTTGGACATCAACTTTCCAAATTCTACTTCGGATGCTCTTTATATGGTTACTAATTGTTCTAATGATCAAACTACTATCATCTAGATCTTGAAGCAATTACTAGTTGTGAAGCTTGAAAAGATGATGTCTGCTGAATGGATCACTAATTACCATAAGGTGTTCTATGCGCCTCATTAATACTCTTTTCATACAACCACTCCTCCGATTATGATGACATTAAAAGATGGAACAGTGAAGTCCATCTATGCAAGGTCCAACAAAGATCTATCTGGACCTTTTACATCTGGTGCTATATTTTTGATTCAGTCCGTATTTACTCACACAGAAGGTAAATTTGGCCCTCCTATCTAATATTTTAAACTTAATGGAGATCTAGTCTATGTAAGCTATCATCATGGTCACTTTGTGTGGGATGTTGTCCCATCTATATCTGGACTGGTCTACTCAAAAGTATTATTTTAGCTAGTTGGTTGTCGTACTTTCCTTATGTGCCCTTTGGGGTCCTAGTGTTAGTATCAGAGCCATCTTTTGTGTCTTGGCCGACAATAACATTGTCTCTTGATAAGAGCGAGTAAGGAGAGAAGCCAACAGTTATGGAAACACTACCAAATGTTCCTATTCATCTGTCTTTAACTTTGTCTATGTCTAGTCTACCTTCTAGTGTTAAGCATATTTTGTTTAATCATATAGAAAATCTAAATGAAATTACCCATATTCTTGTAGAAAATCATATTTGTGAGTCTTCTTTACCTATGTTGTGTCCTTACAGTTTCTATCTCATGATCGTTCTTGGACAAAAAGTATACATACTATTTTGTCTACATCTATACCAAAAGTTAAAGAAATAATCCAAAGTTCCAGATTGGAATAGTGTGATCTTAGATCTACTACAACAGAACAATACGTAAAACTTAAGATACCAAAGGAGTTGATCTCTCTCTGTAGAGAACACAACCATACACATCTACATGTAGGAGCTATACACCTTATTCTCACACTTCATGGAAGAAAGGGAATCCTTGCTACCTACGCAACGTACCAAAATGCTTTGATTGGCTACCTTATATCACTAGATGATTTATCGTTTGTAAAATCATGCTTTGGACCTTAACTTTCCTATTCTACTTCAGATGCTCTTTATATGGTTACTGATCGTTTTAATGATCAGACTACTATCATCCAGATCCCGAAGTAATTACAAGCTGTGGAGCTTGAAAAGTTGATGCCTACTAAATGGATCACCAATTACCAAAAGGTGTTCCATGTGCCTCATTGACATTCTTTTCATACAACCACTCCTCTGATTATGAAGAAATTAAAAGATGGAATGGTGAAGTCCATCTATATAAGACCCAACGAAGATCCATCTGGACCTTCTACATCTAGTTCTTATTTCTTATTCAGCCCATATTTTCTCATACGGAAGGTAAATCTAGCCCACCTATCCATTATTTTAAATATAATGGAGATTTAGTCTATGTAAGACATCATCACGGACACTTTGTATAGGATGATGACCCATCTATGTGTGAACCGAACTGTAAAGTCTATCTCAACCTTGTGTTAGACAGTGATGATGGTGATGAGCGGTATGTCAGATGACGAAGGAAGAAGAAAAAGCCTAAAACTCATTGTATGCCTTCTCAATAGTACCATCCACATAAGGATGATTCAGTTCCAGATGATTCCAGTAAATCTAGTGGTCTACCCACAAAAAGATTCAGACTTAGATCTCTTCATGAGATGCTAAAATGTTCTAACTGTTAGCCTAAGCTAGCAATTCCTATCATTACTATACGTTGTATGATGGTTAAGCCATATGAAGAAGAATTTCCTTCTCTACATAGGAGTATAGATGAAACAATTAAAGTTATCTTTAGCCCTTACATTTTAGCCACAAGAATCACTTCACAAGGAACACTTGTCTCAAATTCTTCTAATGAAGTTCTTAATTGGCAGACATCAAATGCAGTAGCACAAAATAAAGTCCTTAGAAGAATTGATTCCAAGTTAGATGGAATTAGTCAACAAACTTATGCTACTCAACATAAAGTTGACGTCGTCTCTAAACAGATCTAACAACTGTACCATTCATACAAAGCTCAGATCTAGCAACTTGAAGCTAATCTTCGACTTTACATTGCTACAAAGTATTTTGGATTTAAATTCGATGTCAAAACTAGAGAACTAAAGAAGATACAAGGAATTGTGCAACGTATGGAAGCTGATATGCAATCTGCACATTCTAAGACTATAAATGGCTCATCCTCTTCAGTATTTCCAAATATACAGCCAGTATACACTCCTCCTCTATATCAAACATACCCAGAAGAAGTTGACTATTCAAGGCCTTTAAGTTCAACTATCCTTTGATCAGATAACATATCTATCCTCAAGCAACTCAAGCTAAAACTAAAAAGCAAAAATCAAAGCCCAAGTCAAAGCCTGAATAAATTCCTGAGCCATCACCTTAATATACTACACCTGAACGAGTTAGCTAGTGGAGTAAATCATTACATATTCATACACCTTTTGTTTCTCCACTGAAGTCTCAACCTTCCACCTCTACTGGGAAGGATAAAGTGCCTCTGACAGAGTTCATAGCAACTCTTACACCTACACTTGTTGTAGAAGATTCCTTTGCCCGATCAACTAATTGAGAAGCTTCTTCTAAAGCCCTACTACAAGAAATTGTATTTTTAGTGAAGGTAAAAGTTGTCATTAAAAGCAGTAATATTTTTCGCTATTATTAATAGTATCCAATATTTGAAGTCATCACCTCCCATCATAAATACCTCCATCACTAATAAAACTGTGACTAATTTAAACAATGGTCACAATTATGCAAAACTTTTGTGACATTAATACTGGCACTAAAACTTGTTAAATGTGTGACAAAGCTATATGGTTACATTAACTTTAAATATTTATGACAAGTTTATCGTCACAAATAATATAAAGTAGTGACGAGTTAAGTTTTAACACTACTTCATTTTATTGTGACAAAATTGCTGACACCAAAACCTATCAAATGTGTGACAACACTATATGGTCACAACAACTTTATACATTTATGACAAGGTTTTCGACACAAATAATATGAAATAGTGACAAATAAAGTAGTAACAATACTTCATTATATTGTGACAAAAGTGCAGAAACTAAAACACATGGAATATGTGACAATACTATATGGTCACAACAACTTCATATATTTACGACAAGTTTGTTGACACAAATAATATAAAGTAGTGACGAATAAAGTTGTAACAGTACTTCATTTTGTTGTTACAACATTATCGCCACTAAAATAATTATAAATACTAACAAAGTAATTGTCACTAATAATTTTTTTTATCAGTGTCCATTGCTTCTTGGTCACTAATATTTTAATAAAATAGTATCAACATCATTTCATCACAAAAATGAAAATTGGTTCTTACAAAAAGTATTGTCACTAACTATGTTTATTATTATCACAAATGAAACTATCA
>JANSVA010000217.1:32524566-32537880 GCA_025504915.1 Erythroxylum reticulatum | reverse complement strand
CATATTGCTCAGAACTAGTCGACCTTTTTCGACTTGTCAATTTCTGCAAGGAATTGGTAACGTGAATTGTTGCTCCAGTATCTAAACACCAAGTATTTGCGGGCACATCAATAATATTGGACGCTAAACAAACCATCACAAGACAATTACCTTGTTTCTCCATGTGAGCTTTGAGCTTTAGTATTCAGTTTTCTTGTGCCCAAAATTCTGACAAAAGTTGCGCTTCCCTTTGAAAAACTTATTCTTCTGACTAATAGAAGATGAGTCCGCTTGTCCACTTCCACTTCCTTTAAGACTAACATCTTTCTTCTTAAAAAGCTTTTGGTCACTTGAGCTATTAGAAGAACTTTCTCTTTTGCAAATTGTTATGGTTTGTCATCATAGAGATACTTCTTACCCTTCCCTTTTTCATGGCATCCTCTTCCTTGGCAAGAATAGCAGTCATCTCTTTCTAAGCATTATATCTTGATATGATCGAATTAAATTTGGAAGGCAGAGTCTCCACCACAAGCAATATCATGTATTCCTCACCAAGGTCCATATCCATGGCCTTAAGCTTATGGTAACAAATCATAAGCTTGTCGATGTGAGCTCTAATGTCACTTCCACTATTGTAAATAGTGAGATGAAGCATGTTTAAGTACTCATTCTTCTCATTCTTTGAGAACTTCTTATACTTCTTAATGGCAAATAAGAAAATCCTTTACATTATCAGCCTCAGGAATGCTATCACGAATGGATTCATCGATGTGATACATCATAATCATCAAACAGCATCAGTTAGAGTATTCCCACTCTTCATAAGATTTCTTTTTCTTCTTAGTAGCATCATCAGTTGGTTTAGGTGGTGCATCAATTATTAAGGCCAAGTCCATTCGTATGATAGTCAAATTCCTTATGAGAGATTCAACCTACTGCTTATGGTTCATTCCATTCAGTGTTAAAATGATAGAGACTCTTGGATTGCTTAAAGCTAAATGAGAACCAAGAGCAATAACCATAATATACATGTTAAAATATAATCATGCAATATGTGCTCTTTTTCTCAAAATTAATTATATCATTCATATTAGAGTTCTTGAAACAAATATAGAACTCATTCACAAGTAAGAATAATTTATTAAATATTACAACCAAATCATCAATATACTATCGAAAGGATAGAAAAATTGTGTAGTTTATAATATTTCAACAAAATTTCTTCACCATATTAAACATCCTACTAAATAGTAATTATTGAAAAAATAATTAATTACCCATATAGATCTTAATGTTATTTTAGAGGAAAAACACAAAATTTTAAACATATATTAATATTTAAAAAATTCCTCATCATAAATAGTTTCACATGCTCAATTTTACGATAGGTAAAAAAAGCATTCACTATTGTCAACAAATAATCATGTTTATGCCACAATAAGAATAAAACAATTAGAATTATCAAATAAAAATTACTAATTAATCTTACGCATAAAGATATGGAAAAATATAATAAAAGTGGGGCAATATGATGAAAAATGGTCCAAAAAGGAAATTTCATGCTCCCTCACATGCACCGTATAGAAAATTTTATATTTAATATTTAAAAATAAAATTAAATATATATATCTGTTAACAGGGTTGGGATAACGCCGTGTGGGTTGTCCCTAACCTTGAGGGCACGAGTCGACCTAACTACAACTCCCTTCCGACCTTTGATTTCTGACAAAATTTGAGGGGTTTTCTTCCATTTTTCATGCTCTATAGATTTCCTATATCCATTTCAGCCAAAAGTGCTCACTAAAACCTGAAAATATCTAACCCATTACGGCCATTAATGACAACACCGAAACTTTTCAAAATCTCACCTAAAAAATTGTGATTCATTTGTCCAAAACAAAAGTGAAAGGCAACAACAACAACCAACAACATTTTATGCACCTCAATGCATCATTTTGAAGTCATTTATACGGAAAAAAAAAACTAATTTGAAAAAACAAGTTTATACCCCAAATATGAGCCCTAAAATCAAATGACCAGGGAGCTTTGATACCAATTGTTATTCATAAATACAATCATCAATAATCACAAAGCCAAGATCTACATTTTATTTATAGCATTGACTACACAATAAGATTGACATACCTCCATTGTTTGGCATGGCATCTTGTTGCATTATCTCCATTCTAGATATCACAATTTATCAATATCAATAAACCTTGTGCAAGAGAGGAAGCTTATGGTAGAAGACCCAATTTTTAGTACAATCTCACCATTTGTTATTCTTTATAACATGTTATACCCTAAGGGATAGAAAAGGATAATTGTGTCATTTCAAGGATGTTATAAACTATAGTTTAATAGGACAACATATAGTTATTAGGGTAGTACTATGCGCTTCAAATGCAATTAGTAAATTATTAACCATCTCACTATGTTTATTAAATACAAATTAGGCAATTCTATTAATGGTCATAAAGAATTAATGTTGTGATTATACTAGTCTACATATTTCTAACAAATTTCACTAGCGATCTACATATGCGATGGTGCAGGAGCCTATAATATATGGCCACCTTTTTCATTTTGATAGTTTGCTTTGCATGTAGAATTTTTTCCATTTGTTTATATGATCCAATGTTTGTGTGGTTAAGGAATAGGCTGAATTTGTTAAGTCTATCTCTCTATAAAAAGAAAGCAAGTAATGCTTGAAATAGATTTTTATGTATAATATTTAATAAATTGGAAGGAGTACAGTAGCTCCCTGTATAAAGGAAGGAAGAACAGTACACGTCATACAGTGATATTATTTTAGAAGAATCTTACAACTTTACATATGTGATCAGTTGTAACAAATTACTTTATGAAACAATATGTTTTTCATAATTAACTCTCAGTTTTTGTATTATCATTTATATCCCCCCTCAAGCTTACTAGTTTGGGATTGACAGTAAGCTTGGGTCTGAGATCTAGAAATCTTTGAATGGGTAGAGCCTTAATGAGAGGATCTACTATTTGATCTAAAGATGGGATATAATTTACCCATAAGTGTCCTTTCATAACTTGGTCTCTGATAAAGTGTTAGTCTATTTCTCTATGTTTGGTTCGAGCATAAAGAATTGGGTTAGCTGCCAAGTGGAGAGCACTTACATTATCACAATAAATAGTTGGTGGCAGTTTATAAACTAGTTGAAGTTCTCTACAGACAGATGCCAACCAACATATCTCTATAGCCGCATTGGCTAAAGAGCGATATTCTGCTTCAGTTAATGACCGAGAGACCACCTTTTACTTACTTAATGACCAGACGATGAGGTTGGGACCATAGAACAAGCAAAAGGCATCTGTACTCTTTCTATCGTCATTATAACTTGCCCAGTCGACATCCACATAACAAAACAGAGGCATTTTTGGATGAGCTATGATACTTGTACCAAAGTTAGTGTCCCTTTTAGATATCTAAGAACATGTTTCATTAGTTGGAGATGTTATGTAGTTAAAGCATGATGATATTGGCAGAGCTTATTTACAGTAAAGCAGATATCTAGTCATGTTAAAGTGCAGTGCTGGAGAGCTCTAATAATACTCTTGTATTCAAACGGATCATCCAAAGGTGCTTCCTAATACAAAGAAAATATTGTGCTAGTTGGGATTGGTGTGGACACTAGTTTGCAATTACTCATTTGTGCATAATGGAGAAGATCCTTAATGTTTTTCTCCTGACTACAATGTAAGGCATTTGGGGTTCTATACATTTGTATTCCTAGGAAGAATGATACATCCTTAACATCCTTTACAATAAATGACGAGTTCAAACAAGTGATAAGTGTATAAATAAGTTGAGGATTTGAGCCAGTGATGAGGATATCATCAACATAAACTAGCAAAATCAAAGCATCATAATTGGTGAATTTTATGAACATGGATGCATCTGACCGTGCATTGTAGAAGCTCCAGGAGATTAGAGCAGTACTAAGTTTATGGAACTAGGCTCTAGGATTTTGTTTCAAATCATAGGGCTTTATTTAAAAGACATACATGGTTAAGATGTGGGGAAGAGATCAAACTTGGGGGCTGCAACATGTATACCTCTTCAATGAGATCCCCATTGAGGAAGGTGTTGTGGATATCTAATTGTTTGATGCTCCAATTACAAGAAACTACAATTGAAAGAATAAGACGAACGGTGGCAATCTTGACGACGGGGTTAAATGTCTCTGTATAATCGATGCTTTACTCTTTATGATACCCCTTAGCGACCAGACGTGCCTTACACAGTTCTAGAGAACCGTTAGACTTTAATTTCACTTTATAAACCTAGCGACACCCAATAGCTTTGATATTAGAAGAGGTCAGCACTAATGCCCATGTTTTGTTACATATGATAGCATCAAATTCTGTTTGCATAGCTAACTTCCACTCAGGTTGAATGATGGTATCATCAAATGATTATGGCTCAATAGGAATGAGTGAGTGACTGGAAATCAAAACAGAGTAGGCCTTGGATTTAAAAATGCCATCTTTAGAGCAAGTAATCATTCGATGTACATTGGCTATTGTTGTGGAGGCACCAAAGGATTTTGTGGTGGTCACCTGAACTAGTAAGTTAGAAATAGAAAGTGGAGAAACATCATTAGATAGATTAACTAAGTTCTCTACATTTTTTAGGTTAACAGTGGAAGGGGTGAAGTGTTGTGGTAAGGGTAATGTGGAGCTTGTGGAAGCTAAAGGAGATAAGGGTGGTGTTAAATGATATGATGGAGAAGTTGAGATAAGGTTAGCAACCGAGGTTTGTATTGTTTGCGTAATTAAAAATTGGTTTGGTATGGATGGCTAATAGGTAATAGAAGGTTTGAGTGGGAAATTAGATGTAATGGAATAAGGGAATTTACCTTCTTAGAAAAGCACATGTCAGGAGAAATATATATGGCCATTTGTTGGGTTAAAGCAAAGATGTTCTATATGATGTGGCCTTGGGCCAAGGTAAATACATTAATGGGATCTAGACTCAAGTTTGTGATGATTATAAGGCTATAATAGTAGGACACAGGCACTGCCAAATATTCTTATATCATCATATATGAGCTTCATATGATATAGTTCTTCAAATGGGCAAGCATAGAGCCAGAACTGAAGTGGGGCATTTGAATGAAAAGTAAAGATAGGCCCATTTTGACATATTGTCGATTCCTTCTTTATGCTTGCCCATTCTGTTCTGATGTATAGGGGCAGCTCAGTCGGTGATGAATACCAAGTTCAGTAAGGAGTTTATGGTCTGTATTCTCCTCCCCAGTCAAATTGGACAGCCTTTGCACGAGTATGAAATTGAGTTTGAACAAGGTTATGGAAATTATGAAAAGCTTAGATGGTTTGGTCTTTATGGGTGAGAAAATAGAGCCAAGAATACCTAGTGTGATCATCAGTTAATAGCACAAAGTAATGACCATCTATAATAGAGGTTACTGGGGAAGGACCTCAAAGATCAATATGTATAAGATCAAATAGAGCTAAGACTCGTGAATAAGAGATGGGAAAATGAAATTTATAATGCTTAGCATTAGTATAAGTGGGACAAAATAGATCATCTTTTATTCAATTGAAAGGAACAATGCATGACTTCAGTACGTGGTGTACAACTCGATAATTTGGGTGCCCTAAACGAGCATGTCATAATTTGAAATCACATGATTTAAAAAAGAAAGAGGCAAGAGGAGCAATGGATGATGTAGTAGAAGTTGGAGGTTGAGTTGGAAATTGAAGTGGGTCTAGTAACTTGTAGAGGCTAGCCTCATGTATTCCCTAGAGAAGAGGTGTTCTCATTTTCAGATCCTTCACCACAAAGGAATAAGGAAAATAAGTTGGGAAAAATTCAACAGAGGCAAAATTATTGTTACAGAGTTCAGAGATACTATTTAAATTTTTGGCTATTGAAGGGATGTGGAGAATTTGGTGGAGAGTAAGGGTTTTCGAAACAACTGAGAGACTTAATGAACCTGTATGATGAATGTTTTCCAACTTACTATTAGGTAACATCACTTGCTGTTTACCTTGATATGGAGTAGTGAGAGTCAAATAAGAGAGATTAGAGGTGATATGATGAGTGGCGTTAGAGTCCATGTACCAATCCCAACCATTCTAGAGGAAGGAGTCGTAGTACCGACAAGGATAGTTGAGGTAGAAGCACTTGCAGATCTAGTCATCGGGGACGAATAATAGGGATTGGTAGGAACTTGGGTAAAATAAGCATAGGCCGAAGAGGGAGAACCAGAATCAACAGAGGAAGTATTATAAGAAGAAGGTGGGTTGTAATTAACATTAGTCTGATAAAAGCATTAAGCGGCTGTGTGTCCTCCCTTGAAGCAGATCTGACACTTAGGTGATCCACGTCCTCCAGTCTGAGTATTTTGGCCTCGACCTCCAGCCCATTTATTTGGAGTGAATGGAGATCTCCTAAGAACGTCAGTCTGTTCAATGCATTAAGAATTTGACCATGGTTGATTGTTATGGGACCTCCCAAAATGATGATTAGTAACCACATAGTTTACCTGTGGTAACAAGAGCATTTCGGAGCCACGTTGCTGATCAAGTCGAAACTCAAAGGTAAGGAGAGAGCTCTGGATATCCTCAAAGTGAGGCTTATCAGGCCGATTATGAATAGAAGTAACAAAGGAGTTATACTCAAAGGGGAGACCATTGAGGAGATATCCCAATTTTTCATTATAACAAATTACTTCACCAACAGCTTCAAGTTTATCCATCAGAGATTTTTTATGAGCAAGGTATTGAGAAGCAATCATTCCTGTCATTTTGGATTAAAGGAGCTTAATACATAGGGCCAAGATCTGGCTGGCCAGTAGATAGTGATTCATAACAGTGACGGAATGATTCCCACACATCGTGAGCAGTGTTTAGGCCGATGATGAGAAGCATTGGCTGGTCAATAATAGAGGCATAGATCTAAGACATGAGGATGCGATTTGTGCGTTCCCAATTTTTACATTTCAGATTAACAATAGATTGACTTTCATCGATGAACATTGGAGGGCGAGGGTTGCTACCATCAATGTAGCCAATCAATTCATAAGCATAGATAACATTTAGAATCTGAATTTTCCTAAGATTGTAATTATGGGTATCAAGTTTAAGAGTTATTGGAGGGTTAATAGCTAAGAGATTCAAAGGAACAGAAGAGGAAGAAATAGAGGATGAAGAAGGAATAAAGCGAGCAACCGAGCTCTCGGGGATTTCAAGAGATTGATTGGGATTGGCCATAAAAATGAAAGGGCATTGAGCTCAGTGGCTCTAATACCAAAAAGAAAGCGAGTAATACTTGGAATAAATTTATGTATGACATTTAATAAATCAGAAGGAGTATAATAGTTCCCTTTATATAAGGAGGAAGAACAATATGCGTCATATATTGATATTATTCTAGAAGAATCTTATAATTGTACATATGTGATTTGTTAAATATACTGATATTATTCTAGAAGAGTCCTACATTTGTAGGACATATGATTTATTATAACAAATTACTGTATGACACAATATGTATTTATATAAGTAACTTTCATTCTCCGTATTATCCTTTACACTATGGATGAGGACATAGGACCTATAGCTGAAAATGGGCTAGAGCCACTTATCTATTTGCTGACCGGGAGCCCAAGCATTATTTGGAACCAGAACTTTGTAATTCCTGTCGCTTCATATTTGATAGCTCAGTGGTTTAAAGATTCGATATTGGATCCCTGCAAAAATAAGCTGCAGATTTATGTATATAAACGAATATAGCTTTCTTGCAGTGCATGAAACTGCTTTTTGTTTGCTTGGTTGAATTCTTTGAATGAGACAGGACTAGTTTCTCATAAAGAATATTGCTTTGTTCTAAATCCTTACTTGAGGTTAACCATATTCTCCATTTTGAGGTCATTGCCACTTTCACTTTTGCTTTATGAAAATTAAAGATATGCTTCCATCAATGCATTTCTTACAATTATTTTGCCAATGAACCTGTGAGACCCTACAACAGAAAAATAATAAAAAAGAAAAAAAGTTGTCATTTTGAATCACTCAAATCACTTGCAACTGTCGACTGCCGATAATCGTTATTTTCTTTTTCTTCGTTGGAAGTTATCGATGGGGCTTTGGATTTCTAATTACGTAAAGCCTTCTCCATTTTCTATCTCTCACTCTTTCTTAGCCCATTATGTGTTAAAAGAGAGTTAAGAGAGGACACCAAGTAGACGAAAACATGGAGTAGGTCAACCCTTAATGCCTACCACCCTCTTCCACAAATCTCGAGTCTTGACTCTATCCGGCAACATGAAAATTCCTGTTCTTTCTTGCCAAGCTCGACCATGGAAAGCACAACTTGTTTGAAGTGGAACCCACGATCATACATGATGGATGCACTCAAAAGGCGTCCTTTTTAAGGTCAGTGTTTTTGAACTGCTTCACTTTATTTGCTCGTGTTATCTTGAACAAATGCATTTACTTGTAGTTCCAATTATATGCAAGCAGTGTCCTCTTTTTTCAGAAAGAACTGGGTTCGTTTCAGATCATGGAAACAAGGCGCTTGCTTTATCTGGGTCTTTTACTTGTAATACTTGTTGACTTTCCCGTTTCTGATTCAAAGGTAGGCAGTGAGGTATTTAATTTATTTGGTGCTCTTCTTTCTTTTTGCAAAGGTCCAGGGACTAGACTGTACCTCTAACTAACTACTGCCAATTAAGGTCTTGTAATTGTTGGATGGATTCTAACTGCTTACAACTTATTATTGAAGCAGGTAGATGAAAGTACAAAGACTGACTTAGATCCGCAATCCATTCCCAATGAAAAGGCTGACGAGTTGAGCTCAATCTCCAATACTATTGAAGTTGGTAAAGGAAAGGAAAGTGAAGGTGGTCCAGTGAAGAAAACAGATGAGACAACTGTTAAAGACACTAAGAACAAGTCGATTAGTCAATCTGGGTCCAGAGTTACAGATTTTTCAGAAGACGTAAATGTCGATCGAAATAAGGGAGTCGGACAAAATGGAGGTGGCAATAACAAGGAGAATTTGGGTGGGACGCAAGAACAGCTCAAAAAGACAGTTAATGAAAGGGATCCTGAGATTCCATCACGGAAAGATTTTCCTCATCTTGAAGAATGTGATCCATCTCACAAATGCACCGATGAAGAGAACAAGTTAGTTGCTTGTGTAAGAATCCCCGGAAATGGTATGTGAAAAACTATACTTTGTTAACTGTAATTTTGTTAGGTATGTTAAAAACTATACAAGAATGTGATATTTGAATGTTATGAGATGCAAAATGTCATATTAGCAATCTCATAATCTTCTGGCTTACCTTGGAAGTCTTCAATCAGCTTGTGTGTGTGTGTGTGTGTAGTTCTAATAAAACTCGAATCCAGAATGTGGGAAGCTGTCATGTCAATAATAAACAACATCTAGAGTTCTTTTAGACGTCTTCTTTATTTGCTAGTTAGGTTCAGTTTGCATACTACTTCTAATTTTGCCTCACATGCTGCTTTTCAACAGCAGATGTGAAATGTGAAAATGCTGGCTTATTTTTCTTTCAGAGCCTTTATTTTTCAGTGATGTGCTCTTCACTTGTTTCCTTCAGCTCCTTGGTTTTGCCTTCAATTATCGGGATTACATTAAGCTTTTATTCTTTTATTTTCAGAATCTCCAGAACTTTCACTTTTGATTCAGAATAGGGGGAAAGGCCCTCTTACAGTAACAATTTCCGCTCCAGAATTTATGGAGCTAGAAAAAAGCGAAGTTCAACTCCAAGAAAAAGAGGATCAAAAGGTATTAATGCACTGTACTTGAAAAATCACTGAAGAACTCTAGACGAGCTTCAAAATGATGGAATTTTTGGTTGTTTGGCTCATCCATCATAGCAAGTTAACAACTCTTACATATAATATCTAAATCTTTAGGATTATAATCGATAGATTATTCAATGCTATTTGACAATATGACATACTAAATCATAAACCATTTTTAAATGAGGATTTGCTAATACGACACACTTTATGCATTGAACTTATTTTTCTTTTCCTGATTTATATGTTGGTCACTAAGATATGGGGAGGATGGTTCCAAATGATATTTTTCTTACTTCTTCTCAAAAGAATATAAACCGGTAAAGAAATTGAGGATGGGAAATGAAAGATGTCGCCTATTGAATTTATTAAGGTGGCGTTTGTTGGTAGTATCTGTATCCAGGATCACTGGTTGTGAAATCGGCAGAGAACTAATACAATAAATGCCTCTTACCAAAATATCTGAATGTGATGCTTAATACCGAGCCTCGCAAAGATTTATCAGAAGTGATATCAAACATTGACGTAAAAATATATATTTTGGCTCTGGATGAAAGTTTTATGAGACATGCATAAATCTTGCTTATCCTATCATATTCTGTTTCATGTGATAGAAACTGGAATAATTGTATCTTCTTGTCCAAGTCCAAAATTTCAGATTCAGCTCGTTCTTAAGTTTGGATTGTACGAGTCTTAAGTTTGGATTTGGCTACACGCACAATCCAAACTGGAAACTCAAAATGAAGACATTACTATTCTATGATAACATTATTTTGACAACTTTGGAGGGCAAGGATTAGGCCCTTGTTTCTTGAACAATTGAATTACCATCTGGGATGCAAAGTTTGTTTCCCCCTTGATTCAGTTTTTGACAATTTGATTCAAGTCGGTAATTTGATTAATTGCTTATCTTAGCTTGATTAAACATGGATGGCTTGTCACATTTTTTAGAAGAGCTTGATGTTTTGTTTTATTTACATCTCAAATGTGAATAAACTTTATTTGCTTCTTGCAGTAAAGTTGTGATTAACGTAATGGTGATTTGATTTGTTATAAACTTTTAGGTCAAGGTTTCTATAAGAGATGTAGGAAACGACAACTTGATCATTTTAAAGGGAGGAAAGGGCTCCTGCAATCTAGATATAAGAGAGATTACCAACAATTTCGGGAAGATGGTTGATAACTCCTACAAGTCCACTCGTGTAAACTTGATATCAAGAACCCCTACCTATGCTATTTTTTTGCTTGCTCTGCTGTTGTTATTGGCATCAGGCTTGATGTGCTTCTGCTTCAGGAAGATGCAGCTCTCAGGCAATGGCTCTAAATATGAAAAGCTTGACATGGTGCTGCCAGTTTCAGGTGGGGGAAAGTCAGATTCAGAAATAAATGATGGATGGAATACCAGTTGGGGTGATGATTGGGGTGATGATGAGGAGGCTCCTAAGACACCCTCTATGCCAGTTACTCCAAACCTTTCGGCTAATGGCCTTGCTTCACGACGATTGAACAAAGAAGGATGGAAAGATTAGTTATTAGACACGGGAAATTTTGGCATATGTTCCTGTTCCATTTTTTCCTCACATATCCATCAAAGATAGAATTTCAAACAGAAGTTCAGTATATACAATCTTCCATGCCATAAAGTCCGTGTTTGTCACGGCAGTCTACTTTTATTTGGGTTATAAAGGAGCAGTCAGCGTGTGCTCAACCTCGGCTATCAGCGGTTAAGCAGTCTCATCATACAGGTTGTTCCAAGTAATAATACCGACAATATCACCTGCAATCCATATTACTACTTAGCAGAAATACATGCTACAGCTTATGAATTAATCCCATTCTCTTTAAAGGATCCCTTTTGCCACTGCTAATGACTTCAAATGGTAGGACGGTGTCTGCTCCACCAAAACGGAAAGGTCTCCTGGAGATGCGTCACTGGAAGTCAACATTACCAAACAATCTGCATTCTTGTGACCCTTAGAATTTCGAGCACTATCTAGTATCGCTGTAATTCTTCGAGACCCTAGAAACTTCGTAAAAGCTTGGATTGGAAAACTGTGCCATCAGGATTCAGGACATAGAATCCCTATAACTAGAGCAGTGATTCTCATTCACGGGTTCTTTTCATTATTAGACATGTACATGAATCGGGTTCAGTTAAAAATCAATCCCAAGTTTTAAAATTTTTCAATATTCGATCTAATTCACAAAGATGGTTTATCATTACATCTGTAAATTAGGTGCACTTTTTGAACTTTCAAGCCTAATCCAGTCGGTAGGTTCACGTCTCAATTTTTAGCTTTGTAAAACAATATAAAATCCAATTGGTAGGTCTTTTTTTTTTTGATTTGAGGAAAACTTCACGGGCGAGCCCCTTTGGGGCCGTATCGAACTCACCTCTTTGGGGGCTCAAGTTGAGCACACCATTTACATTTAACAGCTCCGGTTTCTTAGGCTTTTACAAGAGGGACTAGCACGGGATCAAACCTAGGACCTGACCGAAGTCAAACCCCGCTCGCAACCCTCCAGCCACGTCCTTTGAGGGCCCAATTGGTAGGTTGCTCAATCATGTATTTGAATTTTAAATTTATTCATAATTTTTAAAAATCAAATGTAATCTCTTCCAGTAAATTCCTTGTTAAACAAATAATATATAATAAAATTAAAATCAAGTAGATGAAATGAAAATTTATAAGTTATCTTAAGATTAATTAATCTAATGTTATAAAAAAATTTCAAAATGAAAATGTCTTAAAAAGTATCATCCTCCTCTATAACTTCCATTATTATCAATAAAGTAAATAGTAATATATGCATATTTGTGTTTTAATTAATGTTATAATTGTTGTACTGATACTGATATCAGATTTAGTTATAGTATGATATTGTATTAGTATTGATCAATATCAAGTATTGTTTTGAGTAATTTTTTAAAACTATAAAATAATCCTTAAATTTTTTAGAAGTACAAATAGTCTCTCAATATATTGTACTATATAATTTATAATTTTATATCAACCATGTCAGTAAAAATCATAACAATAAAATTTTGAAATAAAAATGATTTATTAATTTCTATTAATATTACTTTTCACATATTTCACATATAAATAATAACCATAATTGATATGAAAAAGATCATTTAATCATCATCCAAATATAAAATTAAAAATAATACAAATTACTTAAAATGTTATAATTTTATCATATAAATAATAATTACATTAAAATATCAAATAAAAAGAATAATAAATATCTATGACTCTCTAAATATTACAACAAGAGTTCGTATCGAATAAACAACCAACTAGAAATGAAACTTGAAACAAAAATATTTACAGTTATATTTATATTACATATATAGAATTTAACATATACATCAAATATAAGTGAAATTAAAAGAAAAGAAGAAATGAAAACTTAAAACTTTATTCAATCGAATATTTTCTCAAATCGCATTGACTTCAATTCTCATTTGTACAAAATCTTCATTATTGAGAGGAGCTT
>JANSVA010000217.1:32487372-32501965 GCA_025504915.1 Erythroxylum reticulatum | reverse complement strand
AACTGCTCTCTCTCTCTTTCTTTTCTCACTTCGTAGGTATTTCATCGGTGACTTTTCCCGAATTGTCTCAAGTGATTGCGTCAATGAGATTTAATGATAACTAGAACAGAAGATATTCTGATCCCTCAAATGACACCTTGATCGTACCTAGTCATTAGTTTTGGGTTCTGACGTCTGTCAGGTGTCTGTATCAGTTAACTACTATCGGGTTATTTTCCTTTCATTTGAGTCTGAAGTCTGAACCATATCATATATTTCCATTCGTTCCGGACTGTCTCATTTACATCCAACAGTATATAAATTCTAAGCCATAAGAAGTCTAAGAAAGGGAGTGCTGGTACCTCCAATTATTTAATCTACTAGCAGAAATGGTGTTCTAAGCCTAATTCATTTAAATATTTCCTAATCACAATGCCTAATAGAGAGTGTTGGAGCTAAGATAGCAAGAAAATAACGGGCAATAACAAATTACAATATTTTCTGCCATCTTAGTCTTTACCGTTCAGGCACATAGTGAAACTCTTTCTGTTATAAAACATCTTCTTCTCTATAACGGCAGCTAATTGGATCACATATATTGTATTATCTCTCAACCCTAATTGAAAGTCATTAGTTAGGCATTGCATTGGATTTAAAATCTTTGATTTTAGGAAACAATATTTTGTTTCAAGGGAATTACGCAAAATAATACATTTATTTTTAAAATTATTCTTTTAATAAATAAAACGTTTTGAAATTTCTTATATTCATTATGCACTGGTTGGTAGTGATAATAACAAATTTCCTTCTTTATTAGAGATAAAACATGCTTAAATGTTGAAAAAGAGAATATTAAATATTATATAATCATAAAAAAAGAACCCTCTTCCTCTGTTAATTCTGTTGAGGATAAACAACATTTGTATGTATTTTGAGTCTGATATACAAAAAGAGATTTATAAATCCCATACGATCTAAACATTAAGATTGAGAGACAGCTTACTAATGTTATTTTTTTCTCCAAGAATCAAATATTGAAGTTAAAGTCAACTCTTCACTAATATAAAATGAGATTAAAAATAGAAAATTTACTGTTTCTGTGTAGCCTCGTTTAAATGGTGTAATACTAATTAATAAGAATGCGTCGCACATATTAAGCACTTTTAGCAAGCAGTGTAGTACGCCTTGGGGACAAATTCTGTATCTTGTCTTCCTATTACCTTTTTTTTTGTCTTTCTTTCGTTTCACACTTATATGGAAGAAAAAGTCGATAGGGTACTTGGTTAACGAGTTTAGAAAATTATCAATGTGCATTACAAGAAAATGGATGTTTACCGATGAAAAACGTTAACCTTTCGTCGGTAATTGGATTTTGCGACGATTTTTCTTAAGGGAAAATTTCATCGCGAAATACGGGGTCGGTAACTTTGCTGACGAAATTTCCGTTCCATCTAAAAATTTACTGACGGAATGTTACATCCGTCGGTAAATTTACTGATGGAGAGAAACTAGATACCGACGATTTATGATGAACCGTCGGTGAATGTACAGTAAAAATGTGAATATATGTCGACAGTTTGTCAATAAGCGTCGGTAAATATCGCTCAAATTATGGTCGGAAACCAAATTTCCGTCCGCAAAATCCCTAAACATTTGTCTTCACTTACCGACAGAGACTTAAATTCCGTCAATAACGACAACAAACATTCTACCTCAATTCCCTCCGTAAGTATTTTCTTTTTTAAAATCTCGACATTAAATTTGATTTAGATAATTTCAACAGCTATAAATTATCTGTGCACAATTTTTTTATTTGTTTACATATTTAATTTGTTTAAATAGAAAATTAATTGATCATATAAAGGAAAAAATTTCTCCATTGATAATAAAAACATTAACTTGTATATAAATTTAAACCAAATGAGTACAACAATCATATTGTCCTAGTGAACGCGGATGGTCTGAGTTTGTAGGCCTCCTCTTTAACTACTCCACGTTATTTTGGAGCTTAGTCATGTACTCCATTGTCTATTGCAGCTAACTTATCAAGGTCTGCACTGTGCTCTCAAGCTGATGCATACGTTCTATAGTCGACCGTGTACTTGCTGTTGTACTAGATGTAGAGGAATACGAATAACATGTATTCCCAAATGAGCCTAGCCCGAAGAACCTTCGACGACTATCCCTACCACCCACTGCATCAAAATATGCCTGGCTCTTATCAACAGCTTGTTCTCCCTGAGACTGTCGTTGTATTGTTTCTTGTATTTGGTCCTATTAGGAAGCAACGCTTATATTATAATTAGTACGTCATAATTATTAAGAATGAATAATAAAGTATGAATTTCACATATATTTAGTTCTCTACATCAACTGTTGACGAATGTCACACCGTCATGTTTCTTATTGTGAGTATGCAAAAACAACTGACGGGATATAGGCCTTATTTTCATAGACTTTTCTTGCATAACAATAAAATGTTCTAAGTTAAACTAAAATTTATAAAAAAATTTGGCAGAGTCTCCTCTATTTTTATGAAATTGACTCCTGTTGAACAAAGAAAATAACTCACCACAACCATATATGGCACTAGACATTTATACCACGATCATTATCCATCACCACAACATTCACACATCAATTTAAATTGAAAATATCAAAGTAAAAAATTAGAATATAAGTGTAATAGTTAGATACTTAGAAGTCTCTCTGCATACTCGTAGTGGATAATTGGTCTTCCCATATGAACGGGAAGACTATCTCCCTATGGGTCTCCACGTCTGTTGGTCGAGTTACGCCCTAATATGAACATTTTCTTAGGTGATGTCCAATACTACTGCCAACGACTCCATATGCCCTCAGAAATATAAGGCAGTCGTACATCAACCTTGTGCATCACATCAATAAAGTCGCAATAATATATACGAGCTCACCTCTCCCATACACCATGTATGACCCTGTCGATAGCATAATTCTAGTAAAATTGTTTTTGAAATTAAAAGGAAAAAATTCAGTAACTTATAATCTAATATTATTTATGTATACAAATAAATGAAAAAAGGAAATTATTTGCATATTGTACCTCAAACTGTTGAAAGTAAAATGTCTTTATGGCTTAAGAGATCTTCTTCCATACATAACCCTCAGGATCAATCCTCTCCTTAAATGTAGATGTCATATGTTTAGAACATGGTCCAGACATAATCAACCTAATAGAAGAACAAATAATTTTATACCATTTGTAAAAATTTAAACATATAACTTAATTATAAACATATATAGTGTTTCATGCAATTTCACTTATATTTGATTGACTATTTTAATATACTTTCTTCCATCAAGTCCCTCAGCTCCAGGCTGGCAGTTTTCTCCTTCATCCGCTATAACGGTAGTGGATGATGTATGAGTGATGGATGGTGAGGCATCAGGAGCAGCAGGTGATGCTTTATCTGCAACTGTAGGCTCTAGAGGTGGAGGTGGTAATTCCGTTACAGCTGGAGACTGTGATGGTCTACCCTTACAGTAAGCACCGCTGAACATGCGTCTGAACCTGAGCCGCATTACATCACGTTGTCTCTTTAGTCTCATATTTCTACCTGAAATTCATTGTTTATTAAATTTTGTAGAAATATAAGAATTTGGATTTGAATCTAATATTTTAGATAATATATGTAATAGGATATTGCGATTTGTTAAATATCATATTAAAGTACAATCTTTGAATTCAATTATGAGAATAATTGTTACAGTCATAGAATAATTATGTAATTAGTTTGAAGCTGAGTCTAGTGTATTACAGAAATAAATCACAATAATATAATTATTTTCTTGAATTCTAAGTGACATGAGAGTCGGTGAAGGTAAATGAGTCCTTGATGGCTGGATTCCCGAGAAGAGTCCTGGTATATTTGACCGCATCAATGAAAACAGTTAAAGTTTTTCCCTCACGTGTAAGGATTTGAACACTTTCTTGCAACAACGTTTTCACTATTACTAAACTTGTAGATGAAACGATACGAAACAATTTACCTACAACACAATTAGTATAGAACTTACATATTGTCAGTTAAACAAACCTATTATGAAAACTCATATGTACATGAATGTCCAAACGAGCTCTGTGGAATTGCCAACTTTTCCAAAGAAACCAATTTCCCTAATCCTTCATCGACTGTTGTGTCATTGCTCCCACCTGCTTCAGCATGCATGTCATCTTCGAGATGCAAACAAGCTTAAAATAACATGTAGTATATACCATTAAATGTCAATAAATATAATATCTTCATAATAGGAAGTTAGATGTACACAATAATGAAAGTGACGTTGTTCAGAAGATACTATACACCATGAAGCAGAAGATCAGCCATGGAAGGCAAACAATCATTACTTAAAGAAGTGGAGATTTTTACTGCATTGTGTAATCCTTCAGCAGGGAAAATTTTGCGACATTCTTCCTAACGAAATGAATTACTACCATCTGGAACCAAACACCATGTCGACATTCCTTGATTAAGAATTTGAATTAAATGTTTGACACAATATATTGAAAAGTTTGAAATGATCTTCTTTGTCGAATAAAATATTCAAATACAAATACAAATACAAATTAATCGCTATCATAACTTAGCTGTAAATTACAATCATCTTCATTTTCTGAAAAATAAGAATCAAAATTCGGCTCCTCCTCAAATCTCTGACCCTCGTCCTCCTCTTTAGATGAAATGTCAACATATTTGTTAGATGGATCGTTCAAAGGTTCATTATCATCATATATGACAGATGCATTTATAAAACAAGCATCTTCCTGAAATGCTTCACTTTGAACTCTCTTTTCTCCTTTTCCATGTGATTCAAAAACACCTCTAGGTTTAACTTTACAAACTGCCAACCAATCTAACTTATCTCATCGTAAGCTAGGAAAAGGGACATAACACACCTATTTCGCTTGCATAGTCAACACGAAAGGTTTAAATTGTCTCAATCTTCTTCGGTTGTTGATTTTAACAAGATTATATCGGCTATGCACTTTTGTTCCAACATTTAGAGTTGGATCAAACGATTCACACTTAATGCTATTGTACTTAAATTCTTCTGCATTTCTGCACTCCATGCCCGATCTCCATTATGATGCCACACCTATTGAATTATACCTAATACTTGGTCTTGGCTTTACAATGCTTCAATTGGGTATGAGCTAGGATATGAACTTAGAGGGACCATAATGAAACTAGCATCTGATTGCAGTTTTTGCATAGTTAGTATGCCATAATTTGCTCTTTTATATTACTTATTAGTTCCTGTATCTATAAATATTCCTTCTTTAAAAAGTTATGGAATGTTCTTCTATTTCTCCCAAATTGCATGCATAATGCTTCCTACTACTATTTTACATACAATTTTGTTAGCATTTAATCTTATATGGTGTTGGGTGTACCAGCTTTCCAGCTCCTACAAGCTAGTACTTTCATTTCCCATGTTACAAAGTATCTGAATCTTCCTCCAAGCATGTTTTGAAAACTGGCATTTAAAAAACAATTGATCTTTAAACTCTATTTCTTCTTGGCTAAGAACGAAAACAATCTATTAGTAATATATATTCTTGCTAAAGTATTCAACCACAAGCATAGGTGTCTTGGAATGGCTTTATTATAAATGCACATCTATTTTGTGTAAGGCTTGTATGTATTTTCCACCATCATTTCTTATTGAACTTAGTAGTCACTCTTGACCTATGATTTTTGTTATATCCATAGTCAAGTCTATTTTGGATACTTATATTATGTAAATCCTTTCTAAAAGTAGTAACATCATAAAAAAGTTAATTCCTTACTCTTAGTATCCATATTATTTGAAGAACTACAATAAGGATATTTTTTCTTTTCTCTCTCATCATCTAAACTTCCATCAAGGCTACCAGTTTCTTTATCATCAACTGCATTTCATTATCCAAAAAAACAATATTTTTTGTACTTATGTGAAAATTGGTGATATTAGTGACCCTTCTTCTATATCGCAGTCAAACAATTTATTTGTAATTTCTTCATTTGAATATCTCAACTCGCTAAAGTCTATTGACAACTCATCATTTTCATGATTCATCATTTTTTTTCTGCTTCAATAGGTGCTTTCCTAGTTGATTTGGTTCCAAGTTTAATGCACATTAGACCATCATCATCCTTATTTACTTCAATAGATATGGGATAGTTTTCTCTGTCCAATACACATTAATTATTTGAAGTTTTCTTTCGTCTATTATCTTTGTTAATTACCTTGCTTCATTATCATTCTCCACTGGTTTTTAAACCATCTTGAAATGATTCATGTGGAAATTTATGTATTTATGTATAAATTCTCACAGTTACCCATACCTTAATATTTTAGTCTTAAGTATAAAGTTAACCAGTTTTATCTCATCCACCTAAGTATCAAACAAACCCTTTTCTCACCCCTTGCATATATCATATGTAGTATAAATTTGAACACTTAAATTTAATTCTGTAGTAGAAACTATTGGACATAATTCAACCAATACATATAATAATATAATAATAAATAATGTATATTATTAAGAAATTATCAATTCTTAATCCTTAATATATAAAGATTAATCATCAATTTAGTCATATAATAAAAATGCATTTTAGAGTGTTATTGAAGATAGTCTATAAATATTTAAAATAGCCATAATTGATTAGTTAAATATTAAGTTAAAATTAAAAGGTAATCATTAAGAAGAAATCTTGTTTTTCCAAGTAATGCATGTAATTTATATTTTGTATTCAATATAGATTTGAACTATGATAGAAAATGAGAAAATACAAATGCGAGATAAAGTTTAAAAGATAAACATATGAACAAGAGAGACCTAAAGTATCATACTATGCAACTAGAATCTACTGTACACATTCTTGGAGATGTTAGATTGAACCATAACCAAAAGCACATTCATAAAGACAAATTGAAGAAAATAACAATAAAAATTGGATTAGGAGTTGTAAAATTATGTTGTGACTAGGATCAATCCCTATGAATGTTTTGTAGATGTTCTGTATTTATTTTCCTTTTATAAAAGAAAATCCTTTTTATTAAAAAAACAATAAAAATTGGTATTCATAATATCACACATTTCAAGCCCAAAAGAAAGCCGGAGTCTATTTTTCTACCTCCCTTTAAACTTCCAATTATGCATAAAGACACGAAAAATCCTACATTCATGATTGAGATCCTATTTATTTTAAAAGGGAAAATATTGAAGGTTAAAAGATAAATTGACATCCATACATTGTTTAACTATAATTAACCAAAATTAACATTTTCATCGTCAATTAATTGTTTGAACGTCATAAATTTATTCTAGTTCCTTCATGTAAAGTGAGAGTAGGAGGTAAGCAAGAAGAGCGTGTCTAGCTTGAGACCAACGATGACGCGTAAAGTAAGATCTACAGGATGTCGTTAATTACACGGTTCAATCAAGACATATGTTGTTTCAATATAATACCAAAATTCATATGTCATCCTTTCCATATACTTTGTTAGTTTTGTTATGGGAAAATGACGCCAATGGTATCAATTAACTTATTCATATTTTAAAATCATATTATTATTTATTTAGACAGTATACATAATTATCTTTACAATTTAGTTCAAGAAATACTTAATTTATATTATTGGTATAAAGATTGACTTACCTTTTATGGTGTGTTCAAAAGTTAGAAAGCATGACTTTGCTGAGATCTTTTTTGAAAAAAAAAAAAAATCTAGTAAATTTAGGTCCAATAGCATCAAAATACCTCAAAAAGTAACAATTCTATTTGAAAACGCTAAGTATTTCATTAATACATTTACAACATTATTTGCTTTTAATTACACGGATGACAATGAGGCAAAATTAAGGCGGCTTTAATGAGTTGGCTCGTGGGTCAAGTTTAAATTCACACCAATTCAATACTCAACTTTTTTAAATGAAATAATTTCGTTTTATTTTAAAAAGTTAAACTTCTAATAAATCCTGACAATTCAGATTTTAACCTAATTTTTAAAAAAAATATTATTTTATAATTTTAGGAAGGTTAGCGAGACCGCCAACTAATTGTCATGCTTACTTGTCTGCAGAATAATACTTCTATCAATCTTAATTCTTCAAAGTCTAAAAGCATAATGACATCATTCGTTTACTTCGTCTCCTTACTTACACGAAGTCTCGTTACTTATCCGTCTCTGGACTTGTCCTCTCAACAGGTCGAAGACTTAATTGAATTGTCATATTATTTCATGTACTTAAATTAGAGCGACTCAGGCGTTGGAACTATGAATCAGTATAGATTTTGACCTAATGTAGCACTCAATATACTCGTGATACGCAAAGTAACCATAAGTCTTGTCTGTGTACTATTTTAAATAACTAGGTACTAACAAAAACTTGATTATAATTTGAACTACAAATGCCACAAAGTAGGTTTCTAGGTGGAGTATTTCTCATAATCAAGCAAACCACAGCAGCAATCTGCTTTCGGGTGTACTATCACTACTCTTCAGGAATACTGCCAAGACTTCCATAGTCACCGTTAGAGGGGGACATGACGGTAATTCGATGAACAGGGATTTGTAAGAGCTCGTCTGCGACATCCTTGAATCTGAGAACACCACCATCTTTACACTTTGACATGAATCTAGCCGCCTCTTGCTTCGTCATCTTAACTTTTACCCTTGTCACACCTTTATCTTCTGCAGAACTCAACTTGTTCCCAACTTGTGCACTAAGAAACATGGATGGTTTCTTACTGTTAGCCAAGCAGTAACCACTCTTCTTCTTTTTATTTGAGGGCTTCTTGCTTAATTCATCTCTATATACAGGTTTTCCAAAGCCTTTCATAGTTTCACGTAGTATTTTGTTAACACCTACGTTAACAGAGTTCCACATTTTAAGGACAGAAAAGAGAGAATTTAGGTATAGTATAGAGGAATACGGGTGTTTAGTAGGAGAGGAGGTGATAAGTGATCAAGCTGCTGTACTGAAGATGAAAAGTTGCGAGTCTGTATTTATACAGGCGCCAGCAAGAGCAATGAGCGTAAAAAAGGGGCGCTAAGAAAAGCAGGTAAATTAACGACCAAATGACTGAACGTCAAGTTTACGATATGCAGAAATTCCCACGTCTCTTAGTCATCCTCTCAAGTGTTGAAAATTTAAGGGCCCCGTAAAAGACGATATCTGACATTTTTTAAAAAGTCAGCCAGCTCTTGCTTATTTGAAGGGGTTAGTGCGATCAATTGGATCACTTAAATCATGTCCAATCAGACATCGTCAATCATTCAAAGCCAACTACTAGAGACTTTTCATTAAGGCGACTAATAGAACGAATGATGTTTGAGAAAACCTTGTTCGAAAAAGAAGATTAGCCATTTGAAGCTATGTGATTCTCTAAATCAAACCTTGGACTTGGTCTTGAAAATGGCATGTTACAATTAGTAAGTCCTTTAACGCGCTTCGGTAATAATGACTCGCTGACCCAGTTATGGATCCCCGCATGCCGAGCATTGACGTGCATTTTGTGCCTAAATCAATTTCGACCACGGCTCACGGATCGGTAATTTAGAATAAATTGTTCCTTTTAATCCCTGTTAATGTTTGAAGGACCGTGTTATTCTGCCCTTCTTTGCAAATGCAATCCAGTGTACAGTTTCGTGTGATGCGAAAATGGAGCAAAATCAAATTCCGATCCCACTAGAATAAATAATTTTTTTTCTTATTTTAATTTTTAAAAATTATTATTACTTTAATTTTATAAAATGATTTACGCATAAATCATAAATCATATTTCATATCTTATTTCAAAATTTGATCTTTATTTTATTGTATTTTTCGAACTGTTTCCAAAACTTATCCACCTCAATTGTAACTCTTACAAAGAGGTTAAGCAAGAAGTGCTAGCTTCATTACAATTTAAGCCTATTTATAATAAAATTTAGACATTTGAATAATTTAATTGAAATTAAATTCTAATTTCAATTAAACTTTAATTAGGATTATAAATCATTCTAATTAATTATCAATTATAACCAAATAAGATTCAATATCTTATATTGATCCTTATTTATTAAATATCTTCTATTTAATTATAAAATTTTTCAAACTTTACAACCAACTCTAACTTGATAAAATATCTTTGATCTCTTCAACTCATTCTTTACATGAGACCCATTAGGTTCTCAAATATGTCGGCAATAATTATAAGTTATAATTATAATTAGATAAATTAAAATTCTTTTTAATTTATTTTTAATTCTCTAATTATATAATTTAAAATTATAGATCAAGATTGATGTCTAATAACGCATCATAATTACCCAAATATTTAAGAATGTTAAAGTGATTTTGACTAACCTTTCTATGTATGATTTTTTTCCATATAATTTAATCCTTTTATCATACAATATTTTGATTAAATAAAGCATGAAATTAATGCCTACTCTTTTTTAGTCCAGTCATATTAGTTCTTTGCCATTAGCTATTGATTCAATTAATGACATTTATAAACTATTTACAAAGCGTCTTTCTACCTTCGCTAAGAATTTTCCGAATTAATATTAATCGAGAACAATGAAACATTCTCCCTAATTACTTTAAGGTGATGGATCTTATCTTGAGCACATAACTACCTCCATATAGTTCATGTTACATCCATGACTACCGAATGAACAATCTATGGTTAGAATAGGTCATGAGTAATATCAAAACATAGCAATCTCTATACAAGATAACTTTAGAGACCTCAGTCAAATGATCACTTATACAATCATCACAATGAGAATTTATATAGATATACAAGTAATGTTCCAAATGGATTTTTCATGTTAGGTTAGTTCGGTGAACTTGTTCTTTAATAAGAACCCACATATTTGTTTTAAGTATCTTTATACTTTAACCTATGAGATCGACTATTTTCTTCATAAGAAAAAACAAAATGCGTGCTAGTCTTTTTACTTTCTATTAATGTTTAATCTTAACAGAACAATGACTAGGAACAATTTACGGATAATACATAAATGCAATATGAATATCATAATTAAAATCTCGTTGTAATTTTCTTTGAAATTTATAATTATTCCGTGGACTTTATCATATACATCTAAATATGTACAATATAAAGAATGTCTATAAAATACTTTTCATGAAACTATAACCAATTAATTGGTTGTAGGGCATAAACTAACAATCTCCTATTTGCAATAAGTCAATCGTTTAAGTATCTCATATCATATCACCAAATAACAATTATACTAATGCTAGGATAATGGCCTAATAAGAGAATTCTAAAAGATTTTCTATAGTGAGCACTTGCTTAAATCTTACAACTTTCATCTTAATTTTCACCATAATTAAGAAAATTTGCATACATTCATACTTAGATCTTTGATGAGACCTTATCTCCTTGTGCATGCCTAATGGATCTAATGTTTTACAGTACATTACTGTGTTGAACAATATAAGGAACTATATCAAGTTCATTAAAGAACTTATTAATCCAATTAATCATTTCTACTAAATAAAAAATGTATTATAGCTTAATTAACAAACATTGCTACATTGGAACCTTTCCAATCTTGAATGATATTTTTCTTAACTAAAATAAACTTAACTTTGATTTACTTCTAAAGTAAATATCCTCATTTTCTTGAACTCAAATATAAATTTATATATAGAATAATTGATATCTTTAATATTTCACAAATATCTAATATCTCAAATACTAAACATCTTTAGTACATTATCTATATACTTGGACTTAGAAAATGTGAACAACTTCTAATCTATCTCTATAGATCTAATTCTCATGATTAAGTTGCTACCCTTTCATATCCAACGAGAGTCATTCTTAGACAGTTATGTTTTCAACAATTGAAAATTAGAATTACTGTTCTCTATAAGCAATATGTCTCTATATACCCCAACTAAAAAGGACAATATATTCCCACTAACCTTCTTGTAGACATGATAAATTCACAATCATCTCTATAACAAACTCTTTGAGTTCATCATGAAAGTGAATCTTTCAACATCTCATAGTCTTTCAACCATACATCAAATGTGTCAATAAATGCACTAGTTCTAATTGGATGTTTTGTGATAAGATTTGAACTTTTCAAATTTCATCTTACTCACACTACTTATCTTGAGAACTATTCTCCTATAAATATACATTGAATTAAATAATTTTTTTAATAGATCTGTAAGATTATATCCAACCTTTTAGATATCTCATAACCTTTTTCTAATTTAGTTCTAAACTTAATGGATAATGTATGCTTCAACTAAGCATCACATCCTTGAATTATTAACTTTGACTCTTTTAAAGACTTAGAATTTCATATCTAATATGAAACCTTATTAATTGATTTAATTGGAATTATTAAAGGTAAGTCATTGTACTAGGCATAGCTATAGAAGAAATAATATTCCATCATACAATATCTCATTTTGTATTTTACTCCTTACTTAAATCCATACTGGAATTTTGTTATGAAGTATTCACTAAAGAATTTCATTCCCTATAGATAATAACAAATTTTAAACTCACCATAACGATCTTATCGAAGTACTTCAACATATTCAATGCTTGATTTCTATTTAGATTTAAACAATTTGAACTTTTCAAAATTTTAAATCAACATTTCATTTAAAACATATGATTATATCACAAAAAGTCATTAACAATATAATGAAATATAAGTAATATTCTTTTATGAATTGTTATTCCTTCCAATACATCATATGTATAAATTTAATAATTTAATACCATCATCATCCTTTCACCAAAGATTGATCTAGTCATTCTTCAACTTGACAAGTTTTAGAAGTTTCATACAATTCATAGTTAAAAAGGATAAAAATATCCTTATATGTAACTTTATGATTCTTATTATGTTGATTTAACCAATATGGCATATCAATTATCCAACTTTATATTCTTCCCACTTATGTTAAGCATAAGTCTCCTTTTGATCCAACACATACAAACAATTTGTATAAAATTGGATCAACTACTTTTACTTAACAATCTATTTCTTAACATGCTTTGAATATTATAACAATGTTGAATCTAAATTCAGTATCAAATAATCATAAGCATAAATTAGAAACACATACGATCTCTATCATATCTTGTATAAGCCATAAGAGTTGTGTAATCATTTTCTTCTTATGACAACTATTATCATACTATAGCAAACCCTTTAATATGGTCCACAATTCTGCTTCTAGTAGGCTAAATTAAGTCAAATAATTCCAATAAGGTACTATACCTTTCAACTCTACTTTATGTAATCTATTGCATCTTGCTATCATGGTGTTGACATACATCTTACATGTTGTCATCAAAGTTTATGAGACATGAATTAACTCAAAATGTCATTACATTTTTTCATCTATAAGATTTTGACATATCTTTAAACTTTGTCACCAAAACCTTAATATGGATTATATCAAAATTTCATAATTAGCACACAATTTTCTATCTAACTTTGAGAACTCTTCTCAAACATATCCTATGTCTAAGAAATTTGGTTCACTAACTTAGTATTAACTATACTAAACAAGTTAAATTCTACTTAGAACATAATAGAAATGTAAGAAAAGCAAGTAATTAATTATATGTCATGACTACTAAATGAGATTAAGACTTTAATAATGTATTTGATTACTTCCACTATTTATTCGAAATAATAACCCTCATTACTATTCGGAAAGATTACTCTAATCTTTCTAGTGGGCTAAGATCCTATTCAACTATGGTTATCTTGAATTTGGTCAATAAACTAACTAAACTTAAATTAGGTAAATAAAAACTTTATCAATCACATCTTATATGACTCCCAGATCCGTTAAGTGACAACTCTTGCCAAAACATATCTTATATATCATTCCTAAACCTACCTCTAAATTCATGTGATCATGAGTTTACTCATCCAATTAACACAAATTTAGTTAAGTAGTACCCACTGTTATAAGATTAAACATATTCGGGTTAAAGTGACTTTGAGTTTGCTCAACATGCTTAATAATAAACAGAACTCTGTTTTATTCTTATAATAATGGAAGATAACATTCACGTTCTCAACATTTACTTAATATTTTAACAATAGATTTAATTTTATTTGTCTCATCAAATGCAAAATTGTATGTAAAAATATCACACATATAAAACATACAATTTAACATACATCCAATGTATATATATATATCAAACATATATATTGTAGCGCCCTTATAGCGCCCCCTTACCATAGGGTATACACCGGGACGCCCGTAGGTCATTCCGATACATATCCTACGATAAGGGTAAGCTACGAAAAATCACTACAATACTTCACATAGCATCATAATAACCATTCATCAATATAAAAATCACTACTTTTTGAAACCATAAACTTTCCTCATTTCATTTCATCAAAATCAGAAATTTAAATATCTGTCATAGTTCACTTTTATACATCACTCCAAAAGAAATCCAATACAAAAAGGGCTAACTAGGTCATCCCCTAAAAGTCCCAGCTGACCGACCTGTAAGCCATGACCTCTCTTGCCAACACGATCTACACGGCAGGAAAAGTCCTTCTG
>JANSVA010000217.1:32463509-32478848 GCA_025504915.1 Erythroxylum reticulatum | reverse complement strand
TGAGATGAAGATTCCATGTCTGCCTTGCTTAACCTCCATTCCCAGAAAATAAGACATTATTCCTAGGTCATTCATCTCGAAGACATGTTCCATTTTAGACTTAAATCCATTATGGCCTTTAGGTTATTTCCAGTTATTAAAAGATCATCAACATACACTAAAACCACCGATGTTTCAATTTCATAAAGTTTGACATATAGAGTAACTTCATTGCAACTTTTCTGAAATCCAAACTTTAAGAGATACTCATCAATCCTTGCATACCATGCTCTTAGAGCTTGCTTAAGTTCATACAAGGCCTTCTTCAACAAGCATACCTTGTCAGGATCAATTACAAATCCCTTAGGTTTTTCCACAAAAATTTCTTCTTCGAGTATGCCATTTAAGAAAGTAGATTTGACATCAAGTTGGAAAACTTGCCATTTCAGATGGGCAGTAATGGAGAGAAGCATTCTAATTGTATCAAACCTTGCAACTGGAGCAAAGGTTTCATTAAAATCAATCCCATGCCTTTGAGCAAACCCTTTGATAACTAATCTTACTTTAAACTTGTTGATTGTCTCATCCGGATTGAGTTTCACCTTGAAAATCCATTTCAGTCCAATTACTTACTCATCAGCAGGCTTAGGAACTAAGATCCAAGTTTCATTTTTGTTAATCATTTGAAGCTCCTCCTCCGTTGTAGCTCTCCAATTTTCACAATTCAATGCTTCATTAATGTCTGAAGGTTCATACAAAGCTACATTACATCTTGCATAGATATCATCAAGAGTTCTGGTTCCTCTGATAGCAGGCTCATCTTCTGAATCTTCATCAACTTCATTCTGCTGCTCTACAACATCTTCATCAAGTGTATTTTGAGAAGAGGAAGTGACTGATTGCTTTGTCCAGTCCCAAACATTGATTTCATCAAATTTCACACTTCTACTTATATGAACTCGATTGGTAAGAGGATTTAAAATTCTGTAACCCTTAAAAAAGTTACTATAGCTAACATGAATTCCAATCTTAGCACGTTGATCCAGCTTATCTCTCTTTGCTTCAGGAATGTGAGAGTAGCATAAACTGCTAAAAATTCTGAGGAGAGCAACCAAAGGTTTAGTTCCAAACCATACTTCATAAGGTGTTTTTCCTTCAATAGCTTTGGTGGGAAGTCTGTTTTGAAGATATATAGCAGTGTTAACTACTTCAGCCTACAAAGTTTTTGGCAAGTTTTTCTCCAGCAACAAACATCGAGCCATGCTCATGATTGTTCTATTCTTCCTTTCACAAACACCATTCTACTGAGGGGAGTAAATAACAGTCAGCTGATGGAGAATTCCAACAGTTTGAAGAAATTCCTTGAATGCATTAGATGTGTATTAAGTCCCATTGTCTGTCCTCAAGGTCTTGATTGACAACCCACATTGATTTTCAACTAATGCTTTAAACTTTGTAAAGTATTCCAGCACTTCATTTTTCTGTTTAAGAAAATAAACCCAACAATACCTTGAGAAATCATCTATGACTAGAAGGAATTACCTGTTGGAGTTGATTGTGGAGACACTCATTGGTCCACACACATCCGAATGCACCAGCTGGAGTTTGTTAGTTGCTCTTGAAGCTTGATTCAAAGGAAATGGAGATTTGCTTACTTTTCCTATTTGACAGATTCCACACACACTAGAATAGTCACTTATAGAATTCAGATCTTGCACAAGTTCTGATTCCTTGAGTTGCTTCAATGAGTTGAAGTTGGTGTGTCCAAGTCTTTTGTGCCAAAGATAAGTTTTGTCTTCAACACATACATGAACTCTAGCTGCTGCATTAGGCCATTCAATTGGAAAATTCCTCCTCTTCATTGTAACAGTCAAGATTTCTGTCCCTAATGAGTCTCTAATGATGCACATTTTATTTTCAAAGGATAGTTTGTAATCCTTCTCAAGTAATTGACCAACACTTAATAAATTCATGTCAATTTCAGGTACATATAAAACATCTGAAATGTTTCTTGTTCCAAAAGGAGTTTGGACAAGAATTGTACCTTTTCCTTGATCATTCACTAATCTGCCATCTCTAAGTTTCACCTTGCATGCAAATCTTCGATTAAGATCCTTGAAAATAGAGGAATCAGCTGTCATGTGGTTTGTGTATCCACTTTCCACTAGCCAAGCTGTCATGTGGTTTGTGTATCCACTGTCCACCAGCCAAATTGTAGAGGAATGATTAGTTACATATATTTCTTCCACAACAGCAAATAGCTCCTCTTCATGCTCCTCTGAAGCTTCAGTAACTTGTGCAAGTTGTGCTCGAGCTTGCTTCTTATGGTGAGACTTGCAAACTTTCTCCATATTACCAAATTGTTTACAAGCCTTGCATTGCACATTTGGTCTAAACCAGTAGAAATCTAAAGTATGATTTGTCTTTTGACAATGAGGACAAGGAGGAAACTTGTCCCTTTTAAACCTTCCTTTGTTCAGTTCACCTTTCTCCTTTCCCTTCTTTTTACGTGGGAATTTTTTATGACCAGAAGACTTGAACTTGTGAACAGCTGCATATGCTCCTTCATTTTGACTTTCTTCTTCTCGAAATGCCTTCCTTTGTTCCGCTTCTTGCAAAGCATTAGCAAGTTTTGTGATGGTGATCTTATCTATGTCCCAATTGTCTTCCAAAAATGAGATTTTTGATTCAAATCTCTCAGGAAGTGTCACCATGACCTTTTACACTATTATTTTCTCTTCAACATGTTCTCCCAATAACCTAATCTCATTGACAGTCTTCATAACTTTGTCAACTTAATCTTTGATTATATCCGACTCTTTCATTCTATGCATCTCAAACTCTTTCCTTACGTTGAGTATTTGCATCTTCCTTGTCTTGTCACTGCCCTGGAACTCTTGCTTTAGCCTTTCCCAAGCTTCTGTGGAAGAATCACAATCCATGATCCTTGTAAAGATCACATCATCCACATCTGAATGAATGCAAGAAAGAGCACAAAATTTCTTGGCTATTTCTTCAGCATGATGTTTGATCTAATTCACTGTGGGATTGGTAGGAAGAGGATTCACTTCCTTACCATCTGCATAATCCCAAAGGTCGAAGGACTTTATATATGTCTTCATCTTCACAGCCCAAATCTGATAATTTTTGCCATTGAAAACAGGAGGTACAGTGTTTGAAGGTGTGGAGGTCATTGGTTTTGTATGTTGTGTGAAAGCTTGCGAGAGATGAAAGTTTCTGGTTTTTTTTAAATCATAAATCCCTTACAAGATCAAGAATGCTCTGATACCATAGCAGAATGTATACAGAATATGTAAAGTTGAATGAGAAGATGAATTGAAATCAAAAGAGAGCTACTTCTTTCATTGCATTCAGAACTTACATAGGTTGAGTGTGCTGAATACATTAGCTTCAAATTTAAAAAATACAATGATGCTTGGACTTGACAGAACATGGTGAATTACTCCTAATACAAGTAATCTATACCTACTACATTACAATACAACTTAAACTTTTCAATAGCACTAAATCAAGTTACATTCTGACAAAAGTCCATGATTAAGGTACAGCAAGTGCTAAGATGGTTCACACATTGGTCATTTTGGCCACGGTGCAAAGATATCCTCGTAGTCTAGGCCATATTATTGCTTATTCCTAAGAACCACCAACTGAGCCTTGTAATAATCTATGGATCCATCAGAATGAATCTTCATAGAAAACACAAATTTATTGCCAAGAGGTTTCACGAAAGGAGGTTGTGGTACAACATCCCAAGTTTGGTTTTCTTCAAGTGCAAGAAGTTCTATTTCAATAGCTTCCCACCAACACTCATGTTCCATTGCCTGTTTATAAGATGAGGGAATAAGAACAGAAGACAAGGTGGCTGTCAAAGATATAGGATTTAGAAAACCATACCTATCTGGGGGTTTAGTCACCCGAGTACTGTGTCTATGAGTGCCATGATCAGTTGTTGTATAGAATTAGTAGTAAAGGAATGACCTTCAGGGGGCTTTGGAGGTGCGAAAGTCTGATTTATTGTGGCAGGAGAACATCTCTAATACATCAAAAATGGTTTAGAATTTAGGGAATCTGTAGTACAATTAGTAAACAAAGGCATTAACAAAAATGAAGGAGAAAGAGGATCTTGATGAGTGTTAAAAAATACTAATTTTCTAAAAAGATTACATTTTTAAAAATTCAAACACAATGCTGATTGGGATCATAACAAAGAAAACATTTTTGATGTACAGAATATACTAGAAAAGCATATTTAACTAATTGAGCTGTGAATTTTGTGCGCTTGTATGTAGGAAGCTGAACATAACATACACAACCAAAGGTACGAAGGTTAGAATAATTAGGAGGATGACCAAATAACCGAGTGAAAGGAAAGACATGATTCAATGAGGGAGAAGGCAATCTATTAATGAGGTGGAAAACGGTGGAGGGTGCTTCACACCAAAACTAAGTAGGTACAGATGATCCCAATAAAAGATTGTGAACAGCATCAAAAAGGTGACAAATTTTCTTTCAACCACCTAATTCTATTGTGGGGTTGAAGGACATAACCTTTGAGAAAGTATTCCATAGGTTTATGGAAATTCCTGAAACAAATGAGACATATATTCACCCTATTATTAGAACATAGGATTTTAATTTGGGCAGAAAATTGGGTTTGAGCATAGGCATGAAAAAGCTTCAAAATAGAAAATGCTTTATCCTTGCAATACAAAAAATAAATCCAAGTGAAATGACTATAGTCGTCAATAAAAGGAACAAAGTACTTGTAATTAGTATGAGAGGTAATTGGTGCCATACCCCACAAATCAATATGTATCATTTCAAAAGGCTGGACTACCTTAGGTGTTTGAGTAGGAAAAGGGAAAGTTTTACTTTTACTGAGTTCACAAGAATTGCAATAAAATTGGTCAACATTAATAGAAAGTGAATGTTTATTCCCAAGTAAACCAGAATTTAGCAAAGCATAGAGTACATTGGAGTTTGGATATCCAAGACATATATGCCATGCTGTAGAGTCAACATGAGAAAAATTAAAAGTGAGAAAAGTAAACGAAAGACATGAAGACAATGGAAATTGGAGGGGAAAAAGACATCCTACTTTAGGCCCCCTTGCAATCATCTTTCCTGAATGTTGATCTTGCACAACACAACCAGATTTAGAAAAATCCATTTATAGTCATTTTCAACTAACTGACCAACTGAAACAAGATTAGTGGCAAGTCTAGGAGAAACAAAGACATCAGTTAAAGATGAAAAAATATCTCCAGTGGTGGTAATGGGAAACGGTTGCCACTAGCAGTATAAATTTTGAGATTTCCAGAATATTTGTTGACATTGGTTAGGAATTAGGCATTATTTGTCATATGATTAGATGCCTCAGAATCACAATACCAAGTAGATGATTTAGAAAAGGATTTACCTGAGAGGCCTAAAGCAGAGAATGTAGAGATAATAATTTATTGAATCATTTCAGGGTTCACGGTTTGAGGAGGAGTATGAACATTTTGTGTCAAAGGTGTTGTATCCATAGAACTGCTAGTACTAGAAGATCCAATCGAGGCAATATATGTTGTATCAGATTTCTTTGGAGGTTGGGTAGGGCATTCCTTCATAATATGGCCATCCTTTTTGCAATATTTACAGAATTTTCTGGAACAATTTCAAGTGTAATGGCCAAATCCTTTGCAATAAAAACATTGAACATTACTTATGTCCCCATCTCTTGGCTTACCTTGTTCTACTTAAGCCACTAGAACAAAGGTGGATTTTGCTGTTCCATGACTGCTTGAGTAAGAAGGCGCTACTGCTCTCGAAACAAATCATTGAGGCATGCATCCAAGGAGGGAACAGGATCTCGATTTATAAGATTGGACCTGATACCTTCAAATTTAGATCTCAATTTCATAAGAAATTGATCCCTTTTCGCAATTTCATGGACAAATTGAACAACACTAAGACCTTTAGGAGGTAAGGTAGCATAGACAATGTCAGTATATTCAACCCAAAGATTCATAAAACTAGAGTAAAATTCATAAATAAAGAAACTATCTTATTGAAGAATAGGTAATTCATGTTCAAGTTGGAATCTACGAGCAGTGTTTTGATGACTATAGAGTTTCTTTACGTAAATCCACATCTCAGTTGCAGTCTTGAAAGGACGAAGATTCAAGACGGTTTTAAATTCAACATATCCTAGAATCCAAGCCATAATCTAAGCATCCTTGACCTCCCACTTAGCATATTCATTTTTGTCTTTTTTAGGTGTAGGTTTAGTACCATCAACATGAACCATATATCTTTTCCTTTAACAAATATCTTGAAGTGGAATAAGCTGAGTAGTTCTTTCCAATAAAATGAATCAAGAAGGGATCATACTTGTCTGAAGACATGAGGCTACGAGAACTCGATCAAGATAACTAAGAACAAGAGATTGTACTAGGGCTATATAAAGCAAGAGAACAAAAGACACATGAAAACTTAGAATTGAGGCTCTGATACCTTAACAAACTTGGAGATTTTGGAGAAAAAAATCAGTGTCTTTTCTAGTTGGGAAATTCCCCATTTATATAAAAATATATGATGATTTCCAACCCTTAAAATAGTTACTTATATATCTGTTTACATCTTAATTTAGGAAAGAAAAAAAAATCTACTGGCTTTAAATCACCATTTGTGATGCTTAAAATCCTAATTCTTCTTACAATAATTACAACAACTGTCATAGATAGATTGTAGATTGTTTTGGGATTTCTAGTAAGTGAAGCACAAGGGGGTTTTGTGCAAGGCAAGTTTACGCATCAAAATATCATTCTTTTCCAAGAATTTCTCTAGTGCTATAATAGAAAGCTTATATTTTTCATGTATACATTAAATATTAACCTTCATAAAGGTTATGGCTCCCTAATTGGGAGTGTCTAATAACGGTTCTATATAGGTTTGGCTTCCTTAATGCTTTTATAGATTGGGTCAGAGTATGAGTGACTTCTCCCAAATTTTCCATTTTAATTAATGGCAGGTTAGAAAATTATTTTATAGGATAAAAGGGGATGAAGTAGGGCATGTACCTCTCTATCCTTAGTATAGATTACTTGTCAAGACTTTTAGTCAACTCTTTAAACTACAAGTTTTGTATGAAGTGTAAGTAAACAAGTATCACTCATTTTGTTTTTTATGATGACCTAATGCTTTTCACTAAAGGAGAAAAGGAATTAATTTAAATGATCAAATTTTGCATCGATGAATTTGATGCTAGATCTTGGTTAAACTTGAATTTTAAAAAATCTAGCTTTTGTGGGAGGGGTCATAGTAGAGACAAAGCAAGAGCTAGTTGATGTATTGGGAGTGGAATTGAGATCATTGCTTGTAAGACAGTCAATGGTTCCTTTTGATTTAAAATTCCTTCGAGTTCAATATTATTTACCTCTCATCAAAAAATGGTGCAAAGAATTAGGCAATGGTCAACAAGAAACTAAGTTATGCTAGCACATGCAAATTGCTAAGGTTTGCTTTATTTAGCATTAAAACATTATGGTATTTTATCTTCCCTTTAACACATATAGTACTAAGTGTAGGCAATATGTAGGAATTTTATCGTCAACTATCCATAAAGGAAATAGGAAGAATCTAGTAGCATGGAGAACCATGTGTCAATTAAAAGAACAAATAGGTTTAAACTTCAAAGAACTTCTTTTAAAATAAAATTATGTTGGAAAAGTTCTTGTTTGCACTAGATCAACCAGTTGAGATTCGTTATGGATTAGAAATCACAAATTGAAAGAGAAAAACATTTGAGAAATTAAAGCCAAACCCATTGATAGTTATTACTGGAAGAGGATACTAGAAATTTTAAGATTTGTTATTGATTAAAAGGGGAGACACCCCCAAAAACCTAACTAATGCTAATGTTAAAATGAATAAAGGGGAAATATACTATATTTTTAAGCCCAAAAGGCATTTAGATATCTAAAATGCTATATTTTGGCTTTGATTTAATGTGCCAAAAATATATTTTTTTCTTCCTAAAGCCATTTCTTAGAGTGATACTCCTTATATTGCTTTTCCAACCCTATTAGCTTATGATAGTCCCCTCTATCAAATTTCCTTCTAGTTGTAATATAATGCTTATTTTGCTTCTTTAAATTCTTCTTCTAATCATAGGTCACATTATAGAATCATTTTTCAGTTTCTCATTATCTCTAAGTCTCATAAGTTATAAAATCCAGTAGGGCTTTATCTAGTTCCAAACTAACACATAGTCTAGTAAAGTCAATTCTCCTCCAACTAGTCATATTTTCATTTATGCATAATGGCTTCTCTATGATGGAACAATACTCCAAAGGAATATTATGTATGTTAATCCATATTGGTGCATTCTTATGTTTGATTTTCTCAAGTCTAATACCTATTCTATGTACCTAGTTAAAGATTGGATAGATGTGAATTTGCCAAAGGCCTTATTATATTATTCTTTTTTGCCTCCTCTTTTGTTGTAAATTTAAAAAGCATATGATTATCTTTAGATACTAGGACTTCTTGTAGCTCTTTCCCTTTTCATACTTTTTGGGTCCAATTGTTTATCACAGGGAAAGGAGGTCATTTTCCAAAGAGAATCTTACTAATATGGTGTTACAATGGCTTCAACATCATTCGTATTTGGGGATAATAGTGCAAGGAAGAGTAAGGATTCTCCAAACACTTTCTTCAATTCATTTGAGAGTTGGCTATTTTTAGGAGGCTTCCTTTCTCTTCTCAGTGTTGCAATTATTTGAGGTGTCTATTAGGGTTTATTTATAGGAAAAGGGTGAAAAGTTATCTTAATCTTAGACATTCAAACTCTTTTAGCAACTCAGACAACCATTGCCTTAAGAGGATAAAAGTTGTTCAAAGCTAGGAAAAAGTTAAAAAAAAAAACAGTTACCCTTCTAAATACGAGAAAAAGAAAAGGGAGAAAAGTTAAAATTTCCCTATGAGAGTTTTGAGATCCGAAAAGAAAGAAAGGGGAAGAAAGAGCTAGCTTAGCTTAAAGATATCTCAGCTTATAAAAAAAAGATTCAGTAAGGTAATGTGTAAATGAAATGGAGGACAAAATTAGAGGCATAGTCAAAGATTGGATAAGGAAGTATTGGGTAAAGGAGGCAACCAAAATGGAATAGCATAGGTAGGGAAAGTCGATATAAGAGGGAGACAGGCTTATTTTGAAAACAAATAGTGAAACAAAACAATAAAGTGGGATCTAAGGCTATAAGGTAGTTTACAGGTAAGAAACAAAGATGACAATAGAAAGATGAGCTCTCCATTCCAAAAAGGAGGAGAATATCGTACTAGAGAGATTAAATTTTTATTTACAATATATTAACTTTAACACATAAAAAGACAATTTTATTAATTTTAGTTATAATTTATTATTTATTAATAACAAATAAAAACCGAATTATTGTTTTATTTATTTGTTAAATTTTATATCATTACTATTTTAAAAGGTATAAAAATATATAATACTTAATATTATTTTATTTTATTAATATCTAGTAATATATTAATTTATCATGTTTTATTAAAATTAATAAATATATTAATCAATTTAACATGATAGTGAATATTTTTTATTATGTAAAATATTAATAAATAACTTCAATTCATCAATTTTATTTATGATTTATAATATTTAATATTTATTATGCAATATTATTTCATTTTATTAATATTAAAATTTTAATAATATATTAATTAGATTTATAAAATAGTAAATTAAGTCTTTTATTAAAATTTATTTATTATTTAAATTTTTTAATAAATAAGTTGATTAACTTTTAATATTAACTAAATGAAATTTATAATTTATGTTATTTTGTAAATTTATCATATTTATGTAATTTTATTTATATCAAAAAGTCTACTTTTTAGTGTAATATATTTATTATATTAATAATGTACTAATTATTTAGTAATATGTTAATTATCTTATTTTATTAATTTATAATATAAGATTTGCATTAAATTTTTATGTATTATAAAGTAAATTAAATGATCAATTTCCTATTTTTATTCATAATTTATTTTATAAGTAATTAAAAAATAATTATAATAAAATGTTAAGAAAAATGTTTTCAATATTATGTAAAACAAATAATATATTATTGTTATTATTATTATTATTATTATTATTATTATTATTATTATGAAAATATGATTAATAACGTTCATTACTATTTAACAAAGTGAATTAACATTTTATGTAAATATAATAAGTCAATAAAATAATAATTTTTATATAAATAATAATAGATAATTATTTTTAATTAATAAATAAGTAAAACTAACACATTCTATCTTTGTAATGTGTGTTTTCACATATTTAAAAATTACCATAATGATATAATTTAATAAAAGAATTGGTTTTGATTTTTACACAAAAGTTAATCGTTGGTTTATGTCCTATAGTCAATTGGTTAATTACAGTTCAATGACATAATTATTTAAAGACATCATTTATCTTATACATATTTAGATTTATATGATAAAATTTATGGGATGAATGTACATTGCAAATGAAGTTGTGATGATATCATAATTATGAGATTCATATTGCAATTATGTATTATCCATAAATTATTCCTGCTTATTATTCTATTAAGATTAGACATTAATAAAATATAAAAAGGCTAGCCTAATTTATATTTTTCCTTATAAAAGAAGTAGTCAATTTTATAGACTATAGTACATAGATATTTAAAAAATATATGGGTGTTTATTAAAGAATAAGTTTATTGAACTGACCCATGTTAAGGCAAGTTTTAATCTATTTAAAACCCTCAATATACTATAAGCGCACAGGTTGTGGGTGTAGTATGTGAGGTGTCAATCCCTCAAAGAGTTGTCATACTAATCTAATTATAAGTTATCTAAGGAGTAAAGAATTATTAAATTGAAAATAAAAATGAACAGAAAAGTAAAAGAGTGAAGATGATTGACAGGAAAATAATTTGTCAAATTAACACAAGTGAAATCAAATGTTGAGCACCACCAAATTCACAATGGGAAATCACACAAGAAAAATTACCAAATTATGAGAAAGAGATTTATTCTATTATCAATGCTAACCTAATCACTTTTGTGTTAATGTGGTATCGGTTCTAGACTATCGAAAGGTGGATTATTCTCTCTTGAGTTATAATCACTAAGTCCTAATTGATAAACCATAATTAAGTTGCATTACCAAACATGTAATCCCTTGATTAATAATCAACCCACAACCTAATCAGATTTTAAGCATTTTATTAAACAACCAGGTCCTCACACGATATCTCTTTCCGTATAATTATTGATTTTATTATTTATATGATCTATTAAGTCAATTAACTATCATTAACCAAACCAATCAATTTGCATTCAATTAACTTTATTGACTTATTACCGAAGCATGAAGTTATAACAAATAATCACAACACCCAAATGAATTAACACAAAATCAACTAAATTAACATTGAATCAAGTTTAAATCCCTAAAGAAAAGTTAGAACATCATCATTAATCCCAAATCCATAAACATCATCATATCCATCTTACACATTCAAAGAAAAGAAATAACAAGATGAAAAGAAAATATCACTGGGATGGGATCAGGATGGCTCAGGAAAGCAACAGTAGTATAAGCCTGTTCCTTTCTCCTCTTCTTCCTCTTCTCTCTCGTCTTCTTCTTTCTTCTCTCTAGTCTTTTTCTTTCTTCTTTCTTCTTTCTTCTTTCTTCTCCAAAGTACTTTATATATAGATTATTATGTTTTGATACTACTTATGATATATTCTAGTCAAGAGTAACTCAATCAATAGTCATTGGATATACATAAATTATATAAAGATAGTTGAGTGATCACTATGGGATTCATTACCCTAAAGTGATTAAGGAGAGTATTATGTTGCTCTCAATTAGTATTGATTTAATAAATCCTTTACTAAGGTGGAATAACATTTTGAAAATAGCTTTATTTTTAAATATAAATAATGATAATAAATTAATTAACAAATTAGTAAAACTAACATATTATATCTTAGTAACACGAGTTTTCATATATTTTAAAATTACTATAGTGAATCGAAATTAATGATATAATTTAATGAAATGATTGATTTTGATTTTTACACAAATGATAACTTTTGGCTTATTCCTATCATCTAACTAAGATCTAATAGACTAAAAAGAGATAAATAAATGTGTGGGTACTTGTTAGGAAACAAGTTCACCTAATTGACCCTATATGAGAATTCCATTTAGAGCATTACTTGTATGTCTATGGAAATTTTCATTGTGATGATTTTATAACTTATCCTTTCACTTGAGATCTCCAAAGTATTTAATATAGGGATTATTATGTTTGATATTGCTTATGACTTATTTTAGTTAAGTGTATCTCAATCGATAGTCATTGGATATAGCAAGAACTAAATAGATCAAATCAAGTGATCAATATAAGATTCATCACCTTAAAGTTCTTAGGGAGAATAATCTAATGTTCTTGATTAGTATTGATTCAGTAAATCCTTAGCCAAGATGGAATGACCCTTTTAAAATAGTTTTCAAATGTCATTAATTTAAATAGTTACTAAAGTAAGATAACTAATATGATTGGACTCAAATACAATAGACATTATTTATATGCTTTATGTCTAATAGGAGCATTGTATAATGAAAGTATTTAATTTTACCAAAAAATCATACATGAAAAGATTAATCAAAACTATTTTGGTATTCCTAAATATTTGAATGATCATGATGCATTGCTAGGCGTCAATTTTGATTTAATAGATACAAATTACTTAATTACGAAATCAAAAATAAATTAAAGGCACTTAAATTATCTAATCCTAAATATGATTTATGATAATTATTTATATTCATTACAAACATATTTGGAATCTAATGGGCCACACACACAAAATTAATTGAAGAAAGAATATATGTTTTAATCATGTTAGACTTGATTATAAAGTTTGAGAAACTTTATAATTAAATATACGATATTTAATAAATAAGGATCAATATGAGATGTTAAATCTTATTTTGGCATAATTGGTACTTAATTATAATTAAAGCTTAATCAAAATCAAAATTAAAAAATTAAATTAAATTAAATTATCAAAATGTCCAAAACTTATAATAAATAGGCTTACGTTCTAAGGGAATTACCACTTCTTGTCTAACTCTCTCTAAAAAAGTTGTAGAATTCTCTCAACATATTATGTTGATACCATTAGAGGCTGGACACATTTGTAGTTACAATGGTTGAGATGAAATAATTTTAGAAGTGGGTGTTGAGCAAGTTTTATATATAATAAGACTCAATACCACAATTACATGACTTGTAGTATCAAGGGTATCATTTCTATAAGGACTATAGACACCTAAACAATTTAAATCAAACTTTGTCTAAGGTATTAAAATTTTGATTTAAATTAAATTAAATAACAAAAATTAAAACAAATAACCAAATAAACAATTGAGATGCTAATAAAATACAGATTAATCAAAGTTGAATACTTAGGAACTATTCTATCCTTATTTTATTTCCCTTAATTTTTCAAATTCAATTTATGTTTGATTCAAGATATCCTAAGGTTTTGATTACTCTCTCTTAAGCTCTAACTAAGTAACCCTAATTGAATTTGATATTTATAAATTTGTAATCTCTCGATTCACAAAACTATTTCTAACTTATTCAATTAGATTTGAAGTAATTCTATAAATAATCAATTTTACAATTAATATATGTAGTACCCCACTCTCGCAAGACAAGTACCCGACATTCTGAGTGACGTTCGAGTGCGTGTCCCGTAAGGGTGGCATGCTAGAACAGTTAAACACTTAAGAGTCAACGCAAAATTTTCAAAAATAGCACAAGTGTATGCATAAATCAATAATCAATTGGGCTCACTTTATTCATAAACTTTTTCAATCACAAGGGTTACAATCATTTCATAAATAATCCAAATTTCATTAGTCATTAAGGCCCATTACAGATACAAAACACTTAAATTCATAATTGTTATTACAATACAAAATCATTTACAAACATTTACCATGTACAATAATTGCGGAAGACTCAATTTGATACAAAAATAAGAAATACAAATGCAGACATAAAATAATCCTGACCTCATTCTCTTACTTGAATACAGTGGCTATACTCCCGTTAGCCTAACGGGTTAACTCTTCTAAGCCTGAAAAATATATTATAAATTTTGGGTGAGTTTTGCAAACTCAATGAGTGACCATCCTCAATGGCTCACTCAATCACATAACACATCATATCATATTTTCACATAATTTATATCACTTCATTTAACATATAACATCACATTCTGAGTAGTCAAATTGATCATTTCAATAATTTAAAAATACACATATCACTTATAATGCAATGCACATGAGACTCACTTTAATTTATTACTTTGTTGTGACAAGTGCCTATTTACTAGCTTATATCCCTTAATGGATACCAAGTTATATCAGATAATGTCCCATATCCCTTAGTGGATTCTAGGTACATTTACCACTGAGCTCGAGGCTCTTTTTCACTTTCTAAGCTTTAAGTTCTTTTTCGATGGTGACTCCGGTCATAACTGCCTTTATCTTTCATGCATTCATAAAATGGAGTGCATCATATTCTCATATTTTCAATCAATCACATGATTTCAGATTCACAATCAATTTCATATTCATCATCGGACCTTGTTCCGGCATTCGATAATTAAGTTGAGAAAATACATATTTCTTTCATATTCACATACAAGGAGCACTTCAATGTTCTCACATTTAATAAGCTCCTTGGACATTCAATGTTCGGAATCAGCACATTAACGTCAATCATATTCGCATTATTCATATAAAAAATCATTCAATGTAGAAATTAAAATCAAAACAAACAAATAAATGAGACTATCTAGGTCGACTCACAGTATGCTCCAAATTAGCATTTGCTTCTATGATCCGAAACCATCTGGATGCGGAATTCTATCCTGTGTATCAACATCATACAATACACATTTACACACAGTATTAATTGCACAAGCATGTGAACACTCAATCACATACATATGCATATGTGTTGTGTATAATGCATGCTTAATGACAATCTCGGGTATGTCATCTAAATTTAAACCTTATGTTCATTCTTATTTCATGATTCATATATGTTTAACTGAACTTAGATTTACACTTCATTTGTACATGATCATTCTAAGTTCACCATTCAATCTTTACCCTTTATATGCCCATGCAACTTTCTATGGAGGCGGTGATGCTTCAGGCACAATGGGTATGGCTACTTGACAACAACCGGGGATTTC
>JANSVA010000217.1:32402783-32415251 GCA_025504915.1 Erythroxylum reticulatum | reverse complement strand
AGATGCACGTATTAGATTGTTTCGGAGTTATGGGAGCACGCATGTACCGCAATTGAAGATGCACGTATTAGATTGTTCTACTTTTACATGTTTCAGTAGCTATTTCGGATTGTTGCTGATTCAACAAATATATATCCTGACGTCAAATTCCACGGACAAAGTTTTTGATGGAGGCAATGTTATGGCAAAAAATCAATATGAGAATAGAAAACAACTGCATTTGTATAAAGTGGAAGCTGATGGTTGTAAAAAATAAAAATAGGTAACACGCAAAAGAAATGGACATGTGTTGTATTTTGTTTCGACTTTTTCTAAGATTATATTTAGTTTACTGTAAAGTTTTTAATAGAAATGATTCATAATAAAACAAATGTAATATTAAAAAATTGTTATTTGGGAGGAATAGAATTGTTCATAATGTAATATAGTAAAATGTTGTTTGAAAGATGGATGAAATAAAATGTAATAATAATAATAATAATAATAATAATAATAAATGACTATTCTACCACCGATAGAACAAAACATATGTTAATAGATCAAAACACATATTGAGAGTATAATTGGTATTGTAAAAAATTATTGCGGGTATATTAGGTAGTACATATTTATCATTTTACATTTCATCCTAAATTTTCAAATCAGAAATAACTCATTTTTACTGTTTAAGATGAAATGGGATGTAATTTGAAACCATCCATTTTTATTTTATTTTATTTTATTTCATTTCATTATAAATCCTCATCCAAAATGATAGAATAATATTACATTTCATTTCATTTTATTACTAACTATTTTACCAAACAAAGCCTAATGTCTAAAATAGTTATTAAATATAACGTTTGTGATGACGGGTAGGTGGTTAAGATCCAACATAACATATTTATTTTCTCTTTATCTTCAATCTCTCTATTTTTATAATTCTTGATTATTGTGAAATTACTTACGAAATCACAAATTGCTTCAGAAAAATTCAGGTAACATAAATACTAAAAGAGACAAAATCTGGATTAAACGAAAAATTTTATTATTCCAACTTTAGATGCTAACTATTTTCTTCTTTAATATTAAGTAAAATTGTCATTTTTGACTCTAAGTTTTTTTATCAATCGACCAGTTTAACTTAATATTTCAAAGAGAACATTATAACCCTAATATCTAGAAATCGTTAAAATTGGACTCAATCGTAATAGAAAATTTTACATGTATTTATTAAGTGTCAAGTCAACGTTAACTTGGTAAATTTTGATAATTTTGTATTTTGTAACCCCTAAGTGCCTTATCATTGATGACGTGGCAAAGTAGGATTCACTTTTTTTAAAAATTAATATTTTATTTTATTTTAAAGTGTGGGACCCACCCTTTATATTAAACATGTCTTAACACAAACAAAAACTAACTTAAATATGTCACTAAATACTTAACAAAATGATCCCACCCTGACCCGTTTTGCTTAGCTTTTGTCTAGAATCCCTCCAACCCTCCCTCACTGTCTTCTGTTTCTGCGTTTGAAATCACCCACTATTTGAAATTCCTCAATCGCTATCATTACAAGGTTCAGAGGTGCTGGATTGGGAGAGTATTTGCCGCAAACATCGTTGTCTAACAATCACTCTCACAAGTTAGTGCTTGTGATATTTGGTTTAGCATTCGATGGGTATGTAATGTTTTGTTCTTTCATTTGTTCCATTGTATTCACCGTCTGGAATCCCTCACCTTTTGTAAGACATGTTATGTTCTTTCGCTTGTTTTGTTGCGTTACTTACATGTTTTAGATGCCAATATGTTGTATTTTATATTTATGTAACAAGAAATACTACATTAAATTAATGAGAATGGAGTACACTAGACATTTCTGCTAATCTTGGGCATATTTATCGAATAGACTCTTATGTTTATTCATGCTTTCTCTATTTAAATTACATTTGCTGTGATGAAAATGGTCATAAATTTGCTTCGTTTTGCCATAAAATGCTTGAAATTAGACCAAAGTGTGGCAATTATGATATTGAGCAATATGATTGCGATAGTAATAATGAAGTTGATCATATGAAGTGTATGTCAAGTTAGGCAAGTTCATCAAAGAGGCCACCTCCTTCATGTTACTAGTTTTGATATTCAATGTAAGTACAAATTATAAGTAATGGAGCATATAAATAGTGATTTTTCAGCTTCAAGTATTCTACAATTAGCATCATTCGACTAGATTATTACATATCCGAGCTTAGTTTAATATTGTTTAAACAACTCTTGAATTCAGCTCATTATTAGTTGAATTGAGTTAGATTCGCTTTATTCAAACATAACTTCACATACTTGGTTAAACCTTTATATAAATGAGAGACATTCTCCATTTCTTTATACTTTGTATATTGCGAAAGCCAAAGTGCTATACATTTCATACAAAATCAAATGTACCATGAGAGGACCAAACATATTGATATCAGGTATCATTTCATAAAGGAAGTTATATTAGAAAAGAATGTTGCAGTGAAGAAAATTGCTACAATAGATAATCTTGCACACATGATGACAAAGCCTATTCCTGCATCCAAGTTCAAGCTTAGTTTGGACTTGACTGGTGTTTGCGGTAACTGAGATATAAGGCGAAGACGGTCAAGGAAACTTTTGAGGTATATGATATTTGGACAATTCAATCCAAGGTGGAGGTTTATTGAGATAGTGTCTTGAATGGTCTATGGTAGGGACAAAAGAAATCAGTTTGTCTACTACAAATTATTGGCCAACTCACTCACCATTATTTGCTTAAATGTGTGGTACCACGTAAGTGGCCATTTGTTTGTCACTTTGAGTGGCAAAGATTGAATGGTACATGGCAAATTTATTGCCACAAATTTGGCCATGTTTTCTCCTATAAATAGAGACTTCTCATTTGAGAGAAAACAAGTAGTGAAGTAGAGAGTTTTTCTTAAGGTAATAAATTACGCCTTAAGTAAGAGTAAGTTTTAGGTGTATTGGGATATTAGATAGTGAGGTATTTTGAGTGATACTATTGCAATCTTCTTGATTCATATAGTGAAATTCCTTTTATCGTCTTGCCCATGGATGTAGGCTTTATAGCCAAACCAGATAAATTCTTATGTACTTATTTGCTATTATTATTTCTCTCTCACTAATTGACACTAGGTGTGGGCATTATTTCGAGCATAATCACATCAAACAATTACATAAGTAGTTAGTTATTCCTCTCTAAAACTCAAGCAATAAAAAGGGGTTATTGCTTTGGGTTGAAATAGGAATTAGTTCAACTCAATCATGTGCTAAGATCTTTGATGGCCTAAAAAGAAAGCTATGTTGGGTTCCTATAACTTGAAGGAGGCATTTTATATGACAGAAAATTGATTCACGTCAGTTTACATTCATAGGCAAGAAAAAGGAAAAGCTTGGCGGAATAGGTGTAGGTCCTAAAAACAAGTTAGTTTCATGGTTCATGATGTTCAACAAACTTACAAGAAATTGATTATAGGAGAGAAACTTGTAATAATTCATATATAATATCATTCTCAGCTTCTAATTAGGCAGGTAGATGCAACAAAAAATGAGATTGCTATTCTTGGCCTATCAAAATTAAAATAAACCCAACACAATTCCATAAAAAACAAAGAATAAAAAACCTCATACATCATTCAACATAACCACATTACCTTAATAATATATTTCACTTTATCAATAATATGAACATATAACTTATAAAGTAAGAAAAAAGTGTATTTATACAAAGAAAGATTTCATCATCCACCACAAAGTGAAAAAGTGAAATGAGCAAGTTGAGAAAAAAGTGAAGGAGACTAGAAAATTACAATCCTCTTCTAAATTGATTCAAACAAAGGCTAACATTCTCCTTTGGAGATTCTTTTACGTGAGATTGGGATATCTAGTTATTTAAAAGGTAGCTTGTGAAGGCCTAGACAAGAAATGCTTATAAGGATGTGAGCTAGTCCCTAGGAATCAATGGAGACATATGTAACTCTTATTTTTATTAACAAAGATGTTGACATATTACCAAACAATTGTAGGGAGTCCATGAGCAGCTTTTTTAATAGGATATTAACAAAAGAGAACTGAAATAGTTCTAGCTTCCTACTTTTATCATGAAACTTAAAATCCTATTCACCTATTAATTCTCTGAGCTAACATTTTAGTTAATAAATCAATGCACAAAGTAATGCATAAGAGGCTTTAGAAATGCATTGCTCAATCTAGGCTATAAAGATGCCAACAAATCCAGGCTATAAAGATGCCAACAAATCTAAAAGCTTGCAAAATGTCTAAAAGAAATTAGTTGATCTACTAAAAAACCAATACAAGAAAGGACTTTCCAAGAAAACTACATTCCAACAAAACAAATGATAAAATAGTCTCAAGAATATTTAAAGTCCTTTTTTGGTGCAAACCATAACAGACAAGAAAGCAGCTAAATATGTAAGCTTGTGTAGACCACAAGAGAGCAGCTAAATATGCGAGCATGTGCAGACCATAAAACACATTTTCTATTACAGACCAAAACACAACAAAAAAGTAGAAACATTATGAGATCATATTCGAGACCACACTTGAGGCAACCCAACAATAAACTAACGATAAAATCTAATATCTAACACATACCGACAATGAACTAATAGACAGAAACAATAAATGCATCTGTAGCCTACAAGAAGGAAGTATCCAAAACACACGAGAATATCTAATAAACAACAAGAATAAAATATAACAAACCTTAGTAAACTCAACATGCTTCGATGGTGACTACTTCTTTTGACGATTGTTGATGACTACATTGCCCGAATGCTGCTTTCATAACCAAGTTTAACGTTGGATCAATAATGATGAAGAACGATGGCCGATTAAAAACAGTGGAGAATGAAGACAACGATCGAAGAATTTAGGAATGGATCATTGCCATCGAAAATGAAACACTGTCGTATATACATGAAACAATGTCGTATGCATGAAACATGAAACACTACCGTATGATTATTTACTTAATAGGGTTAAGTAATCTGTTAACTTAAGAAAATAATTAGTAACTTTAATTAGTCTAATTAAGACATGTTTAAGGATTAATTAAAAGAGTGGGCCCCACTCTTTTGAATAAAATAAGTTTTATATTTAAAAAAATATAGGTCCTATCTTGTCACGTTGATAATGACGTGACACTAACAACTTGTTTGGTTTAAAGACTAGAATAGATAAAGAATAGAATAATTATCTTTATGAATAGAAAAAATGAGGAATAAAATAGAATAAGTATTACTTTGTTTGCTTTGCTACTAAAGAATTTCTATGCCAGTATTTGGTTTAAAAATATAAACTTGAAATGACAAGTGAATAACTAACAAAAAGACCAAAATATCCTTATCCTTATCCTTATTATTATTGTTGTTATTGTTGTTGTTGTCATTGTTGTTGTTGTTGTTGTTGTTATTATTATTATTATTATTATTATTGTTATTATTATTATTATAAGGATAAAAAAGTCTTTTGATGATCTTTAGCTATTCTTAAAAATTGAAAAATACCTAATCTTAAGATTAGGTATTTTGATATTTTTGTATAACCAAACAAAGAATTATTTAAAATTTAAGAATATACCAAGAATAGAATTTCTAATCTTATGAACCAAACATGCCCTAAGAGTTTATAAAATTATTAAAATTTATGAGGTCAGTACTAATCTAACATTTAACAAAAGGAGGTTAAATTTTTTTGGTTATGGTGAGATTGTCAGAATTATAATTGTTCTTTATAAAATGTTAGGTTAAATTCATCTGTAGGTGAAAAATAAATCTAGGATAAAAATTAAACCTTTTGCCTTAATATTAACGTGCAGTTAGCGCACAGGATTTGGCGTAGGGGAAATCGTAACTGATAGACACTAGCTAAGAGATAACGGATGGTGACGAGCGTAACGGTTCGGGTAGAGCTTGACCTGACCACCACACACACACGCTCCCATTTTATATGAAAAGCTTTGCCTTCTCTCTCGTCATTACTCACTCGCTTTCAATCATGAGCTCTCAGATTTTAAGATCCGCTTCTAAAGCCGCCAGATTTCTTCTCTCCGCTTCCAAAACCTCTCGCTTTTACTCCGGTAACTCTTCCCTATAACTAACTTAGAATTGCTGTTATTTGTTGGTTCTTCCCTTTTTTTTTTTTGAATTCATCCAATGGTATTGTTGTCCATTATGTTTGATTTATATTCACTGAAGAAATGTGTCTTTTCGTTGTTTTGTTTGGTTGGTACTTGAAAAAGTGAACTTGGTATCAATTGATATGACCCTAAAATTTGTGAATTGAGTGATGAGAAAGAAAGATTTAATCTTTTGTAGAAGGGAGAGGTGTAGCAGCACTAGCAGTATCATTGAGTGGTAAGGCGCCTTTGGTATCATCAGCCTACTGGGGGAGGACTGATTCTCCAAATCCTTCCTCTTTTCGATGGATTACAGGAGCTCTTGCTATTCCTGCTGCAGGTGAACATCAACATTTCTTCTTTACACTGCATCTTTATCATAAATGGCTTTTACTTCAATACTTTTCTGATAGGGCCAAAACCTACATTCCTGTGTTGTTTGATGCGTCCGAGGGGTTTATCTCTGCAAAGAATCTTTCATTTTCCTAAAAGAAAATGTGTATGAAAAAGTAATATATGTCTCACAAGAATTTTGAGATGTAAATCAAGTGAAGGTACGTTAGGATAGAAACAAAGTTTGAGAACTGATGTTAAAAAGGACGACGGGCCTTGTCCCTATGCTGAAGCTTTTGTATTGTGGCAACCGTGACCTCTTGAGCAACACTCATGCTTTGCATAGCCACAACAACGGGTGAGATTTTACGCACGGTTTGCAATTTGGACTTGATTGTTTCCATGTGTTGATCCCAACAAAGTACCTGAAATCAATCATTCTGAATTCATAGTATTCTCGTGAGACTTCCTAATATAATGCGTCTTGGAGCTGAAAATTTCATTGTTTATACACCGTCGATTTTTCATCCTTTTGCATACGGCATCATAAGCTTTCTTTCGCTGTATCAGTGATTTTTCTTGTCATTTAATGTTTTTGTAGCTTACATGCTCCAAGAACAGGAGGCACATGCTGCAGAGGTATTTTTATGATAATTTATTCCACCTCGATTAACTCTTGTGCTTGTTATTTTGTGAATGAGTCAAGTTGCTCCCATTGTTCTTTATTTAGATGGAGCGAACTTTCATTGCAATCAAGCCTGATGGAGTACAGAGAGGGTTGGTAAGAAGAGCATGTCACATCCTTGAAAACCCTCCAACAGGGAAATATTCTCAAACATAAGTTCGGAATGTCCCACCTTGTAGCATAGGGTTCTTCATCTTCAATGCACCGGTAGCATTTGTTGACTAATTTCTGCTTCATCGAGATGCAGCCAACTGAACTTGAATATTCTCATCTGTTCCAGATTGCGGAAATCATATCTCGTTTTGAACGTAAAGGATTCAAGCTTGTGGGAATCAAGGTAGTAGTTCCTACGAAAGAATTTGCCCAGAAGCATTATCATGATCTCAAGGAAAGACCCTTCTTTAATGGTCTGTGTGAATTCCTAAGCTCTGGCCCAGTTATAGCCATGGTATGAAGAACCAAAATAGTTTTGCTCTTTATGTTATGACCCGTAATTTTGAGTTTGGTAAATTCATTTAATCCTGCAGGTCTGGGAAGGAGAAGGTGTGATTCATTATGGTAGGAAACTTATTGGAGCCACTGATCCTCAGAAATCAGAACCTGGAACGATTAGGGGTGATCTAGCAGTTGTTGTGGGAAGGTATTATCTGCATCTCATTTGCTACTTTGATATGGCAAGCTTTATGTTTGCAAGCTTACCTTGTTTCATAATTTTCCTTTGAGATGTCGACATCCTTATTGCAGATTCACGCTTCAGTTTGCTTTAGTCTAGCACATTTTGCATGATGGTTGTGTTATGGCTTTCTTTTTTGTCAAGTCTGTTCTTGTTCTATGTTGTAGAAATATCATTCACGGAAGTGATGGCCCAGAGACTGCCAAGGATGAAATTAGTTTGTGGTTCAAACCAGAAGAATTGGTTAGTTACACAAGCAATGGGGAAAAGTGGCTGTATGGAAACAACTGAGTAAAGTTTTTCAATTCCACTTCTTTAAGGATCATGTCCCCATAGCAACATAGTGGGGAAAGCATAATTTATGAGAATAAATTTGTAAGCTGTTGAGGTGAGCGAGACTGCACTATGTTTGGCAGACAATTTTCGATGTCAAATTCATCAATAATTCCACCTCGTTTTGTTAGCAACTGTGGCAATACGAGCTCATTTCTTAATTTGTCTTGCAATGATAATTATGAATGAATTCTGATTTGTGAAATATGATTCACAGTGTTTTATACCAATGCACTTGATACTATGAGTTCCGTGAATTTGATTATCGGTTTCTTTTCCTCTGTTGAAGGCGAAAATAAATAAGGGAAACGCCAACGAATACCAAAGAAAGCACATGTAAGTTCAATTTTTTTAAGTCAAAGTTCAAATTGTCCAAATTGCATCAAAGAAATATTAAATCACTATTCCTGTATTTTTCCACTAATACTGACCTAAAACCTTGAAAACCTACAATGAGATAAAGTTCTTAGAAAATATTCAATTCTTCATCGTGTTAACCCCTTCAAGCCCTACACGACCCAATTCTTCAGCCAACATAATCCTTCTACAATGAACATCTCACAGGATTCCAATGCTTTGGGAGAGATGACAACTCTACTCATGAACCAAATTATTGAAGTCCGAGTAAGAGGACCCACTACTTTCAATCACGTTCCTCCCCATTTATGCTAGTTTCTTCGCTCTGCTTCCCATCTTTGCCTCACCATCCACCATAATTCTATGTTACGTGATCAATAGTAAAACTCTAACTTGTAATTGTGAGATTAAGATTCAGGAGGAAGAAGAACAGACAGCTAGAGTATAGAGAGAGAATAATATTCGTTATTCATTGTATCCATTACATCTGTTAATAATGACCCTTCCAATATTTTTTGCACATTTTATTTCTTCCCTATACTTCACTAAAATGAGCTATGTCTTTTGGACTTTGAACGACATCGTTGCCTACTTTCGTTATTCATTGTTGTCTTCCTTTTTTCCACTCATTCGTCACTTCCTTCTATCACAATAGCTCCCTCCTTGGTAACTAGAACTCTTTAAGTAGGGTAATTGAACTTGAACTTTTGCATTTAACTCAATTTTATCAAATCTCTCATGTTTAAGATGTTTCTCACAAAGGATAAAGAAAGCTTACAAAATTCACTAAACCAACACTGTAGAAATTTTTATAAGGACTGACCTTAATGCAAAAGCGATCGATCGATTTTCTGTTTACTAGTCCACGTTTCACGGTTGACTACTAGAGTCACCATTAATCCACTCCCCAAACTCTAAGCTTTGATGTTGTGATTCACGTGATGAAGAATGAAGGGAGTTATTCTTTTGGATTGCAATGAATGTAATAATATTTTCACTCCCTTAATAATCCTTTTATATGAGGACAAACATAACTAACGGAAGTTACATCTTGTGTAATTGCCAATAACTTTCACTCGGTCACATAAGCCACGAGTTACATCTTCTCTCTAAAATTTCACATGTCATACTAAGAATGGAGCGTGCGATTGCTAAAGAACTAGTAGTGTTATAGCAAGTTACCATCAAACTAACATAACACTTTCACATAGTTATGATATCCCAAATCATCCAAAATATCACCAAATGCATACAATGTTCCTTTATGCTCATAGATATATCATATGATTATACACCAAGTATAATCTCTCAGGCTGATATGGTGATGAAGGAAAAGATTCTTCCTTAGACACTCATAATAATCTATCTTAACTTAACTGCTGTGCTACGTTGGACTGTATACAACTTAGCCCTTGGAAAAATACACTAAAGTAGCAATACCAAGCCTTGACTTCATATCATAGTTTTAAGTTGAAGGATTTCATTCGATTAGACATTAAAGTCAATGGGATTATACAGTGACAGAGAAAGGGATTTAATTGTCACTCCGTAAGAAGGTCGTTATATAGCACACACAATATGAAATGTGTGTCATAGCATAGCTCCTCCTACTAAGTTGGGCATGTCACTCTATTATGCCATGTAAATCATGAATCTAGCTTTACTTAAAAACTAATCCGAGCTACTAAATTAACATACCTAATGCTAATCTTGACACTCGAGATTTGGCTTTAAGGCTTCAATATGAAATTTGAATCTTTCACATTCGACTCATCAGAGTCTCATCTTAGACTTACTAAGGTAACTATTCAAATATAGAAACTTATCATGCATACTACACAAGTATGAAGATAACACAATATTACATACACTCAATATTAATATTGTGAAGTCTCATCTTACCCGCTACTCAAGCATTAGGGCGATTACCTGTATGACAAGGTCAATCAGAAGTCTGGTGTGTGGTGACATTACAATGTGCCTTATCATGTAATTGCATACCAATGAATATTTGAGAAATAAACTTTTATTAAACAAAAACTCGTTAAAATTAAAAACATGTCCATTATATAACGAGATATAACTTAATGAAAATAAAACTAAACCCTACATAAACCTAAACTCATCATATGAGCCTTAAATGAATCTCGAGGAATAGGTTTAGTTAAAGGATCAGCTACCATCTTGTTAGTAGGTATATACTTTATGGCAACCTCCTTATTTTTTATATCGTTTGTTACAAAATGATAACGCCTTTTGATATGTTTAGATTTTCTACGAAACATCGAATCTTTAGCAAATTGTATGACTGTAGTGTTTTCACATAATAATTCAACAGGATCATTAACTATGGGAGTAATATTAAGATCCTGAAGAAAACTTCTCAACCATATTACCTCCTGAGCAGCAAGACAATAAGCAACGTATTCTGCTTCCATTGTTGATAATGCTATACAGTTTTGCTTCTTGCTACACCAAGGTATGACTCCCTCTCCCAAGATGAAGATATATCTTGAGGTTGACCTAGACTCATCCGGGTCACCATTCAAATCGGCATCCGAATATCTCCTTAACCTTAAATCCTAGCCTTGATAGAAAAAGACCAAGTTTGAAGTACCGCGAAGGTAGCGAAAAATCTTTTTGACTGTTTGCCAATGAGTAGGTCCTAAGTTGCTTTGGTAACGACTTACCAAACTAACTGCAAAGCAAATGTCATGCCGTGTACACAACATAGCATACATTAAGCTTCCTACGGCACTAGCATAGGGAACATTACTCATTTTTTCTTTTTCCTTATCTATGTTAGGGCATTGATCAAGACTCAAGATAAGACCCTTTTCAACTGGAGTGTCAACGGGTTTGGAATAATGCATTTGAAAACGTTCCAAGATTTTATTATATATGCTTCTTGACTTAAATCAAGAAGCTTCTTGGGACGATTTCTAGTTATTTCCATACCTAGGAAATACTTAGCTTCACCCATGTCCTTTATATCAAAGACAGAGAACAACCCCTCTTTAGTGGTTTTAAGCATCTCTATATTATTGTCGGCTAGTAATATGTCATTAACATACAAGGTGAGAAACAAAACTCCACCTGTTGTTCTCTTAACATACACATAATGGTCTTCTGAAACCATGACTAAGCCAAAAGAAGTAATGGCTTCATGGAATCTAAAATACCACGATCTAAAAGACTGTTTGAGACCATATATAGATCTTTTAAGATGACACACTTTGTCTTCTTGACCTTTTGATACGAAACTAATAGGTTGATTCATATAAATCTCTTCCTCATGGTTACCATTGAGGAAAGCAGTCTTTATATTCATTTGAAATAACTCTAGGTCCAAATAGACAATCAGAGCCAGAAGTAAGCGAATAAAGGCAAATCTCACCACAGGAGAAAATGTCTCTTCATAGTTTATACCCTCTATTTAGGTATAGCCTTTTTCTACCAAATAGGCCTTGAACTTGTCGATCGTTCCATTCGCTTTACGTTTTATCTTGAAAATCTACTTATTTCCAATTGATTTACGTTGGAAGACGGAAGATCAACTAATTCCCAAACCTGATTTCGTGCCATTGAGTCCATTTTATCCCTCATGGCATCTATCCACTCTATATGGTTAATTGAATCAATAGCCTCTTGAAAAGAGGTTGGTTCTTCTATTTCTGAAAGAGTATAAAGGAATATTTCTTCTTCAATTTGAAAATATCGTCGAGGAATTCTTCCATGCTTACTTCTTCGAAGTCTAGGACCTACATTTGTCTGCCCTGATTCAGAATCTCTCCCCTAGCTCTTAGAGATATAGGGTCCTAATCGTGTTGAGAACCACTCCCACTATCCCCTTGAGATGTGAGATTTTGAACATGTAGACTATCTACAGGTTCTTGGTTTAGAGATTGAAGATGAACCTCATTCTCGATTTGGTTC
>JANSVA010000217.1:32380154-32402683 GCA_025504915.1 Erythroxylum reticulatum | reverse complement strand
TGAATGGGAAATTTTGTCATTAATAAAGGGAATCAAGGAAGGCAAGAGGATTAAAAGGAGAGGCACCTTTAAGCAAGGAATTTAAGGTGGGTAATATATTTATGATTATTGTGTGATATGGGCAAGTTTGTCTTATTAGTGAATATATGTTAAATTGCTTGAATTGAATGCATATGTATTGTATGTTAATTTTCTTGATAATGAATTATTGTCATTGTTGAAAATGCATTGTGATTTATGAATTACAATCAAGTTATGCCATTGAAACATGTTATGGCATTTTATATGAATGAAAAGATGAGAAAAAGCATGAAAGTATGAGCATATGATACAATGATTTAAGCATGATTATATACTTTTGTTTGGGCAAGAGTGGAACCATTTCGTTCGTCACATGCACGTTGACAAGAGCCTTCTCCCGGCTGCCTGCTTGTGGCATATGAGACCCAAAAAGTTGACTCATTTCGTTTATGGTGTGTAAACTTTAGTTTTTGCATTTCGTTTTCATAGAACCCTCGAGCCAATTATTTGTGCATAGAATATTCGATTTGTTATGTATGATGCATAATTGAGTGTTATGATTTAAAGGATAACTTACATAATGTGTTCTATATGATGACATGTTGTTAATTAGGAGTTGTGAGTTGAATTGTGAATGATTGACTTGCTAACTAAAATAAATTATAGATGTATATGAATGAATATAAGTGTATGCTTGAGTTGTATGGCTCATTGCCAATGGCTATAAATGTATAAGTCACCGAGCTTCACAGCTCACCCCATCACCTTCCATTCCACAGATGAAGAAAAAGCAGAACAAGAGAATTGTGAATCTTACAAGGCATTTGGCAACTCCAAGATAGCTATATTTAGTAATTAAGTTAGTCCAGAAACTTTGGTATTTAGAATCATATTAAGCATAAGCATTCAATTATATCATGTGCATTTTGTATTCTGTAATAAGCCAATGGTGTGGCTTTTGATATGTAAATAAAGTTTTTCAAATTCTTTTGCTTTAGTAATGAAATGATGAATTGAAGAAGTTTCGTTTGTGTATGTTCATAGTTATTATCTTTGTTAAAATGGTTATGTTGAAAGAATTGTATGAATGTATGTATATTTTGTGTTGAATGTTGATGGTTTGGGTTTTTTCTGAAGGTTTCACCACGGTGAGGCCCAGAGTACGTCGTGGCGAACCTTTTCCGAAGGGTTTTCTGTGTTAAAAACTAGGGGAATATATGCTAAATTGCTTGAATTGAATGCAAGTGTATTGTATGTTAATTTGCTTGATAGTGAATTATTGTGATTGTTGAAAATGCACTGTGATTTATGAATTACAATCAAGTTATGCCATTGAAACATGTCATGGCATTTTGTATGAATGAAAAAGATGAGAAAAAGCGTGAAAGTATGAGCATATGATAAAATGATTTGAGCATGATTTTATATTTTTGTTTGGGAGAGAGTGGAACCATTTCGTTCGTCATGTGCACATTGACAAGAGTCTTCTCCCAGCTACCCACTTGTGGCATATGAGATCTGAAAAGTGAAATCATTCCGTTCATGGTGTAAACTTCGGTTTCTCCATTTCGTTTTCATGGAACCCTCGAGCCAATTGTTTATGCATAGCATATTTGATTTGTTATGTATGATGCATAATTGAGTGTTATGCTTTGAAAGATAACTTACATAATGTGTTCTATATGATGACATTTTGTTAATTATGAGTTGTGAGTTGAATTGTGAATGGTTAACTTGCTAGCTGAAATAAGTTATAGATGTATATGAATGAATATAAGTGTATGCTTGAGTTGTATGGTTCATTGCCAATGACTATAAATGTATAAGCGACTGAGCTTCGTAGCTCACCCCATTACCTTCTACTCTGTAGGTGAAGAAAAAGCAGAACAAGAGAATTGTGAACCTTACAAGGCATTTGGCAATTCTAAGATATCTATATTTAATAATTAAGTTAGTTCAGAAACTTTTGATATTTAGAATCATATTAAGCATAAGTATTCAATTATATCATGTGCATTTTGTATTCTGCAATAAGCCAATGGTGTGGCTTTTGATATATAAATAAAGTTTTTCAAACTCTTTTGCTTTAGTAATGAAATGATGAGTTGAAGAAGTTTCATTTGTGTATATTCATAGTTATTATCTTTGTTAAAATGGTTGTGTTGCAAGAATTGTATGAATGTATGTATGTTTTGTGTTGAATGTTGGCGGTTTGTGTTTTTTTCAAAGGTTTCACCACGGTGAGGCCCAGAGTACGTCGCGGCGAACCTTTCCCGAAGGGTTTTCTATATTAAAAACTGGGGGAATTCGCCGCAGCGAAGCCAAACTTTCGTCTTGGTGTATTTTTCCTGAAGGGTCATTTTGCTTGACCTTTATACTTCGCCGCGGCGAATTTGCCACTGTTGAAGCTAAAATTTTTCGAAGTTTGAAATTTTTGGAAAATCAGAGCCTCATAATAGGTACCGTGACCCAGGCGTCAACATTATTTGGTATTAGAGTGATAGTTGAGCTCTAAAAAGGGGTCCAACACCAGTATCCTTTCTTCTTAGATTTTCTACCATGTCTTCTACTTGAAATTACCACTTGATTTGGTTCAAGAGCTGACTTAGATCTAGCAAGTCACTTTCGACACTAATTTTTGAAATATGGACCTTTTGAGAGCTTGGAAATGAGAGCATTTCCTCCTTATTATTCTTCAACTTTCTGGAGCTTTGAACTCTTTCGGAGTATACTAGTATAATTCTCAATTTGTTTAGATTTTGGATTGATTGCATTTTCAACATTAACACTTTTAAGGGTAGGTGAAGTTTGAAGATTAAGAAGCTCATCCAAAAATTCAATCAGGAATCTCTTTCCAGTTAATAAGAATGAATGGAAATGGTCCGGTATCTAGATTGTAGGAATTAATTAGGTACTTCCCATAATCGAGTCACCTCTTTACTTATATATGGGTAGATTTCATGAAAAATAATATGTTCTATAATTCTGAGCAAGGTGCTACTTATAAGGTTGTATATACTTTGATTTGATCTTTAAAACACCCTAAACTTCCTTTCCTTCTATAAATCATAAGTTCCAAAGCTCACCAACAATTTGAAGATAGTGGAATCCTCGTGATGAGTGAATTTCATTTGCATTGACCATTCTATAAATGAGTTTTAGGTGGATGGCAAGAAATTAAATTTATACTGAATCAGAGATTTACACTAAAAATTCTATTTAATAAGCACAGGAACAGATGACATGATCAATATTTTCTGATCCTGATTGCAATATTGACAAAGCATACTAAGATAATTCCTTCCAATCCTATCTTTAGTTACTAATCTATTTTAGACTGGTAACTAGAGTGTAAAGGATGCCTTAGAGGATCTATTAGGAACCCAGAGCAATTTCCACCAAGACACCATTGACTTTCTGCTTCTAAATTTGAAGGCAAGACTTGTTAGTAAACATTCTAGAATTGTGGTGAACCCATTCAGGTATGTCATCCTCATTGGTGCGAAGTGGATAAGGTGGAGTACGATTAATTACAGGGGAAAGAGCTATGATTATATGATTCCATTATGCTTATAATATCACATTATTTACTTTTACATATAGAGGAATAATTAGCTTCAGGTGATCAAAATGTGTGATATTGTGTAAGAGACCTAGCGTTTTCCAAAAGTCATGCTAAAACTAAGTTTTTATTTCGTTCCCTATCTTGATTTTAATTATTGAATTCATTTCCTTTCTTAACTTCAAATCTGATTAAAGGACCCAAAAAAAAGGATTAGTTTGCCTTGATGATCTAGAAGCTCTGTTCTTTCATCATATAAGTATGAACCAATTTAACTATATTGATTGAGTATCAATGAACATTTTCCAAATTCTTTTAGCCAGTATCATTTTGTTAGTATCCTTTATTGAGGACAATCCTAAACCTCATTCAATAATTAGAGCATAAATATCAGAGAATTTCACCTTTGTGCCTTGATATTTTTAGCCATCTTCGACTATAAAAGTTCTTCAAAAACTTTTCTATGTATTTAACAAGCTTTAAGGAAGCAACAAGTGTGAGCTTCAATGGATATGAAGGTTATTCAAGACTGATAAAATTAGTTGTAACCTGTTGGCATAAGAGAGGAAATGTTTGTTCCAGTGGTTGATCATTTTTTATGATAGCATTAAAAAGAGACTGACACTCAGATAAAGAAATCCTTTTATTAGAGATAGAGATAGTTAAGTACTTAAATGGTATATTATAAAAGGGTAGTCCTGAGATTATAGAGAGTTGTGAAGCAGTACATGATGCATTTACTAAAGTATATAAGGAACTTTTTTTAAGGTTAATATCAAGTCCTGATAGTAAACAAAGTCATGCGAGGATTTCATAAGCAGAGTAATAAAACTAGATTCAAGTCCACTGAATGACAGAAAATCATCCACAAATGTTAACTTAAACAACCTCAATTTATCATTGATACTTGAAGCTATTGTCCTATTTTATTTTACATAAGATCAACCTCAACAATACCTACATACACAAATAAAATAAATATGGTGAGAGAAGATCACCCTGACATAACCATTTAGAGCCTTGGAAGACATATGGGTTCTCCATTCACTATAATTAAGAATAATGTAGTGTAAATACAACCCTAAATCTAAGATATGAATTGATTAGGAAATTCAAATGATGCTAGTGAGTCTAAGATAAACTTCAAGTTCACCAAGTCAAAGGCACATTTAAAATCAATCTTCAAGGTGCAGTTCTTCATCTGCTTGTTGTTATTATACCTTTTAAGTGGCTCTTGAAATATAAGTATATCTCCAATATTCCTACCATTAACAAAAGCTCCTCGGCTCTTACTGATTATGCATTCCAAAATAGGTTAAATCTTGTTTGCTAACAATTTTGTAATAATTTTGTAAACTATATTACAACATGATATGAGCCTCTAGTTATTCAAATTTTTATGATTGTACTTCTTGGGAATGAGATTCACAAAGGTCTTGTTCAGCTCTTTGAGCATGCAACGTGAAGAAAATAAATTTAGGATTGCTCTAGAAATTATGTTAACTGTTAAGTGCCAAGTTTGTTGGAAGAAGAAGGTGTTAAAATCGTTTCGTCTAAGTCCTTTTCTATTTGATATCCAATTCATTGAAAGGTTTCAATGGAGGTTCCTTTTTCTTATTAGAAATGGAATTGTGGACAAATCCATTGAATTTTTGCAAGGTGGATGCATTTGGGTGGGAGGTCCGAATAACTCCTTAAAGTGGTTAAACACAATAGATTTGATCTCATATTGCTTGTCAATAATGGAGCCTTTGTCAATCCTTAAGGATTGGATTTTGTTGACATTCCTCGCGCAGAGAATAGAATTATGGAAGCATTTGTTAATTTTATCACCATTCATTGACTACTTTATTCTTGCTCTTTGCTTAAGGAGTGGTAATTATTAATAGCCTTTATGTACTTATCCAAAGCTTGCTTCTCCTTGACTCTAAGAGTTGTGTAAGTAGATTCTTGACATGATTGTTATTGGAGAGTCATAAAAGCTTCCCTAGCTTTAGAGATAGCCATAATGGTGTTCTCCACTTTGGAGGAGTTTAGTTTCTTCAATTCCAATTTGATATTTAGAAGCATCCTTGCAAAGATGAAATAATCATTACCTTTAACATAGAGGCACAAATCTTTTTTTGTAGGTTCCTTAAATCCATTCACTTTGACAAGATAGTTGTTGAATCGAAATGGATACCTCACTAGGCCAGGGTTAACTCCCATAGAAGTTTCTATAGGAGTATGATCAAAGTAAAAGGGCTGGTTGAAAAAAGTTACACTGGTTTTGAAGTTTGCCAGCCACTCTAGATTTACTAAAGCATGATATATTTCCCTCCTAATTAAGGTACTTATTCCCTGCCTGTTACTCCATGAATAGTATTCTCCTTTAAAACTCAGGACTGAGAGAGAAGAAGAGTTTAGGTAATCTAACAAAATGTTATTGCTTTTCCTACAACCTAGGTTTCCCTTTCATATTCATATGAGAAGATGTTAAAGTTAAAATCTCTGGTAACCAACCTTTTAATTGTGTATCAATCACCTTCAAATCATTCTAAAGAAATCTCCTTTGAAACTCAAAATTATAAGCATAAATAAAGGTGACTTCTAGACATTCAGAATCCATTTTTATTACCAAATAAATATTTTGATTTAAGATTATCTATTGAATGATATTGACTTAGTGAGGGTCAAATCCCACAACAATCTTGCCTAAGTAATGACAATAGTTGTTTGATAATAGCTCCCAAATTTTACCAAAAATTCCTCTACATATTTGTAACTTTTCTTTTTTAACCTTTGTTTGTAAAGGTCTTATTAAGGCACACTTTTTACTGACAAGATAATCTTTGACTATCCATCTTTTTGGAGATAAGTCATACCTCTCACATTGCAGGACCATTTTATGAGATTAAAAGAGAGCCCAGTAGCCCTTTCTTCTCAGATTTTCTACCATGTCTTCTCCTTGTAATTACCACTTGTTTTGGTTCAAGAGCTGACCTGGATCTAACAAGCCATTTTCGACACTATTTTTCGAACTAAGGAGCTTTAGAGAGCTTGGAAGTGAGAGCATTTCCTCCTCATTATTCTTCAAATTTTTGGAGCCTTCAACTATTTCGAAGTATACCTGTCTAATTCTCATTTCTTTAGGTTTCAGATTGTTTGCATTCTTAACATTAACACTTTCAAGGTCATGTGAAGTTTGAAGATTAAGAAGCTCATCTGAAAATTCAATCAGGAATCTCTTTCCAGTTAATTAGAATGAATGGAATTGGTCCAATATCTAGATTGTAGGAATTAATTAGGTACTTCTTATAATGAAGTCACCTCTTTACTCATATATAGGTAGATTTCATGAAAAATAATATGTCTATAATTCTGAGCAAGGTGCTACTTATAAGGTTGTGTGTACGTTGATTTGATCCTTGAAATACCCTAGAATTCCTTTCCTTCTATAAATCATAAGTTCGTAAACTTACCAATAATTTGAAGATAGTGGAATCCTCTTGATAAGTGAATTTCATTTGCATTGACCATTCTATAAATGAGATTTAGGTGGATGGCAAGAAATTAAGTTTATAATGAATAAGATATTTACACTAAAAATTCTATTTAACAAGCACAGGAACATATAACATGATTAATATTTTTCCGATCCTGATTGCGTAAAGTACGTTAAGATAATTCCTTCCAATCATGTCTTTGGATACTAGTATATTTTGGGCTCGTAACTAGAGTATGAAGGATGCCTTAAAGGATCTTTTAGGAACCTAGAGCAATTTCCACCAAGACACCATTGACTTTCTACTTCTAAATTTGAAGGCAAGACTTATTAGTAAACATTCTAGAATTGTGGTGAATCCATTCAGGTATGTCATCCTTATTAGAGCGAAGTGGATAAGGTGGAGTATGATTAATAATAGGGGAAAGAGTTATGAATATATCATTCCATTATGCTTCTAATATCACATTTTTTACTTTTACACATAAGGGAATAATTAGCTTCAGGTGATCAAAATACGTGATATTGTGTAAGAGACCTAGCGTTTTCCAAAAGTCATACTAAAACCAAATTTTTAATACATTCCCTACCTTGATTTTAATTGTTGAATTTATTTCCTTTCTTAACCTCAAAATCTGATTAAAGGACAAAAAAAAGGATTGGTTTATCTTGATAATCTAGAAGCTCTGTTCTTTTATTATGTAAGTATGAACCCATTTAACCATATTGATTGAGTATCAATGAACATTTTCCAAATTCTTTTAGCCAACATCATTTTGTTAGTATCCTTTATTGAGGACAATCCCAAACCTCCATCAATAATTGTAGCACAAATATTAGAGAATTTCACCTTTGTGCCTTGATATTTTTAGCCATCTTCATCCATAAAAAGTTCTTCAAAAAAATTTCGATGTATTTAACAAGCTTTAAGGAAGCAACATGTGTGAGCTTCAATGGATATGAAGGTTATTGAAGACTGATAAAATTTGTTGTAACCTGTTGGTATAAGAGAGGAAACGATTGTTCTAGTAGTTGATCATTTTTATGATAGCATTAAAAAGAGGCTGACACTCAGAGAAAGAAATCCTTTTATTAGAGATAGAGATAGTTAAGTACTTAAATGGCATATTATAAAAGGGTAGTCCTGAGATTATAGAGAGTTGTGAAGCAATACATAATGCATTTACTAAAGTATATAAGGAACTTTTCTATAGGTTAATAGCAAGTCTTGATAGTACACCAAAGTCATGCGGGGATTTCATAAGCAGAGTAATGGTACTATATTCAACTCCATTGAACGAAAGAAAATCATCCACAAATGTTAACTTAAACAGCCTTAATTTATCAGTGATACTTGAAGCTATTGTCCTATTTAATATTACATGAGATCATCCTCAACAATACCTCCATACACAAATAAAATGAATATGGTGAGAGAAGATCACCCTGACATAACCATTTAGAGCCTTGGAAGACATATGGGTTCTCCATTCACTATAATTAAGAATAATGTAGTCTAAATACAATCTTAAATCTAAGGTATGAATTGATTAGGAAATTCAAATGTTGCTAGTAAGTCTAAGATAAACTTCAAGTTCACCAAGTCAAAGCCACATTTAAAATCAATCTTTAAGGTGCAGTTCTTTATCTACTTCTTGCTATTATACCTTTTAAGTAGCTCTTGAAATAGAAGTATATCTCCAATATTCCTACCCTTAACAAAAGCTCCTTGTCTCTTACTGATTATGCCTTCCAAAATAGGTTAAAGTTGTTTTGCTAATAATTTTGTAGACTATATCACAACATGATATGGGCCTCTAGTCATTCAAATGTTCATGATTGTACTTCTTAGGAATGAGATTCACAAGGGTCTTGCTCAGCTCTCTGAGCATGCAACATGAAGAAAAGAAATTTAGGATTGCTCTAGAAATTATGTTACCTGTTAAGTGCCAAGTTTGTTGGAAAAAGAAGGTGTTAAAATCGTTTCATCTAAGGCCTTCTCTACTTGATATCCAATTCATTGAAAGGTTTCATTAAAGGTTCCTTTTGCTCATTGGAAATGGAATTGTGGACAAATCCATTGAATCTTCACAAGGTGGATACATTTTTATGGGAGGTCCTAATAACTCCTTAAAGTGGTTAAACACGATAGATTTGATCTCATATTGCTTGTCAATAATGGAGTCTTTGTCAATCCTTAAGGATTGGAATTTATTAACATCCCTCGTGCAAAGAATAGAATTATGGAAGCATTTGTTAATTTTATCACCATTCATTGACTACTTTATTCTTGCTCTTTGCTTAAAGAGTGTTGATTATTGATAGCCTTTATGTTCTTATCCAAAGCTTGCTTCTCCTTGACTCTAAAAGATATGTAAGTAGAGTCTTGACAAGCTTGCTATTAGAGAGTCATAAGAGCTTCCCTAGCTTTAGAGATAGCCATAATGGTGTTCTCCACTTTGGAGGAGTTTAGTTTCTTCAATTCCAATTTGATATTCATAAGCATCCTTGTAAAGATGAAATAATCATTACAACATAGAGGCACAAATCTTTTTCCATAGCTTCCTCAAATCCATTCATTTTAACAAGATAGTTGTTGAATCGAAATAAATACCTGACTAGGCCAGTGTTAACTCCCATAGAAGTTTCTATGGGAGTATGATCAAAGTAAAAGGGCTGGCTGAAAAAAGTTACACTGGTTCTGAAGTTTGCCAGCCACTCTAGATTTATTAAAGCATGATATATTTTCCTCCTGATTAGGGTACTAATTCCCCACCTGTTACTCCACGTATAATATGTTCCTTTATAACTCAGGACTGAGAGAGAATAAGAGTTTAGGCAATCTAACAAATTGTTATTACTTTTCGTACAACCTAGGTTTCCCTGTCATATTCATATGGAAAGATGTTAAAGTTAAAATCTCTAACAACCAGCCTTTTAATTGCACCCCATCACCCTCAAATCATTCTAAAGAGATCGCTTTTGAAACTCAAAATTGGAAGCATAAATGAAGGTGACTTCCAAACATTCAGAATCCATTTTGATTACTAAATAAATCTATTGATTTGAGGTTATTATTGAATGATATTGACTTAGTGAGGGTCAAATCCCACAACAATCTTATCTAAGTAATGACAATAGTTGTTTGATAATAGCTCCCAATTTTTACCAAAAACTCCTCTACAAATTTGTAACTTTTCTTTTTTAACCTTTGTTTGTAAAGGTCTTATTAAGGCATACTTTTTAATGACAAGATAATCTTTGAATATCCATCTTTTTGGAGACAATTCATACCTCTCACATTCCAGGACAATATTATGAGATTAAGAGAGAGCCTAGTAGCCCTTTCTTCTTACATTTTCTACCATGTCTTCTCCTTGAAATTACCAATTGTTTTGGTTCAAGAGCTGACCTGGATCTAACAAGCCATTTTCGATACTATTTTTCGAACTAAGGACCTTTAGAGATCTTGGAAGTGAGAGCATTTCCTCCTCATTATTCTTCAACTTTCTAAAGCTTTCAACTCTTTCAGAGTATACTTGTTTAATTCTCATTTCTTTAGGTTTTGGATTGTTTGCATTCTCAACATTAACACTTTGAAGGCTATATGAAGTTTGAAGATTAAGAAGCTCATCTGAAAATTCAATCAGGAATCTCTTTCCAGTTTCCCTTCATCTCTTCTTTTCTGAATCTAAAGGATGGGTTTTCCATTCATAACTAAGTTCAATGAAGTCTTCCATTAATTCCCCAGTATCATCCAATCTTATAATAAATAAAGAATTAGAAAGGTTAGTATTCATTTCTACCTCCTCACATATCCTGGCATAGCCAATCTTTTTTATAACTATAGTCATTTCATCCAAGAAAAAGGCCTCCTGATGGCACTAACTAAATGACTAAGACCAGTGGTTGTCTAACATTTAAGTGAAACGCCATGAAATCTTAATCAAGTGAGTAAATGCTTGAGATTCATATTGTTTAAGTTTATCCTAGGCCTTCACTTAAATAGCAGTATTGGGGATCCTTGGACATGCCAATGTCCTATTTCTAAAGTTTTTTGCACATTGTTTACATCTAAAAATCTACACAGAAATAACTCTTCTTCATTTAACAGGACACTCTAACTACCCAATTTCAATCAAGAGTTCATTGTTGATCTATAAACTGCCTAAAATGCCAACTTCTTTTGATGAAAATTGTAAAGCCCAGTCATAAAATAAAGCAAACCAAACAGCTCAGCTCATCCCATAACTAATAAGTTGTATAAAAACAACATATAGAAATAACATTAAGAACACCAATGAGACAACACCTTCTTCTACATTTTCTCTCAAATTTACAATTGGTAAGTATCATTTGGTCTTACATGTGACACTTATCATAATGTTCTCTCATTGGGTTTGCTAGTAAGTGTGTCTAAATGCACCATTTTGTCTTGCATGTGACACTTCTCATATATGTTCTCCCATTGGGTTTGTTGGTAAGTGTGTCTAAATGGACTATTTTGTCTTGTATGTGACACTTCTCATATATGTTCTCCCATTGAGTTTGTTTTGCAACAAAATGCGAGGGCAGTTGTGGAGGTTAACAACTTTAAAGTTCCTTATATTTAGGTAAAAATTCCAACAATCATATTATGTCATTTTTGTAATTTTGATCATCCTACACTAGTTTCTAGTTGGCTTGCACGTTGTGGTTGTTTGAGACAATATATGAAGTTGCACGAAGGGATAAAAGTAGAGAAAATATGGTTGGAAAATCATGAAAGAAGAGAAGAGAGAAAAAGGGGAGAGGTTGAAAATGATGACATATTTTTGAAATTTTAAGTTACATGTAGGGGCAGAATAGGAAGTGTAAAAAGTGAAGGGTAAATCTAGAATTTACTTACATGAAGGACATTTTTAGTATTATTTGAAATTGACGAGTGTAAAGTAGAACTTTTAATTAGTTAATGGTATTTTAGTAATTATAAAGGTTAGGGAAGTAAGGATATTATTTTTATAATTAAAAATAAATTAAAAGAGAGAATAATATTAGATTATTAAGTATAAATGGGCTAGAAATTTTTTTGTAAATTAGTTTAATAGAATTTTGTAAATTTTAATTTTAAGAATATAGTTGGTTAGTATTACTGAATTGGCAATTCACTCCTTACCGCTAATTTTTTTTAGGAGGTTGAGTTATTGGCACTGCAATACATGTTATACGCAAAGTAAAAAATACATGAGAGCAAACAGATTCTTTGTATAAATTGTTAAAATGTATATATATATATATATATATATATTTAATGTGACAGTTTAATTAATTGTGTTGTATAAAATATTGTATATTTAACAAGAATTTAATAATTAATGGTATGTTTTGAAAATTATTTAATTAATTGTGACAAAAACCGACCAGAGTATTTGCCCATTTGGCTACTTTTTAGTGTAGGGGAAAATCACTCTTGTACCAATTGAAGAATAGGAGCGGTGCGAGAACGCACCTCGGCTCATCAAATACTGTGGAATCTCCGACAACTTGACTTCAGGTGCGTTTGGGGTCGAAAGTGAACCCATCATCTCGAGATCTGGAGCTCTGAGCTGGTAGCTGGACCTTCGATGCTGGATGAGGAGAAGAGGGTGGATTCGTTTCATCTCCTCTCGCTAGCTCTTTTTTCCCTGTTCGTTCTGGCCTTCAGCTACCACACGTCTCCTTCTGTCCACTTGCTTCTGTAATTTTGCTTTTGCTTGATTACCCTGCGACGTTACCTGTGCATTCATTACTGAATCTTATGTTATTTTTGGGTTTGCAGCTACGGAAAGTACAAGCTGACGTTAATGATGAGCCGGAAAGACCCCCCCATTCCCAGTTCTGTGTGCCGTCAGAACTACTTTAGTAATTTTAATATATTTGAGCAAACCAACTCCTGTTTAGTTGGAAGTTGAAACAAAAAAAGCCAAGTCTTCCTCGCCAAAATTGGTGAACAACCATACCCTCAATGATTAGTTCTGTACATTCAGAGATTCAAATTCCAGCCGCTTGTCTATCCCATCGAGTGATACTAGCATCTTTTTTGGTGGGTACTTTGTAAAATGGCGGGATCACATCATCTGTACAAATGGAGAAGCTTTTATTCTGGGTCCTTCTCCACTCAAGCTGTGTGTGAAAATTTCTATTTAGGTTTTGATGATATAATTGAAATGGTTTCTTTTCCAGCCATCTAGCCCATCTGTTTATTAGGCAGGACATGTGTCACGCCTATCTCTGCCTATCTCCAGAATATTTACGGTGTCTGAACTGTACAAATTAATAGAAAAACCCTTATCTCACATGGGGCTGTGGTTTTCCTTCTCACTTGGTTGCCAACTGCGCCAATCCATCTGTTGCTTTTGCATGATAAAAGGCAAAGATGGGAACGTGGCTAGATGTTATTACGCGGATGAAGTTGCCTTTTATATGTAAATCCAACCGGGGCATCCACAAACTACTTTTAGTTTTTGTTTATATAATTCGGCCATTTCAAGTTAAGATGTATTCCAGTCTAAAAATAAGCTTATTACACTTTTATCCAACCTATTTTGTTGGCCAATTGGCATAGTTTGGTCCGACTTTCGAGAGGGTTCACATGCTTTGTAGGTTGCACGCAACACCTGTAAAACGCAAGATACAATGGTGAATGTCTAGTTGATTCCACCACTATCACGAATATTCCATCAACTATTATTGCGAAGAATCAATAAATGGAAAAACGTATCTTATTCTTTAATTCTTTTGCTTGATGCAATTGACTAAATAAAAGGTAGATATAAGACCGTTTGTGAAAAATCAACCCCAACATCTTTATCAAAAGTAAAAACAACCATATCTCAAAAGGAAAAACAAGGGACTTCCACCCCCATCATCTTTTTGGTTATCCGTTATAACGAGATGAGAGTTCCATGGTCAAACTTAACCTTTCACATCAGCAGATTGAAAAAAGACATTTATGCCCTCTTCCACTACCCCAGCCCCAACCATAAAACAATCCTTATTATCTAAAGACATTTATGCCCTCTTCCACTACCCCAGCCCCAACCATAAAACAGTCCTTATTAACTAACTTTTAAAAGCGATGAGCACAATCCTGCAAGGTGTGCTGTAACATGTTCCGTCCAGAAGCTGTGGTCTAATATCTAATAAAATAAGCTTACACGACAATTCCTTACTATCCCAAATCCCAATATTCACTAACAATTTTAGGAGAAAATGTTGCCTTAGTAACTGGTTATGCAAAAGAAGGTCACGGTCGGTTAATTATTAATAATTATCTTAAACCCACGTTTAACCAAACTTCATCTGCTTCAACCAACTCATGCCTATCCTATGTGCTAAGAATTTGTAAATTGTTTTGGGGTTTGAAAAGATGGAGAGTGCAACAAAGAAGGGGGAAAGTAGCGAACTGGGAGTCGAAACAGATGTCCACCAGAGAATCTCAGAATTTAGCTAGACGCTTTGGAAGGGTCCAATAAAGTTCTGGCACGGACCAATATCTCAGCAGACAAACTTCTGCCACGTGCCCAATTTACCTTTATTCGTTGCTTCTCTGGACCCACCTTTTTTTTTTTTTGCCCTTTTTAACCCAATTAAGTTTTGGCTTTTAGTTATATATATATGTATATTATTTACCTTAGCGCTCTCCTGTTCACATTCTCTGCCACTTTTCTCATAAATCACCGGCAGACTCCGTGCTCTTATAAATTTCTCCACACCATTCTTGGTTTTCCTTTCATGATCATCCAAAACATAGAAATCCCATAAATCTTGCTCTCAAAAGTTCTGTTCTTTGGTGTTTTGACCATGCCTAACAGTACAATTTTGGTCACCGGAGGTGCCGGTTACATTGGGAGTCACACGGTGCTTCAGCTCCTTTCAGGGGGCTACTCCGTCGTCGTCGTTGATAATCTCGATAACGCTTCTGAGGTTGCGCTTAAAAGGGTGAAGGAGCTTGCTGGAACACATGGCAAGAGCCTCTCTTTTCACAAGGTTAGTTGCCTGTTTTATCGAGCTCTTTTTGGGGTTGGTGTGGAGTGGAAAGTTTTTGACTTGTTTTGATGTTTTGTGATTATCTGAAATTTGGGTTCTTGTGTTGATTAGATCCATGAATTTTACCTTGTAGGCTGGTAGTTTTGTTCTTTTCCTATGTTTTATTCATTATTGTTTGGAAGCGATAATGTGTATTAAAATACCGAATTCCTGACATGGAAGTTGTCTAGTTCGGGTCTACTAATGATTTCTATACTTTCTTTAGTTTCTTACCAGTGCTAACGTATAGACTGCTGGCTTATTCTGATTCTTGGAAATATGTTTTGACCGTAAGGTTGACCTTCGTGACAAGCCGGCTCTTGAGAAGATTTTCTTTGGTTCAAAGTACGAGGAGCTCTTTTTTAACCGTCTTCTGTTGGTTTTATAATTATAATTCTAGCTTTTGGCTAATGTTTTAGTTTTGTTCTGTTTTCACTTGTGAAAATTACTTTTCTGCAGATTTGATGCTGTCATACACTTTGCTGGGTTGAAAGCAGTTGGTGAGAGTGTGGAAAAACCATTGTTGTATTATGACAACAACCTTATTGGGACCATAACTCTTCTGGAAGTAATGAGTGCACATGGGTGCAAGAAGGTATAGTGAGCCTTTTATTAACTAATGATCTGTGGGGTTGTATTTGCTGATATTCCAAATTTTGAAATGGTTTCAGCTTGTGTTTTCATCGTCAGCAACTGTATATGGCTGGCCTAAAGAAGTTCCATGTACAGAGGAGTCCCCCATATGTGCTATGAATCCATATGGACGAACCAAGGTATGTTCCTGACGTTTAATGACGTTCAATACTTGCATGCTAATAACTTACTCTAGGTAATTAGTTAGTTTTATATAGACTGGAGATTATTTAGATAATTTTCTACTTTATGGGCCTCCAAGTTTTCCTGAAAATATTTCTTCCTATTAAATATCATCTAACAAGGCTGGTTTTTCAGCTTTTCATTGAAGAGATATGCCGTGATATTCACCGCTCAGACCCTGAATGGAAGATTATTTTGCTCAGATACTTCAATCCTGTTGGTGCTCATCCTAGCGGTCATATTGGTGAGGATCCACGTGGAATTCCTAACAATTTAATGCCATATGTACAGCAAGTGGCTGTTGGTAGGCGACCTCACCTGACAGTCTTTGGAAATGACTACTCAACTAAGGATGGAACAGGGGTATGCTCTTATTTTCTATGCGCTGTTCTTTTGATTTTTTTGGCATCTATGTATGTCTTGGAAAACGAAAAATGTAACCACCCTTATTTTTCCCAGAATTTGAACCCTATTTAAAGTTCTTAGTCAATTTCTTACCTTTTCAGCATAATGATTTCTTTAAATTTTAAAGATGGGTTTTCAAAGAATTATTTCAAAGATGGGTTTCCTGAATGTTCCTAGGTTTGTTTATTTTTAGATTTTGTCAACCATAAGGGTCATGTGACGTCTTGCTGTGCTAATTGATATAGAATTTGCCTCATTTATGTTGTCTGCCATGAAAATACCTTTCCCTTGGTGGGAAGATGTTTTAAATCCAGTTCTGCATATTTTAAATGTAATCTTCTATTTTCAGGTACGAGACTATATTCATATCGTTGATTTAGCTGATGGGCACGCAGCAGCATTGCGTAAGCTTACAGCCCCCAAGATCGGTACGTTCTTGTGTTGTGATCCATGACAAATTTTGTGATTTATTTTTTCCTTTGGAACAGCTATTTAATATAGGCAGCAAATTTTTTGTCGATTACAGTTCATGCATTTAGATATTATTGTTATCTATACTTTGAAGTCTTATAATATGATGCATCTACATCTTGGTATATGCCATTTTCTGTGTGGAGGTTAACATGATAATAATGAGTGAAGTGTCTCGACCTCGGGGTAGCTGTTAGAAGATTTGTCTGGGTCCAACTGGTAGTTTTTTGGCTTTTCCTCATCTTCCTTGATCATGGTTCAATTTTTAATGCGACTTTCCTTAGTTTAATCATTGGAGGTTTGACCTATTTCATATTGTAAATCGGTTGTATGATATCTTACTCTTGTGGGATATTGACCATTGGTTGGTGGAATTTATGTGCTCCACAGGTTGTGAGGTTTACAACTTGGGAACAGGAAAAGGAACATCAGTTTTGGAGATGGTTTCAGCATTTGAAAAGGCATCTGGAAAGGTACAAATTTTCCATTTATACGTCTCAAATTCTCTTAAGATAGTCATGCTTACTACAGCATATATGCTGGTGGATTTGTTTCATTGGAAATCGATTGCAAGCAGATTTGTTAATTTTGATCTTGTTCCTTTAGTTTAGATGAAGGCCATATTTGAATCATATAAACTATTTAGAACTGTCTCCCGTTTGATTTTTGCACTTCTAAATTTTCATTTTATATATGATGTTTTGAAATAAAAAATAGTGACCAGATCTTTTAGGAGTCAATAAGCACCTTCTGCAAACCATGAAGCTCACGGAGTTCACGCAACTCCATTAAGCACCTATAAGCCAAGAATAAAAGTATCATCTTATCGCTTCCATTGTATGGCAGAAAATTCCTCTTCAAATTTCTGGAAGAAGACCTGGAGATGCTACAATTGTTTATGCGTCAACAGCTAAGGCAGAACGGGAATTAAATTGGAAGTAAGTTTTGAAGATGTGAACTCTTTGTCCTGTTGTTTTCAGTGATGATTAATTGCGTCTGGTCAGTCAATAACATTAGATTTCATGTCCGGCACAAAGATCAGTGTCCTATTCTCTTTAGTTTCACTTACACGAATAATTTGATTGCAGGGCAAAGTATGGCATTGAAGAAATGTGTAGGGATCAGTGGAATTGGGCAAGCAAGAATCCATATGGCTATGGATCCACTGAATCTACTAACTAAAACGGATTCGGCCAACCAGTAGTTTAGTCTATATCTTGTGTCACCCAAGTTAGGAGACCTTCAGAATGTAGAAAATGAAGTAGCAGATGTCTTGTAGGTGACAACATTGTGGAGATAGTATAGAATAATAATCTCGCGGGTCATTGACCTTCATATAATTAGATGTCGATCAGGCTGTACTTATTGCAATTTGACCTTAGTATGGATAAAAATAGAATGATATATTAACCTTTTCAAATTAGCTAGTGTAAATCAATATTCTTTTTTAGTGTATTCTTGTTCTGTTCTTTGTAGAGCGTTTAATCAAATGAGGATAATGGTTTATATAATCTTCTGTTCTCTGTTGGGGAATTAATTAGAGCCACAATTTTGATAGTGTATGACTATGGGTTGCCAAATGGACAGTAGTCTGATTCCAGTTCGCAGCAGCTGTATTTGCTAGTGTCAATCTGGTCCTTTGTGGGTGGTACACCAAGGATGACAATTACCTTCAATCATTTTACTAAACTATAGTACACATGGTTGGTAGAAAATGGTTGGAATCTTTTGTTTCATTTTATTTTGAAGAAGTTGAATGCCATTCTTGGAACTTGGGGGGACGGATGTATATTTTGCGCTGATTGGCGACAGAGAGTTTGGTTGATGCTGGAAAAAGATAAGATAAATTTGCAAAGTTGACAATTTGAAATTTACAGGGCGTTGGATATTGTTTATTAATTTTTATTTCTACAGGCCTTGATTTATGCTCTCTAACATTTGATGTTATTTGTTTATCAACCATATTGATGATTTTGTTATTTTAAGCCTAAACGTTGATGTGTTTGAGTTTGAGAATAAGATAATAATTAGCTGTAACAACTAGATTCAAATGATAGGAATAACGAGGTGTTATTCAGTTTAGCCAGAGGATGTGTATTACCCTTGGTTGAATATGGTAACTTTTGTATGAGAGTATAAAAGGGATTCTCTGCACTCTGCAGGGAGACTTACAATTTTTATAAGATTTCAATAATTTCTTTAAACCTATGGAATTCGAATGTTATCCTATTCTTTAATAAAGCAATAAGTTTTAAACCCAATGTATTGTAAAAGGGTTCATTATAAAAATAAATTTAACTTCACTTCATTTTGCAATAATAAAATGTTTCAATTTTTCCTTAAATCTCTTGTTAATGTTGACATAGCTACTCATGTCAAATAACCTTTTTTTTTAATTAAATTTCAAAATAAAAACAAACAAATCTTTAACAATTAGCTTTATTCAAATGATCAACCTGTCTAGCTAACAATAACATAGTATTTATAGAAATTATGGGATCCTCTTGATATACAATCCAAATAACAACATTATCGGAAACAAACATCTTTATTATGTATTATTGAATCCCTTCAGATTGACATTTCAGCATAATTTTGAGTTTGTGTTGTTGTTAGTATTGCTCCCACCTTTAATCCTCCAGCAAATCCATTCCCTTATAGGTGGAACCCAAATGCAAAACGACTGGAAGAGGATGACCATAAAGTTGGATAAATTACGGGACTGAGTGAAGAGCCCAATCTTAGATGTTGAATTGGTTATCTCGAGCTTTGACTTGTATAAAGAGGAAATGTTCGAACAGCAAGTACAATCCTAATACTAAAGTCATAATACAAAATTTTTCTAAACTCTGTAATATTCAGTTTTAATACTCTATTGAGAAGAAGATGAGCGGAAGATGCACAGCTTTGCAATACATGGGTTGCATAGCCCGGAGTCACAGTCGACTATCCAGATATTTATTACAAGTGTGTTTAGTTAATTATATTAATAAATAATTAATAAAATTTAAATTCAAATTCAAATTCAAATTCAAATTATATAAATTTATTAAATATTAAATTATAACTTATATATATATATATATATATATAATTTTGTTATTCTAATTTTTATTTTAACCGTGAAAAAGCAGAACTTGAATTATCCCACATTTATCTCTCAGTTGTAGTATTAATAAATTTCCTTGTCAAAAAAATTATATTAAGGTTTGGTCAAATTTCCTCTTCTATCTTTTAAAACTTAGTTAAGACTTAAATCTGTCATCCAATTTCTGTGTCTACAGTGCTATCTCATACAACTTACAAGGGCTTATTTATGCATCGAAATTTTCTTTTTAAAAAGTTCATTTACGCATCATTTATTTGGTCAAAATTGTTAGACAATTTTGTCATTTTCCATAAAGTTAGACAACCATTAATTGTATTTTTCAATAATTTATCGGTTAAGTTACGTAACTTGATTCATATAAAGGTAATAAAATGACTCAATAAATGATCTAAATCAATGGGTCGAAGTTTGAGAGAAAAATTGATCCCGATTAGTATAGACCAGACCTATATCAGGTATATGATGGAGAAGCCCGATATAGAAGCTATATATGAAGGTTAAGGTCTCCTGTTTGCTCATATCATTCGTAAGTATACGGATTCTTTGACCCGTTAAAAGCACTTACATATTGAGAAAACTATAGAAAAACATTAACCATGTGTTGGTAAATAATTCCCGTGAAGATCCCAAAAGATTGGAGCTCATTTTAGCCACAAAAATTAGTTCAGAAGTCAAGATGGAACTGAAATAAGGTATTTCACATTTCTTTCATTTTAACCCTTTCATGAACGATCCGGGACACATAATATTGTCTATGCTACATGTTACAAGTGGTAGCAGACCAGTTATGTAATCGGATTGCCAGAAATGAAGGTTTTTTTTCATTCATTATGGTTTTAGTTAGTTTTTTATTCCTTTTTCGATTTTTTTACATATACGATTATGTTAAAGTGATATACATGAGGTTAGTTATGAAAATCGGGTCAAAAAGGAGTCAAAAGTGTGAAAACGGGTCCCAGGTTGCCAGAAATTGCCTTTCCCGTCGGAGGGCAATCGCATCGTCAGGTGCGTAACCATCAGAGGGCAATTTAGTTGCCGCATGCAACTGTGTCCTCCTATGTGGCTCCACAGGGTGACGGACGTGTGTGGTGCATACAGTGCACCAGTCTCAAGCAACCCATTCTCCCACAAGTGAGGGACGGGTTGGCGTTTATGCTACACAAACCAGTCATGTGTCCCAGCAAGTGGACAGCGAGGATGGGGGCACGTGGCAATGCGTGCATAACATTCGTCATACATTATAGGCACATTTGTGAGTGATGGCACATGTGTAAGACGTGCTAATAGTAATTACACATGGGGAAACGTGCGCTGCACTTCACGTGTGCCCCTTCCACATGCATGTATGACATCGGGCTGACATCAGCACCAGAAAAATAAAAAGGGAAATTTTCATAATTCCCATAAAAGTTACCCTGGGTCCTTTTTAGGTCAGTTTCCAGGTTGGAGGAGTTTTTTTTAAGTATTTTTTCAATTTTTTTGGATTTATTACGTTGGTAATTGGATTCTGGAAAAAGGTTTTAAAGATTTTTAAAGTTAATTTTGAGTGATTTTTGTGCTCCGAACTACACATAAGGAAGACACTTAAGGTTTCATGTCTTATGTGGTAAGTTCGGTATTCAAGAAAGCGCGATAGTCACTCTTATTGAGAATTTTAAGATAAAAGTCTCAAATAAAGTTTAAAGTTTTCAATACCAATATGTAATTATTTGACTATGCATTTAGTTTTTGCATTTATAGCTAATTTTCATATACATTATGCCCATATAGAATGTGAGGATAACATAAAGATGTATCCTTTGTGTTTGTGGTCTTTTTGGGTACTAGTGAGATTGCAGTCACCACAGTGATCTTTCAAGTTAGTATTTAGATTGTACTGCTTACATGTTGGAGGATATCTCTGATCTCATGTTTGGTTATTTTACCCCAAGGTGTTAGCTTTATATGAGATTTTGAGATATACATAAAGGCATTAGATTGAAAAAAGTTGTTGCTTGAATGATCTATTCACCCACTGGTGGTAATGTCGTGAGAGTTGATAGTTTATACTTTGATCACTTTTATGTAGAGGTCTATTATGTATTCACCCCATAGGCGTTTCATAATATGTTTGATCAGACTCTCAGTATAGATACTGTTTTAATGCTTTGAGTATCGTTGTTATCCTACATTTATGCTAATCTTTACATTGTCTTTTCTATTTTGCAGTCACTTTTTCTGTAAACTACAATGTTGTCACGATTGAGACTTTAACTAGTTTCAATTTCAAGAAGTTAAAGAACGATGTTGAGTTTGCCTTAGAGATAACCGACATCAACATAGTGATGCATATAGAGAGACCTTCTCCACTCCCTGATAGAAGCTGAAAAGGCGACTATGGCAATCTGGGGGCGGTCAAATAGGATGTGTTATTTGACCATCAAGAGGTCGATCCCGAATCATCTGCTTAGTGGCTTACCAAATACGGTCATAGAAAAGGAGTTTATGGATAGATATCCTAGAGGTACAAGGTATCTTCCTATACGGAGCAGAGCACATTGATTAAAGAGCTATTCTCTATAAGGTAAACAGGAGAAGGAGGCGTCAGAGAGTATATCATTAGGATGGTTTACCTT
>JANSVA010000217.1:32338616-32352857 GCA_025504915.1 Erythroxylum reticulatum | reverse complement strand
GAAATCAAAAGTGTTCAAGTCACAAAATAAGTCAAGAACAAATCCTAATATGAAATTAAAACATCATCAATGTGTATGACATCTTCCATTCCAGTTTACACATTAATTTTAATGAAAATAACAAATGGAAAGAAAGAAAAACTTGACTTGGAGCTGAATCTGCAGATTTGGAAAATGTTGGATAATTGATGCTCCTATTGATCTTCCTCAGATAAATCTCAATTTGGTAAGATGGAGGCACTCTTTTTTTAGTGTTTTATGATCTTAAATAGTTCTTGAGGCTTCTATGGTTTTTTCTAGGGTTTACCCACTTAATTGGTTCTAAAAATAGCCCCAATATATTAAAATTAGAAAAAGAGTCGTGTGTTGGAAAAGCTGAAATTTGCTGGAATTACTATTTACGCTCTCTGTGACGATCATGATCTACTTCCATATGTCGAATTCTTCTCGTTTCTTCAATTGCTTGTTTCCATATACTCAAACACACATCTCAGACCTTTTGAAACATAAAAATAAGATCCAAATCATGCTCAAAACCACATAAACACTTAGAATATAAACAAACACTAATAATAACATAATTCTAAGCCTATATACATGATAATCATCTAAGAAATACTCAAAAGCACACTTAAACATATATCAAAACATAGTATAATTTACACCTATCAAATTTCATTTGTACAAATAACATCGTTTTGTTACAACAATTTTGGACTCTCGTCAACCAGAGAGTTAGCTGAAGTTTAAGTTGCCTTCTCAAGATTCTTAATCATTTAAGATATAAAACCTTCATTATTTACTGCTATAGCACAGTGATTTCTTATTCATTGCTTGTACATAACATTATGACCTACTAAGCATGTCAAATTTCTTTTCACTTAAATGATGAATCTAGAATTCAAACATGGTAGGGAGGAATCTCCAAGAATTTGTACCTAACTTTTTATCAACAATATAGGTGGGTTTCAAAATACTTAAAACACAAGATTCTAATCTACCGAAATGCTAAATGTGTTGAAATAAGAAACAATTTAATTTAAGCAAAGGGAAAGTATAAGTTTCAAGGGGAAATTTGAGATAATGAAAATGAATACATAGTGTAAAGAAAATTTGAAAATAATAACAATGTATTTTTAGAGTAGACTTATTGTTTATCTATGTGTGTTTGAGGTTATGCTGTGTATTTCTATCATTGTACTAGTGGATTCATATGGCCTTCTTAACTTTAAGTAATTTTTTTCCGCTTCCCATTTTGGCTAAGGTCCTATTAACTATCTTTCATAGGTTGCTTCCTTAGTCAACCTCAAACATCTCTTTAAAAACTTTTTAACTTCTAATCTACTTGGACATATTTATCTATCGTGATTGTTACTCACTTGTAACATGTTTACCATGTAAATCACCACATTATGAACTTCTGCCATCCCTTATGCCTACAAATGCTTTGGCTAAATGTCTATCGAGCTTTCCATATTTTCATCTCCTTTCACTTATAGGCCTACTAAAGGTTAACTTTTTTTACCCAATAAACACCTACCATACAATATTAATTTCTATAGCAACCATTTTACTAGAAAATAATCAATCTTGATCTTTTTACCTCTTTCTCCATCATGACCAAATTGTATAATCATTCTCTGTTCTTATTTTGTTTGCTTTTATTTCTTAATTTCTATCTCCTTTTTTCATCCAATTCGAATGTATTGTTATTTTGTGACTACTTAAAGTTATTTATAAGGAGCCGAAGCCTTCTTAAAGGAACATAACGATCAAGGGTTAAAAACATCATGGGTAAAAACTTTGTATCTCTCGATTACTACTTTCTTTTAGGCTTTTTATTGTCATTGATGTTTCTGTTGATTTTCTCTGTAGCTTGCAGATCCAAGCTTTTCTTTGATTTTAAGCTACTTCCTACAGTTCTGGCAAGTTCTCTCATCCTTTAACTTGGATTATCTTGCATTTCTCTCGAATCTTCAAATGAGTCTCCTTTTTCTAATTTGCTTTTACTCAGTGGCCTCTTGCCTGTGCTTTATTGATTGCATGCTTTATACACACTACACATTGTTCACTCTCTGATGTTTTCTATTTCTAATTCCTAAAGCCAATCCATCTTAAATATATTGATAAATAACTTTTATCAGTTTCCTTTTACTTTGCATGCACTTGTTGGACAAACTTTCTTACTAGAAATCATAAGATCAGGTGGTGTTTCCTTAAGATTTTTTTCGATGTTTATTGTTAGGTTGTTGAAAATTTTGATGAGAAATTGAAAATTCTAACTTTCCTCTTCCTAGGTATTTAATAGTTTGGGTCTTTAAAAGTTTCATTATCGAATCGTCTCATTTGTCAAAAGGTTCCATCTCTAGTCGCAAGAGATTCGATAACAAATTTTGATAATTGAGTTGCTTTCTTTTGATAGATTATGCCGCACTTATATAAATATTATCTCATTTTTGTTCTAAAGACATTCAATTTGTTACGGTGTTTGTGCTTGATGTAATCGTGCCTTTGGTGATGATCTAATTTTTGACTTTAAGATCTGGTTTTGTTTGTTTTTACCTTGTTTATTTATGAATTGTTGTCTGTGCCAAAAGTTGGAGTAGTGGCATTATAACGGTCACTTATTTTCCTATTGATTTGTTTGTTTGCTTAAACTTTTACACTTTTTATTTATTATTATTTTATTGTATTTTATTTTAAACTTTATTATTATTATTATTATTATTATTATTATTATTATTACCATCTTCATCATCATCATTTAGCTTGTATTAGGTGTTAGGACAGGAGTAGTGGCCTTGAGTTTTGATGAGAGATCACTTATTAGTCCTTCAGTGAGTTTCAATTTTAGAAGAGGAAAAGGTGTTGATAGATTACGAATAGGTTCTTAGAACGTCGGGTTCCTTACGGGGAAGTCTTTAGAATTTGTGAAAATTTTAGACAAGTATAACAATCATATAGCCTGCATTCAAGAGACATGGTGGACAGGGGCTAAAGCAAAAGAAATTAATGGGTTTAAACTTTGGTATTTAGGAGGTTCGAGACAACAAAATGGGGTAGGTATCTTGGTTGCCAAGAAACTCTTACAATATTTTGTAGGGGTAAAAAGGACTAATGATAGGATTATATCTTTAAAGATTATGGTGGAGGGTGATGTTATAAATGTTGTGTGCTTATACACCTCAAATAGGGTTGGATGAATAACTTAAGTGTCGTTTCTGGGAAGAGTTAGATGAGGTGATCCAACAAATCCTCCCCAGCGATGGAGTTATTTTAGGAGGAGACTTTAATGACCATAAAGGAGCAACCTCAGATGGTTACTCAAAAACTTATAGGAGTTACGGGTACAGCGAAATGAATGTTAGCAGGACCACTTTGTTAGATTTCGTGATAGCATTTGAATTGGTGATAGCTAACTCTTTTTCCAATAAAAACGAGGAGCACCTGGTGACTTTTAAAAACAGATTCAAGAAGACTCAAATTGATTACTTCCTCTTAAAGCAGAGTGATCAATCTAGTTGCAAGGATTGCAAGGTGATATCTAGTGCTTGCATGTCAACTTAACATAAACTCCTAGTTTTGGAGCTTTATATTGAGGGTGAGAGAAATAAAAGAATTCCTAAGAGGTTTACTATAATAAGATGGTGGAATTTGAAAGGGGATACGATGAACCTATATAAGGATAAAGTCGTTTATGGAGAAGAATGAAATTCGGTAGGAGATGTTAATTAGATGTGGGAAAGAGTTGCAACTCTTTTAAAGAATACAACTCCCAAGGATTTAGGTGTTTCTAAAAGGCCAAGGGGTAGTAAAAGGGAGTCTTGGTGGTAGAATGAAGATGTTCAGGAAAGAGTTAAGCTAAAAAATCGCTACCTATAAAGCCCTATTGGATAGCACCACAGAGATGGAGATAGTTAATAATAAAGAAAAGTATAGACTAGCAAAGAAAGAGGCAAAGATGTTATTCTCAGAAGCTAAACGTAGAGCTTACGAGAATTTATATCAATGACTGGATGCTAAAGATGGAGAGAAGGATATTTTTGAGTTGGCAAAAGCTAATGAACGAAAAGTAAGAGATTTTGATCAAATGTGTTGTATAAAAGATGAAGTAGGGCGTGTGCTTGTAGCTGAGGAGGACATCAAGCAAAGATGGCAAAGGTATTTTTATAGCCTTTTTAATGAAGATGTGGAGGATAACATTTCCTTAGGTACCTTAGCTCGTCTGAGCGGTTTCATAATTTTACTGATTGCCAACAGATTACAAGGGATGAAATTAAGAAAACATTGAGGGAGATGAAGAGCGGTAGCATAGTAGGGCCTGATGAGATACCCACAGAGGTGTGAAAGGGCCTAAGTGAAAAGGGCATTATTTGGTTAGCCAAGCTTTTTAATGTGATCCTTAAGTCTGCCAAAATGTCAGACGAGTGGAGATTTAATATGGTAATTCCTTTATACAAGAACAAAGTGGACATCCAAAGTTTTAATAACTATAGAGGCATCAAATTACTTAGTCACACCATAAAGTTAAAGGAGAAGGTCTTCTGTCTCAAAGAACTAATTTGGCTTCATGCCAAGGAGGTCTACGATAGAAGCTTTGCATCTCCTTAGAAGTCAAGGGGTTCCTATGACCTATATATAAATTATTAGGGATATGTATGAAGGTGTAATAACTATAGTAAGGAGAATAAAAGGGGATACAAAGCATTTTTCTATAGATATTCAGCTACACCAAGGTCCTCTTTAAGACCCTTTCTGTTTGCAATAATGATCGATGAGCTTACCAAGAATATCCAAGGGGATGTGCCTTGGTTTATGTTATTTATTGATGACATTGTTTTAGTGGCTGAGACAAAAGAGGGGGTTAATGTCAAACTTGAACTTTGGAGGGAGGCGTTAGAGACGAAAGGCTTTCAATTGAGAATGGCTAAGAGTGAGTACATACAGTGTAACTTTTTGGGAAATAGAGTGGTTACCGATGTGGAGGTAAAGATTGATTCAGAAGTTATACCATAAAATGAATGTTTGAGCTATATTATACACAACAATGGAGAGATTGATGAAGACATAATTTATTGGATCAGATCTAGATGACTTAAATGAAGAAGTGCATCAAGAGTTCTATGTGACTAGGAGATATCACTTAAGGTTAAAGGTAAATTCTATCGTTTAGCGATTATGCCAGCTATGTTTTATGGAGCAGAATGTTGGCCCATCAAACAAATGCATAATTATAAGCTAATGGTGATGGAGATGAGAATGCTTCGATAGATTTACAACATTACTAGAAGAAATAAGGTCAAGAATGTAATGGTAAGGGCCAGATTGAAGGTCGCTAATATTATTGACAAACTAAGAGAGACAAAGTTTAGGTGGTTTGGATACGTTAAGAGGAGACACCTGGATGCTTTAGTAAGAAAATGTGAGAAAATCATACTAAGAGATTGTAAGAGGAAAAAAGGGAAACCTAAGAAGAATTGGAGAGAGGAGATCAAGAATGATATAACAACGTTTTAACTTACTAAAGACATGATCCGCAATAGAAAACTGAAATTTTAGGATCCAGATAAAGGATCCCTCATAAAGAGATTCTTATAATTCTTCCTATAGTTAGCCTAAACTTGTTAATAGGTAGTACTTGCCTCTTCCAGATTTAGCTTAAATTAGCAACTATTATTATTATTATTATTACTACTACTACTACTACCACTACCACTACTACTAGTAGTGTTGTTGTTGTTGTTGTTGTTATTATTATTATTAACTTTTGATTATAATAATAATAATTATTATTACTACTGCTACTACTACTACTGCTGCTACTACTGCAACTACTACTGCTACCACTACTACCACCACCACCACCACCACCACCACCACCACTACTACTACTACTACTAGTATTATTATTATTATTATTTATTATACTGCTACTACTCATACTCGCATTATTGATATTATTAGTATTAACTTTCTCCTTCTTCATCCTTTTCTTCTTATTATTATTATTTTTTCTTTTCTTCCATCTCTCACTTTCTTTTTTTATTTGAATCATTTGGAAACAATTTCTTTATTAGTTAAGGATAAGACTGCGTATTATTAAATTTCCTCATATTATACAAAACGAGATTCATACTGGATGTTAATATTTCTATTAGGTTGGTTTAATCATCGAACTATAGGTTTTTGGGCATTTTAGGTCATCATTTGCAAAGTTATAGAGCTGAAATCTCACCATCCGTAAATCAACAATATAAAAAAACATGTAAATGATCATCGATGTTAGGTAGTGTTTTGAAAACCGAACTAAACTGGCCGGTCAAACTGAAGAATCGGTGACCTGGAGTATGAAACGGTCCGATTTAGCCCTTATTTTTTATGAGTGATTGGCCCGTTCATTTTGTGGTTAAACTGGTAAAAACCACTGAATCGATGAAAAAAAGAACCGACCCCATTTATTTTACGATTGGACAGGTAAAAACTGTTGAACCGGTGAAAAATGAAGCGGTCGGTTCACTTAAAATTCCTTTACTTTAGAAAGTAAAAAGCTAAAAATCAAAACTCATGAATTAAGAAGACAGAATGCTACTCTCTCTCAAGAATTAAGAAGACAGAACACCACTCTCTCTTAAGTCTTAGGTCTCATCTCAGCCACTGCCACTGTTAACTCTTCATCGGCTAAAATCCTTAGCAGTACAGGTCTCCCTTTAGCTCTCTCTCTCTCTATCTCTCTTAATAAGTTTGTGTTTCATTTTTCCTGTGCTTCTTTTTGGAATTTGCAGGTTCATTTCTTTCAAAGTTCCGTGGCTTTTTATTTTTATTTCATTCTCCTCTAGGTGGAAGTTAACATCTCATAGGGTATGTTTCTCAATTTCTGGTTCTGATATCAACTTTTGCGTCTGTTTCCACTTAAGGCATGTGATTAGGGAGAAAAAAAACATAAAGCATTGGGAAGAAGAAAAGCAAATTTTGAATAACTAAGAGTCTCATTTTCTTTATCATTCTCTTCAATAAACAAATGATTGGCTAGGCACGAAGTCTTACCAAAATTCAACACTCAACTTTTGCGTCTATTTCCACTTTCCACTTTTGCGTCTGTTTTGTAAAATTCAAGTTTTTTATTTTTTAATAACAAGATATTTTTTATGTTGTACTGTACTTTATATTAGCAGCACCTTTTTAAGTTAAACCATATGCAAACTATATTGGATTTAAAGAATTAATTAATAAGCTTTAGTATATTTTTAATCAAAAGAAAAATTTAGAGCATGTTTTGTTTTATTTTTATTTTTCTGTTTAAAAAATGTTTATTTGAGTTTTTTGTTTTGATTTCTTTCTGTGTTCAATAATTATGACAACTATAAAAATTGGTTTTTGTTTTTTTTCATAATCTAATTTACTATTAACTAAATATATATTATTAAATTATTTAATATATATTAATAAGAAGTATGAATAATTTATTTTAATATTATGTGTTTAATTAACTAAAATTAATTATTAATATGAATTATGATGTATGAACTATGGTACAATCTAAAGTTTTATGTAAATTTAACAAATTTTGTTGCTTTATGCCTTTATCTAATAACTTTTTTTCCAAAGAACAGCCCATGTTGTAATCATTCTTTGTTTAATTCTAATTATGTAATTTGTTTAATTCTAATTATGGACAAGTTTTTTTAAATTCGCATATTTTTTCTTTTTTGGTATCTTCTAGTTATGTCTTAATTAGATTATTAGATGTAATAATTTACTTGCTATAATTTGTATCCCCTAATAGCTTGTTGTGAGTAACTTACCTATATAAAAGCTAGTTTGGTACATAATCTGTTATCTAGTTAGTGGTCTTGCTAAAAAACTTGTGATTAGAGAGATTTAATGCTATATATGAATAAGACATTATAAATTTTATGTAATTTTTAATTTTTATAGGAAGTTCAGAATTTAGAAACATGGATATTCCTAATGAGATTAGTACTCCAAATGATTCAAATACTTCTAATCCTAACACAAAATCATTCGGACACTAATCTACAGCGAACTCAGTTAATCAACATCGTCGAAAAATTGATCTTGCATGGGAGCATTTTGCTTTGAATAAAGAGGGCGCTACTAATATATTTACTTGTCTACATTGCTCGTTGGTTTTTAGAGGAGGTGGCATAAATAGGATGAAACAACATCTTGCTGGTATGCTTGGTCAAATAAGTTCTTGTAAAAAGGTTAGTCATGATGTCCATCAAAAAATGTTGGAGTCATTAAGGCAAGTGCAACAAAAGAAGCGAAATGAGGATTTGAATGAAGCATATGGTGATCAACCTGAATCACAAGAGGAAATTCAAGAACTACAATAAACGTGTTCAACTAAGAGACAAGCACTTAGTAAATGCAAAGAGAAAAGGAAAGTTGTTGATATGGAAAGATATTCATATTTTTCTCCAAGGGCAACTCCAGGGTCTCAACCAAGTTTGAGAAGTGTGTTATCTAGAAAGGAAGCAATTCACAAGGCAGATATTGCAATTGCTAGATGTATTTTTATCCTTGCATTCCTTTCAATGCAATTCAGTCTCCTTACTTTCAAGAAGCTTTGGATACAATTGCTACTATTGGGCCTGGGATTAAAGGTCCATCATATTATAATTTGAGGGTTAATTTGTTAGGAGATTGTAAGAGAGAATGTCAGCTACTTGTTGATCAAAATTGAAAAAATTAGGCTAAAATAGGTTGTACAATCATGGCATATGGGTAGAGTGATCAAAGACAAAGAACTTTGATAAACTTTCTAATTTATTGTCCAGCAGGTATAATATTGTGAATTTGGCTTGTTATTATACAAGTTAAGCTTTTTAACTTTATTTATTTTTTTACAGGTATAACATTTGTGAAATCTGTTGATGCTTCAGATATGGTAAATGATGTGAGATCATTATTTAATTTATTTTCTGAAGTTATTGAGTGGGTTGAAGCAGATAATGTAGCAAATTATATAGCAGCTGAGAAATTGGTACATGAACGCTACGAGCATTTTTTTGGTCACCTTGTGCTGCACATTGTTTGAATCTCCTTCTAAAGGATATTGGTAATATGTCTCACGTTACAGAACTTGTTTCAAAGGCTTCAAAGGTAACTTATTTTGTGTACAATCATATAATCTTCTGAGCTTGGTTAAGAAAAAGGGAAGGTTGGAGAGAGATAGTGCGTCCAGGGGTAACTCGGTTGCTACTACTTTCATTACTTTGAAAAGTGTTTATGATCATAAGCATGACTTACAAGCTTTAGTTATTGATAAGCACTTTACTAGCTATAGATTGACAAAGATTGCAATAGGAAAATCTGTTGGTTCTATTTTATTAGATAGCAAGTTTTGGAATGATTGCTTGATCATGGCAAAAGTTGTGGCTCCTATCATTCGATTGTTGACAATTGTAGATGCGGATGAAAAACCTTCTTTGGGTTATGTTTATGAGGGCATGCTTAGGATAAAAAATGTAGCGAAGGAGATCTTTAAACAGAAGCCACAATTATATAAGCCTTACATTGATATCATCAAGGCTCGATGGGATAAACACTTAAAGCTTAATCTTCATGTTATAGCGTATTTTTTGAATCATACTTTCTTTTATACTGAAGGCTATCATGAGGAGAATATGATTGTATCTGCTCTTCTTGATATGATTGATATAAGAAGTTTTTGTGCTGACTTGTCGAAAGGCATTCAAAAGATTCCAATTTATCGTAATCGCCAAGTACTTTCAATCGAGAAAGCACTCTTAAGGTGTTAAAGTTAAACACCTTATTGCCCTGATAACTATTATATTATTACTAATATAATACTTTTTAATTTTTAATTATATTCTTTAATACTTTTAATGTTTATTATCTATGAGTATTTTTTTTGTTTGATAATTACAATTTTTTTTGTAGATGAATGATGGCGATTGTATGGGGGTAATGCTCTAACATTGCAAAAATTAGTTATTCATATTCTTAGCCAAACATCTTCCTCTTTTGGTTGCAAGAGAAATTGGTGCTTTTTTGAATGCATTCACATAAAGAAGAGAAATAAATTGGAGCATCAAAGGCTATATGATCAATAAATTGGAGCATCAAAGGCTATATAATCATGTTCATGTCACTTATAACTTGCGTTTGAAGAATCGGCATTTTCGTTTTCCACTTTTAGTTAATAACTTATTATTATTGTTTGCGATTTCCAACATAGTTATATTTGAACTTACCATTAATGTTTTGTTTTAGGTTGCCAAACAAGAAGATGAAATATGATCCTATTGATTATGAATCTATAGACAAACTTGATTTTTGGATCATTGAAAATGAAGGATCCCTAGAGCTTGGTGAGGAAGATCTTGAAAATGCTATTTATCAGGAAAATGCAATTTCAATAATTGATGAAGCACCACCACAACATGAAAGGTTATTATCAATTTACTTTGTAATATAATATTAAAGATTAGATGTATTATTTTCAAGTGTAACTTTGTCTAATATTGTTTATTATGAACTTAGGCGGTGAAAAAATTGCCGAACAACCAAATTTGGAATCTGTTGAAGATGTTCATATTGGCAATGATGAAGGAATATTTTGATTTTGACATCGATGAATATTATAATTAGTGATCTTTTTTTTTATCTTTTTGATGAAATATGACTAGTAAATTTTGTTATCTTATTTTGTGTTATATTGATGAACTTTAAAAAAAACTTATATGTTTTGAAGTTGAAAGTTTAAGTTATATAAATAATTAAATAGTATGTGTTAAAAATTATCTTATATATAATATATATATCTAATAAAATTTTATATATTTATTAATCACCAATTTGATTACGGTTAAGTTTTAATTAAACCATTAAATCTTGAATGAGTTATTTCTCGTGTTCATTCATAGGTACGAATTGTAAAACATTGATGTTAGGCCGAGTTAAGGAAAGAGTCTTCATTAGCATGCATAGCCTCTTTCCTCTTTCCACAGAGCGCTGAAAAGTAGAGACCAATAAGCTGACAGCTGAAGCTGATTTAGTGGAGTCGGTCCTAAACACCGGCAAAAGTTAAGGGACAGGCCGGGTGGAATCCTTTCAGTCAGACATGCAGCTACTCGAATCCCAGCAAAGTGGGGATCCCACGTAATATTGGTTAAATATCCTGCACTCACTTTATTACTGTGCCTCAACCATTGTAAGTCCTTTTTTTTTTTTTTTTGTAATCCCCTATCTACTTCAAACTTCCCAATTTTCACCCGAGTCTCCTTTAATGACTTCTTTGCTTTTATCCCATCCACAACACCAATAATAAGAAACTTCCTTAAAAACAAAGAAAGATAATAAAGAAATAAAAGGAAATTATATAATTTTAAAAAAAAGAAGCAATCAGTGACATCATTAGCTTCTTTATAGTCTCCAAAAGTCCGCATGTCGCTCCTCTTTCCAGCGCATGACTCATTGACCTTAACCTTTTACTTCTTAACATGACCCCAACTCCACATTTTCGTTCGCTCAACATTAATTAGTAATTACTATAATCTTGGTATCAAATCTTTGCTTCCATCACACTTAATCCCCGCAGGAAAACAAAAACCTACAACAGCAAAAGCAAATGGAACCATCAATAAGGGTAACACTAGGATACAAGGCATTGCATTATCTTCCAACCTTTCCACGACAAGCAAGCGCCCATTGCTTACCTATGCCAAAAGCTCCAAAGTTCAAGACCAAAATCTAAGCAAATTTCACTAGGACAATCATTCTTCATTTTTACATTTAAGCAAATTGGGCATGCAAATTTAACACACCCAAAGCCTAAAAAGCTACAAGATTTATATGAAAAAAAAAAAACTATATTGAAACGAAGAAAAGGATAAATGCCTAAAAAGGAACTAGCAATGGAAGCCTAGCACAGATCCATCACTCACAGAAATGGCGACCCTACAATCAGTCTTCGCTTCCACATGATGCGTGAAAAAATGGAGGACCCGAACCCTACCAGCCATCTCAATTCTGGACTCTATCTCCATCGTCGGACCCACTCTGTACCCACTAGCACCCGCAACACCATTACCCATCCCACCGAATCCGGTAATCGTGGGGGCCACGTTCACCGCTGCGTTCGGAGAAGCAGAAAGGGGAAACGACTGGACGGAGAAGGTAGCAGCCATGTACTGGGTCCGACCCGAGTCGATCTTACCGGCGGGTATGAACATGAACCCCACTTGAGAACCCGAATAGAGTAGCTGGAGAGTGCTATCGTAGTGAGAGAAGACGGCTCTGTTTGGGTTCTTGACGGAGACGTACTGAGAAAAGGTGAAGTTCACGCTGTTGTTGGCGACGGAAAAGGACGGAAGCTGAACGGCGTTGACGGATATTTTCGGGTCTTTGGGCTTGAAAACGGTGAAGAAGACTATAAGTATGACGATAACAACGAAGATTAAGAAAATGGTTGCAACTATGCATGAGGCTATATTTGTACGGCCAGAAGGGGGTCTGCGGGGTTTGCTCATTTTCTGGTTTCCTTGTAATTTTCTCTTGATCCAAAGAAAAAAAACAGAAGAAAGGAAAAAGAATCTACAGAGACAGACAGAGCAAAGTGGGAAGGTTGCTTAATGTGGATTAAAAAAGAAGCGGTGTGACCGTGATAGTGAAAGGAGTGGTGTTTAATATTTGCCCCAAGTGTGAAACGTAGACATTTGGTTTCTGTACTGTTGTGTTGGATTGATCTTATCGTTGTGGTTGGATTTAGATGTGGATACTCGGACTGAAGGGTTTTGGTTTTGGTTTAGACCGAAAAATGGAGGAGTGTGGGCTACTAAGGAAAATCCATGAACCATAAGCAAGGTTTATGAAAGTTAAAAGAGAAGGAATAATAATAACAATTGAATTTTTTTTAAATAAAATTTCAAAATTTATTAGGAAGAAATTAAATATCTAGTAGAGATGGAGGTGGCACAGACAACCAAACCCTCAAGCCTGCACCAGAATGTGCGCCAATAGTTAATGTATGAGCAGTAACATTCGCAGACCTGTAAATAAAACTATAACTAATGATGAGTATCTCTGACAAAAGAGATCTGCAGTCCTCAATAATTATAACAAAAGTGGAAAAATCTTTAGCTAAAATACTGTTAATCGCATTAGCAACTAGCTGTGAATCTGTTTAAATTAATACTTGAGTCCATCCTTGTTCTTTAATCCAACTCAGGGCCTCTCACACAGCAATAGCTTCTACAAATTTGGCATTAAAGAAACCAGGAAACCTTCATGCATGACCTGCAACAAAACTCGCAGTTGAGTTTCTCACAATAGCCCCAACACCCACGTAGCCCGCAGCAGAACCAGTGGAGGCATCCACATTTATTTTCAACCAATCCACTGATGGTGGAGACCAAGACTGATCAAGGTTCAGAGCACCATTTGACTCAAGGCCAGATTGCTTTGCCTCCTTCCAAGCATTCTAAACTCCCAAAGCTAGAGACAGAACTGCACCTGGATTTCGACAATATTGATGCCATACTATGTCATTCCTGTTGATTCACAATGCCCAGCAAATCATGGCTACATGCCATAAAGCATGAGAACTAACCAAACCAGCCATTTGACTGAACCAGTCACCAAAAGTTGTTACAGAAGTCACACAAAACCCCAAAGTAGATAATTGCCACACTCTCATGGCAAAAGGATAAAGAACAAGTGCATGGAAATTTGATTATGAGCTTCCGTGGCAGAGAGGACAAATATCTGGGTCCTGAACTCGTCTTGAACATAAATTCCTACGACAAGTTATAATATCACAGATAGCTTGCCAAAGGAAATTAACCACTTTAGACGGTACTGACAACTTCCATATTCTGTTCCAAACTATAGTTGAGGTTGCAAGAGGCACTAAAGGAGTCGCCCTAAGCAAACAATTGGCACTTTTTACAGTATACCTACCATTCAAATCAAATTTCCAACAGAGCCTATCATTAGTCACATGGTTACTAAGTGGAACTGAGAGAATGTTGGTTACATCACGATTGTTAAAGAGACGGCAGATCAAACTAGTATTCCATCTCCTGTGTTCAATAAGATTTGAAACAAGAAAAACATCAGTATCTTGGGGTCTCGACTTCATCGAATAACCATGGAGAATCTCATATGAAAATATGTGAACCTGAACTAACCCGCCAATAAAGACCTCTTTGCAATAAAGACTTGGATTCCCAATTACTAAACCAAACATAGCCA
>JANSVA010000217.1:32318287-32331334 GCA_025504915.1 Erythroxylum reticulatum | reverse complement strand
AATTAACTCCAAATAAAATAATTAATCTAGCAAGACCTCAAAATTATTTAAATCATGCCTAACTCCTTCCAAAAATCTAAACCTTTTTTTTATCAGGTAATTGAAGGAGTTTGATAACACTTCCTTTCTCGAAAAGTGTTTCTCATTGTCTTAAGTTTCTAATATCACCAAAATTATTCAATTTGGTTTAGAAATCTGAAAGTTATCTCCCAAACATTTCTGAACTGTTCTTATGCTAAAATGATATTATATACTCAACTTCCATCCAAAAATTGACATTCTTATAAATTGAATTGAAACTTAATTTCATCAAACAATTTGTAGCACTATGCCTATAGTTTACTCCAAATTGAAAATCATCTAATTTGGATAACTAGAGAAAAAGTTATAGCTAAAACACTAAAGCATACTTAGTGAACATGTTTCAACATCATTTTCCAGCTTTTAACTTCCAACATTTCTCATACAATAGTTCTAACTTCCAAGAAATGTTTTGGGTCCATCACTTAACCATCAAAATCTGATTCTCATTCCTAAAAATTCCATTTGTTGCATTTTATTTCTCTATACTTTCATATGATGCATTTATTCCACATTTGTACTCTTTCATTTCATCTAAACAACTTATCAACTCTATATCACGACTTCACCACATCTTCATTTAAATTCATTAAACTCATTTAATTTCACTTCCACAAATTCATGCATGAATAGTAAAATCAACATATTCAGATTTCTCTAAACTAAAACAAAGTCTTTATTTCTACATCAACTTTCCAGCACTCTTCCACAACTCATTTCAAAGTAAAATAGATCCTATTTCATATTTCTATATCATAAATCTTTCATCTAATTCTTTCATCACAGAAACTGCACTTCTTACTCATGCATGTATCCATTTATGAACATTAAACCATCATCCAGGATCACTTACTTGATTCAACAATAGTTCCAGCAATGAGAGTGAATCAAATGTACAGAATATTGGATAAACAAGATAGTGTTTTGGTGATGGTGTTTTCAGTAGAAAAACAAACAATAGAGAACTGAGAGAGAGCTGCAAAAATTGTTTTATTTAACACTAAACTATGTGGGTTGATAATTCAATGACACGTGGCACCCATGCATGTGGTCCATGTGTTACCCTCTCATTTATCTCTTATTCTATTATTCCAAATACCCTAAAATTTTAAAAATTTCCTAAAATTCACCAAAAATTATAAAATAATCATAATACGCTCCAAATAAATTTTCACTACAAATAATTCACAATTCACATCTTAATCACATTTATAACTTAATTAAACCCCAAAAATGTCAATGAATGCATATACACTTATATTTATGTGCAATAATCAAAATTCTCATTATGTGTAAAAATGTGCAAAGTATGATATGCATTTTCTAGTTTCTCATTAATTTCTCATAATTTACTATTATTGCCTTAACATGCGTAACAGGATGGTACATGATAGCTCCAAAGAGACTCATTTACACAAATATGAGACAATGATGCACAAATGATTGAAAAATGCTTTAAAATGTGTATAAAATGTATCCAAATGCTTTTTAATACTAAAACCAATGATAAAAATTTATTTATAGTGTTTTGGAAATGGCTATTTATAGAGAACTAGTATATTGGTCGACTAAAGTGCATTGAATGCAAAGATTCACTAGCCATTAAAGAGATTGGTCAACCAATAAACATATTAGTCAACTAATATGACACATTAGTCCACCAATATATTAACTAATATTATAACAAACTCTTGGTTCATTAAATTAACAACACTATTCTATATAGGTTGACCATTAACCTATATAAGTTGACCAATTCTCCTAAAAACATGATTTTAACAACTTTAAATTCTTAAACCCAATTGTTTAATTCAATTATGATCTAAACACTTCATAAAATGTTCTCTAAAGTTTTTTTTTTTAAGATAAAGAGGTTTTTATGTTAAAAACAAAAGTTTTAATGCCTCTTGATGAATGATAATATTTATGTAATGAAGTGAAATGACATTTTTATGTATGGTTAACCTTTTAGAGCATCAAATTAAGAAAGTAAGATGACAAATAATAATTCCAAATGTAAAATGACCTTGATGAGCCTTGATCTTCTTCTATTCTTGGTTTGTTCTTCTTTAGTCAGTTCTAACTACTTCAACATCTCTTTAACCTATCTTCTTAAGTTTATAGCTTTATTTTTATTCTTATATTTTTTCATCAAAATAATAAACTCATTAGAAGTAACTATCCTTTTTTTTTTATCACCAAAACATCAATTAGGATCTCCGTTAGTTTAGCGATCTCCCCATTTCTTATGATGACAAAATATTTGTAATATTAGAGAACAATAATAAAATTAAGCTAAAAAAACAATTTCAAGATAATGAATAGCTCTCCCTTAATTCATGCATAAAAAATAATTCAATATCAAGAACAAAAGAGATATTTAATATCAAAAAAATCTATACATGTAAATAACATAAATTTACTCAAACATATCATATAAAGTGCAAGAAATACAAAAATAACAAAATAAACAATCCACTTTAATTTCTTCACTCCTCCTGAATCTAATATCACTACTCTTTCAATCATTAAAAAGAAATTAGTTTGTAATAGAGCATAGAAAATAAATTTTCATGCATCAAGCCAACTTCGTTAGGAAATTAAATCAAATTTGATTAATATTGATAAATTTTTTTATTAAAGAGTATTATTGAATATTTCACGAATCAAAATAAAAAGTCAATTGGATAGAAGCTTCCCTAATTATGCCTAGTTTGAAAATTATCCTATTTCAGTATTATACCTAAGTTAAAAAGAATTTAATTAAAGTACTAAGGTCAATTATTTAAGCAAGTTACAATTAATTTAATCATGAATTGTTATGACTATTTGCCTAAAAATCAAACCATATAATAAGAAAACTTATAATGAAATATCTCAAAAAATCTTCTTCCAAAGTTAAAATTTTTCTAGTATTATTCCCTATCAAGCTAATTGTAAAATTGATAAGCATAACAAACAGGGCCTATAAATCAATTAATACCCCCCTCACATTTGAGTTGTATATTGTAACATCCCATTTCCATAATAAGAATTAGAATCCTAGATTTTTGTAATTGAGAAGTAGCACTGAGATTAGAAAAATGCATTCATATTTATGCATAATGTCAGCATACGCACACGTGAATTTGATTATTTTGCACACATTTTGATGATTGTACATGCACTCATTTAACATTTTTCGGGTATAATTGATATTTACTGTGATTATAATGTGAATTATGGATTATGTGTCTTAAAAAAATTGAGTTACTGTATATAAGTAGTGAATCATAAATTTTGGTGAATTTTAGGAATTTTTGAAAATTTTGAGTATTTTGGACTAGGAAAAATGTCAAGTGGTAGAACAATTGATAAATGGTAGTAGAAACGAGAATTAAATGGCAGCGGAAATTTTTATAAATGACATTGGAATATAATGATAAGTGTCATAGAAAATCGGGAGACAATTGGATTAGAAATGGGGAGACAAATGAACTAAGCAATTAAGTGTTGTTTAGCATAAATCATTTAAGTGAAAGGTGTCATGACAACCACCATGTTTTTAAAACCATATTGTAGTCCATTTGAAAGACATCTTCATTGTCCTTCATGTCTACTAAAGACCCTCCCATCTTCTTCATTGTTTTGTCCATCTACGAAACTCTTACCACCCTTCATTAAGTTAATTTTTGACCTTAATCATATACTAGCCACTTAAATATCTTATTATCTTCTTCTTCTTGCTAAAAGTCCAACTTTCCTCCTTTAAATGAGATGATTGTGTGGTGTTGAGGAGCTAGAGTTAAAAGTGATTTAAAGATCTTGAAGCTTAAACAAGTAAGTCTTAAGCACTACTCTTCTTTATTTGTTGAATGAAGCATTTTTTATAATAGTTAACGGTTAAATGATTATAAAATGGTGATACGTATATGATGAAATATGAATGAGAAAACCTAGGTATGTTCATCTCTTGGTTTTACACATATGATGATGATCAATAGTTCATAAGTCATTGCTGAGATGATTTAAGTTAGAATGATCGTTAAAGATGGTGTAAAAAGAGTGTAGAAAAATTTGATAGGTAAATGGGTGTTCATGCTCTGTTTTCACTATTGATATGCATGGATTTCTTTGGGTGTTTTAGAAATGAACTAAAATGAATATAGATATAAGGAAAAAGGAGTAATGTAATGTCATGATATGGAAAGAATTAAAATGATAAGTTAGAGATGAAATGAAGGTGTTGACGAAGATGAAGTGCAGAAAATATGGTGAATATGAGTTAATGATATGTTCTGTTTTTGATGTTTATGATCAACCATTGATTATGATTTGTATTTGAATGAGTTGAGTTGAAATGGAAGTAAGAATGAAGAGGAAATAGTGGAGACATACATTAGAAATGGCAAATTCAGCGAAAGAAAGGAAGAAGTGATGAAAAATGTTGTTTTGTAAAAATCTAGAGAAGAACGTCTGTCACGACTGTGCACAAGCACGATTGTGATAGAGAAGGAGTGTGACACCCAGATAACCCATGGGAGGATATGGGAGTGTCATACAAGGCAGTACAAACAAACCAAAACATTTCGTGGAAGCATAGCATTCAAAAATAAAAATTTCCAAAATATACGAAACATTTCACACATGTATTTTCATAATCTCAAACAAACATACAATATATATATCATAATTTCAAAAACCATCTTGAATTAAGGTTATTACAAACCTTCAAAAAAAATCCAAAGTTATATACAAACCCAAAACAAACTAAAAAAAATACATTTTTGAGCAACACAAAACTTAGACTCCTTTTGCCAATGTGGTTGACTTGTCCCATTCCTTAAGTTCTCTCTGAACCTACACGGGGCAAATCCACTATGCTAAGCATACAACTTAATGAGTAATAACTAATCTATACATAAACTGACAACTCATCACATTGAATCATGTAACAGTATCAACATGCATTCAAAGATTTCTTTAATAGTTAGTCGGACAGAATGCATTTCAGAATAAATTTTTATAAACAACAGAACTGCATAACACAAAAGGGTATAAACCCTTCACAATAAAAACACAATTTGTTTTATGTTAGAATCAAACAGATATCATAATACAAAATCAAATGACTGCTAAATTCTCGACATTGAAGTGTCCAGAAGAGACCGAAGTATCAATAACAAAAGACACCGAAATGTCACAGAAGTAGCTGCAAACGCTTCTAGGCATGCCTATTTACCCACAACTAGGACTCAACCGTTTTAAAACAAAATAAATTCATTTTAGACATTTCATGTGTAAAGCAAGTAGTCAATCATATTTACAAGCAAGTAACACTTCCAATGATATAAACATGCATCAAATGCCTCGGACAATCATTGTCCGGAATTCAGAACACAATCAGCATAAATCAAATTCAACAAGTAGAACAAAGTAAGGTGTGACCATCTAAGATTACTCACAAAAACTCCCTGTTTGCTTATTACCTCGAAGTCCCAGCAATATCTAGAATCGGTCGCTTTAAGGGTTCCTCTAAAACTTTCAATACAAACATATATTACTATTGTGCACAATTATGAATTCAATTATGCACATTCATGTATACTGAATATGTATGATGCATGTTCATGTCAAAAAATTGGGTTTCTTATCCTTAATCTTATCACATTATCGATCATGTGAAATCATACTCAATCCTTTAATCCAAATTTATTTCACAATCCACCTTAAGGTCCACTTTGTTCAATTATTCTCATCACGAAGTTGAGGTAATTAGGTAATACTTCCTTCTATAACGTTTTCTTTATTTATCTTAGGTTTCCAATGATACTAAGTTCATCCAATTTGGTTTTGTATTCAATGAGTTATTCTCAAAATACCACAGACTATGTACATTGGAAATTTTGGCTAATGCATGATCATGCCTCCAGTTACAACTCTCAATTACAATATAAAAAAATACAAACTTTATACCAATTTAAAGCCAACAGAATAAGCTACAACTGTGGTGAAGAAACCTCAGTCTAATTCAACCTACATTAATACAGTTTATTCAATAATCATAGGACATGATTTCTGTCCCTGGTAGTGCTACAACCTAAGCCAAGACTCAATTTCATGCCAATTTTGAAAGTATTAGAGATATAATTCAAATTCAAGTTCTTCAAGAAATATGTCTCAAGTTTAATCTAAATCAAGAATCAAATCATTTGAAATTCTACAGATCAAGATAGAATCACAATACTGAAGCATGTTCAGTGAAAATTCTCCAGATCATGACATTCTAGCACATTTCCTCACTTTCATCCAATCAATATCTTTCAAATATATTTAGATGGTTCTCAATTTTTATAGAGATAAAGATAAATGTCTTAGGAGTCTATTGGTTCAATTCTTAAGTCATTTGAAGGTTGGATGACAAGGTTGTGGCTAAAAGAGTCAACATAGTTCAATTTTGGTGCAACTAGTCTTCTCTTCTCTCTCTAAAAACACAAGTTTCCTCCTTCATCACTGAACCTCCTTCATCACTGAACTAGTTTTCTTCTTCTTTTTTCTCTCTTCTACTTAATCCCTCATAACAAAATTATACCCTTACATTTTCTCCTTTATTTTTACACCCATGCAACTTATCTTATGCTAAAACAACTCAAAATGCAAGATTAGCTATAAATACCAAAACCAAAAAAATTTCACTACTATTCATCATCTTCTGTCACGACCCAGTACCACATCGGGCCCATGAAAATCATCGCATACTCGGGCTAAGGACATTCACAAGAGTCCAAAGTACCTAATGAAACAAAAAGATCTAAATCTCAGACAAAGGAGATCGTTGGAATCGATTAAGGATTATGACTTAATAATCGACTATCATCCACGGAAAGTAAATGTGGTAATTGATGCATTGAGTTGTAAGTCCTACTCAACAATAACTGATAAGAAAGATTAGACATGATTTATAGAGTTATTGGACACTTAGAAAGTTTAATTGGAAAAGTTGATGCAAGTAAGGACTTATTTGTAAATTATAAAAAGTTAAAGGACTTAAATGTAATTTTTCAATTCTTAGAGGACCAATTCGTAATTTTATAAAGTTAAAGGGCTTACTTATAATTTTCAAAATTTTGGGGACCAAAATGAAAATAAAAGTTTAAGATTGATGAGAAAGATGTGTACAAGACTGCTTTCCAGACGAGGTATGGACATTATGAAATTTTAGTGATGCCGTTCGGATTGACAAATGCACCTGCAGTATTTATGGATTTCATGAACAGGGTGTTCTATCCCTATTTAGATAAGTTTATCATAGTCTTCATTGATGATCTTCTGATATATTCTAAGAATGAAGACAAGCATGCTAGACATCTCCAAATTGTGCTGCAAATACTTCGCGAAAGGTAGTTGTATGCGAAGTTCTCAAAGTGTTAATTTACATAAAAAGGCTCAGAAAGTTCGATGTTATAAGTCCTCCCCTCCTCAAAAGAGTTTTGTCCTCGAACCTCCTAAGTCGAGAAAACAAATAACTGGGGGTATTGACGTCTCATAGTATCCTCAAGCTCCCATGTCATCTCCTCGACCTTATCACTCTTTCAAAGGGTGAATGAGAATGATTCTGATGAAGCCCTTATCCAACAACTCTTGTAATTAATTCTTTAACTATTTCAATTCTGTTAGTATCGTACGATACAATGGTATAGATATTGGTGTCGTCCCCAGGACCAAGTCAATAGTGAAATCAAATTCTCGATCAAATGGAAAACTAAGTCACTCCTCCAAAAAAGCATCGGGGAACTCACGCACAATAGGGACATCTCTCGGTTTAACCCTCTGTGTCAAAGTGTCAATCACACGTGCAAGGAATGCCTAGCATCCCTGATGAATCAACCTCTTAGCCTTGATCACTAATATCAAACAACTCGGGAATACTTGTCGATCCCTAGTAAATTTAATCGGGACTCCATCCTGAGGTTCAAACTCCACTTCTTTCTTAAAATAGTCAACCCCAGAGTGATATCTTTCTAACCAGTCAATTCCAAATATCACCTTGAAATCCTGGAGATCGAGGGAAATAAGATCTGCCTCTAACATAGTATCACCGATCTTTATCTCACAAGCAGTATATACTTCATCATAAGCCACTTACTCTCCAGGAGGAGTGACTATGATGAGAGGGGGATCTAACAGCTTTAGGGGATGACTAATATCCTTTGGATCAGGTCGCAGAGGTCCAACCTAATGACGACTTCCCCTTCCTTGTCTAACCATGCTATCACTATAAAATAAAAGAAAAAGATGTTGTTTAATAAAATAGGTCAAACTAAGCTTAGCTTATTTGAGATCCGAAACATCCCAAAGAATGTCGTAAAGTAATATGATCAAGGTTGAATTCATCCATCCATTAAGGACATCAACTTAACAATCCGAGACTCAACTTCTCGACTAAAGACTTTCGACACCCAAACTGAACTCCTAAGGCTTGTGAACTTTTTGAAAACAGAAATATCACTCTGCCTTAATTTGTTGACAGGGAAGGCATCTGTTTTGACTTAAAGAACCCTCTCCATGACATATTTCATTCATCTAAACCATGTTTCATGCATAATCAAACATGGAGAACATCATATCTTAACACCAAACTCAAAATCCTAATGTAAAGAGAGATGAGACAAAATTTACCTATACTTTCCTTTAGTGGTATCTTTAAAATCCCTTAAGAATTTCTCAAATCTAATGATAGATTTGAGTTCCTTGACCCAAAATTATCTTAGAACACCTTGGTTTGAGTTGAAAACCCAAAAAGAATGGTGAATTTTGACGATGGCCAAAACTTCCTCTTCTTGCTCTCTTTTCTCCTTTCTTCTCCTTTCTTTTAATTAAAACTAGATGGTTTACGTCTTAAATGGGGGTGCACATTCATACATAAGAAGAGTCTAGAATTTTGACTCTTCTTTGACGAAAATATGGTGAATTTACCATTTTGCCCTTAGGTTGTATAAAATTACCATTATACCCTCCAAACTTTCCTAAATTTGCCGAGTTTCCAAGAGCTGAAGAGATGATTGACATCTGCACCAGTGCTGGCTTTACCAGTGGTTGGGTATGAGATATATAGTGATGCCAGTCGCCAAGGACCTGACTATGTACTTATGCAGGCCGGGCGAGTGATTGCATATGCTTCCAAAAGTACTTACCAGATCCATCTCATGTTTTGGAGACACCTCCAGTAGAACTGAGGGAAGACCTGAGTTTTGTAAGTTAACTTTTGACTGTCGGGTGTTTATAAATAATTTTATGTATGAATTTTCAATACTGCTGTTGAAATTGGCTTGAGTGGACTAGAGAGTCCTGAAGTTGTGGTTGGATGTGAATATATAAGTGTGTTTAAAATTGTTTGCAAGTTTTGGGATTTTCACTTAAAAGGTCATACGTCGGAAATCTCCAAAATTTCGCATACCGATGAACTCTAAGTTCAAGTAAGGGCACATAAGATTATATATCACTGGCATACGGACCAAAAGGATTTAATTACATCTTTGAACTCATATACAACCATGTATATATCAATATAACCTTGGCTCTGATATCTTCAACCTTTGTCACATTTTCTCCACATTTTCTTTCCTTATTTCATGGTTCCTACACCATTTCTAACTTATATTCTTTGCATTTCTACTCCCATTCTATCCCATCTTACTCTCATACAACTCGAAACTCAAGATTCAAACCATAAACTAAAATCAAAACTCACCTACGATTTTTCATGCATAATTACTGTACAATATATCAACTCATCTATCTCATGCATGTGATTATTTCGAGCATGAAAAACATCACCAAAAATCAGTTATGGAACTCAAAAACTTAGAAGTTTTGCTTACTTTGTTTTTAGAAAAATCACAGCATGAGAAAGAAGACCAAAGCTCGGTGAAGAAAAAGCTATGCCAAAGAAAAAACAACGAGAGTTTTTGTCTTACAGAATTTGCAATATCTTGCTTTAATAACTCATAGACACATGGCCCCCTTACATGTGGGCCACTTGTCTTCCTCTTATAAGTGTTACATGTCATTATGTCATTTGTCCATTTTTTCTTAATCTAAAATATCCAAAATTTTCAGAAAAATTCCTAAATTTTCCAAAAATTTCAAAATATTACTAATAGTCTCCAAATAAATTTTTACCATCAAATAAATTTTGTAACACAATTAATCCAAAATCCACACTTTAATCACATTAAAAATCACTTATACCTGGAAAAATGTCATGAATGCATGTACAATTATTTGTATCTGTCAAAATTCATATTCACATATTAGCGAATACTCAATTATGCAAAGCATACGATGCACTAGAATTCCTTAATTTTCTAACCCCTAACATGAGGTGTTACAATTCTTCCCTCCTTAAGAAATTTCTTTGTTGATGTATTAATTTGATTGCTGAATTTCCTTCTAATTGTGATTTTAGCTACCCAAAAGATTGTTGATGGACCATCAATGACGGACTGGAGGGGTGGACAAGTTGTTTCCTTTATAATCATTCCAAATAGCACTGGAGCTACCAAGGTATTATTCTTGTTGGCTTTTTGGTTTTTCATTATAGTTTTATATATGTGTGGTACTTGTTGGAGTCTAAGCTATGATTTTATTGGACTTTACTTGACTAATTACTTATATGGTTTCTGCTTTTGTGATGAATTAGGTTGTTGGAAAGGTTTTGTTAGAACTCAATGGCAAAATTGACTAGTATGTCCATTCGTGTTCCTACTATAGATGTTTTTATTATTGACCTTACTGTAAGGCTTAAGAAGAAGGCAACGTACGAGGATATCAAAACTGCCATCAATTGAGTGTTTAGCATAAATCATTTAAGTGAAATGTGTCATGACAAGTGTCACGACAACCACCAAGTTTTTAAAACCATATTGTAGTCCATTTGAAAGACATCTTCATTGTCCTTCATTTCTATTAAAACCCTCCCATCTTCTTCATTGTTTTGTTCGTCTACGAAACTCTTACCACCCTTCATCAAGTTGATTTTTGGCCTTAATCATATGCTAACCACTTAAATATCTTATTATCTTCTTCTTCTTACTAAAAGTCCAACCTTTTTCTCCTTAAAATGAGATGATTGTGTGGTGTTAAGGAGCTAGGGTTAAGAGTGATTTGAAGATCTTGAAGCTTAAACAAGTAAGTCTTAAGCATTACTCTTCTTTATTTGTTGAATGAAGCATTTTTTATAATAGTTAATAGTTAAATGATTACAAAACGGTGATTTGTATATGATGAAATATGAATGAGAAAACCTGGGTATTTTCGTCTCTTGGTTTTACACATATGATGATGATCAATAGTTCATAAGTCGTTGTTGAGATGATTTAAGTTAGAATGATCGTTAAAGATGGTGTAAAAAGAGTGCAGAAAAATTTGATAGGTAAATGGGTGTTCATGCTTTGTTTTCACTATTAATATGTGTGGATTTCTTTGGTTGTTTCAAAAATGAGCTAAAATGAAAATAGAGTTAAGGAAAAAAGAGTAATCTAATGTCATGATATGGGAAGATTTAAAATGATAAGTTAGAGATGAAATGAAGGTGTTGATGAAGATGAAGAAGTGCAGGAAATATGGTGAATATGTGTAAATGATATGTTTTGTTTTTGATGTTTATGATCAGTCATAGATTATGATTTGTATTTGAATGAGTTGAGTCGAAATGGAAGTAAGAATGAAGAGGAAATAGTGGAGACATACATTAGAAATGGTAGATTCAGCAAAAGAAAGGAAGAAGTGATGAAAAATGTTGTTTCGTAAAAATCTAGAGAAGAACATCTGTCACAATCGTGCACAAGCACGATTGTGATAGAGAAGGATTGTGACACCCAGATACCTCCTGGGAGGATATGGGAGTGTCACACAAGACAATACAAACAAACCAAAACGTTTCGCGGAAGCATAGCATTCAAAAATAAACATTTCCAAAACATACGAAACATTTCACACATGCATTTTCATAATCTCAAACAAACATACAATACATATCATAATTTCATAAACCAGCCTGAATTAAGGTTATTACAAACCTTCAAACAAAAATCCAAAGTTATATACAAGCCTAAAACAAACTCAAAAAATACATTTTTGAGCAACACAAAACTTAGACTCCTTTGGCCAATGCGGTTGATTTTTCCCATTGCTTAAGTCCTTTCTGAACCTACATGGGGCAAATCTATTGTGCTAGGCATATAGCTTAACGAGTAATAACTAATCTATACATAAACTGACAACTTATCACACTGAATCATGTAATAGCATCAATATGCATTCAAAGATTTCTTTAACAGAAAGTCGGACAGAATGCATTTCAGAATAGATTTTTATAAACAACAGAACTGCATAACACAAAAGGGTATAAACTCTTCAGAATCAGAACACAATTTGGTTTATGTTAAAATCAAACAGATATTAGAATACAAAATCAGATAACTGATAAATCCATTTACAGAAGTGGGTAACGGGATTTATACAGAAGAGACAAAAGTCTCGACACCGAAATGTCAATAACAGAAGACACTGAAGTGTCAATAACAGAAGACACTGAATTGTCACAGAAGTAGCTGCAGACCTTTCTAGGGATACCTATTTACCCACAACTAGGACTCAACAATTTTAAAATAAAATAATGTGATTTTAGGCATTTTATGTGCAAAGCAAGAAGTCAATCATATTCACAAGCAAGTAACACTTCCAATGATATAAACGTGCATCAAACGCCTCATTGTCCAAAATTCAGAACACAATTAGCATAAATCAAATTCAACAAGCAGAACAAAGTAAGGTGTGACCATCTAAGATTACTCACAAAAGCTCCTTGTTTGCTTATTGCCTCGAAGTTCTGGCAATATCTGGAATTGGTCGCTCTAAGGGTTCCTCTAAAACATTCAATACAAACATATATTACTATTGTGCACAATTATGAATTCAATTATG
>JANSVA010000217.1:32304728-32318187 GCA_025504915.1 Erythroxylum reticulatum | reverse complement strand
TTGTAAGACTCTTATCTTTTGATGCAAATGGGATATAATTACATTTTTTATCATGACTCTCTTTTAAGTTTGTACATCGTTTTTTTTAAAGTTTTCATAAGGGAAAAGTTTGTATTCGGACTTCAAGGGAAGGTCTAGATTAAGCCAGGCTAATTTAGGCAAGTGTGCCTTCTAAGGAAGTTGTAGGTCTTTCCTTCAGTTTTCCAACGATATATAGCCTAGAATTGTTGAACATCGGGGTTAAAAATTGTGGTCCTTAAAAGGGGAGATACTTAGGAGTATAAAGATGCATTGTCTGTAAAGAGTTATTGTCTGTGAAGACGTATTATCTATGATGACGTCACATCGTCTGTGATGATATCATTACGTCTATAGGGATGTATCGTCTGTAAAGATGCATCGTTTGTAAAGAGGTATCGTCTGTGATGACATCACTACGTCTGTAAAGATGTATCGTCTATAAAGAGTTATCCTCCTTAAAGACGTATCATCTGTGATAACGTCATATCGTCTATAAAGTTGTATCGTCAGTAAAGACGCTTTGTCTTAAGACTTTGTTTCATCTTAAGTTGACCCCGCATCGTCTTAAGACTTTGGTTCGTCTTAAGTTGACCCCGCTTTGTCTTAAGAGTTGCATCATCTTAAATTGACTCAGGTTTTGTCTGTCTTTGTTTCGTCTGCTCTTAGGCTTCAACTGCTCTTTTTACTTCGTCTGCTTTCTATTTCGTCTGCACCTTTCCTTTGTCTGCTTATTGTTTCGTCTGCTTTCTGTTTTGTTTGCCCTTTTGCTTCGTCTGCTTTTTGTTTCATCTTCCCTTTTGTTTCATCTGCTTCTTGTTTCATCTGCTTTCTGTTTCGTCTGCCCTTTTTGCTTTGTCTGCTTTTTGTTTCGTTTGCTTCTTATTTCGTCTGCTTTCTATTTCGTCTGCTTTCTGCTTTGTCTGCTTTCGATTTCGTCTACCCTTTTGCTTTGTCTGCTTTCTGTTTTGTCTGCCCTTTTTCTTTGTCTGCTTCTTGTTTCATTTGCTTTCTATTTCATCTACTTTTTGCTTCGTCTTCTTTCTACTCATGTGACCTAAACTTCTTCTTCTGTACAATGTTCATTTGATGCTATCATCTGCTCCATTTTAGACCCTTCAGACGATAGAATGTGTCTTCAAGGCCTTCATAGAAATTGAAGATCTTGAAGTCCTCTTTCGAACCCTCCTAGAATGACCTTGATCTGAAAACCCTAGAGCAAGTTATTCCTTTGCCCCAAGATAGGTGCAATATGATTGAGGTGAAAATCTTGTTTGATTCTTTCAGCCATAACTTCATTATTCGACCTCCAAATATGATGAACCTAATGTCTAGACAAAATAGAGGCATAGAGCTATCAAATGATCTGAAGAAATAAAATTTTAACCCAACCTCTAAGATGCTCAATATCTGGATGAATATTGAGCATAGAATATTTGCTTCAGTATAAGAAAGATTTGAAAGATAGGGTCCGATACTCGGTATTTAGAAATGACGATGAATCGAGGATGACTAATGCGGGTTAAATGGGAATAACCTTGCATGGTAACATGCACAAACACACATCTTATGATAAGGAATGTTGGGCTTCGAAAAAGGTGCCCAACACATATGGTATCAGAGAAAGAGTTGGGTTTCGAAAACGGGATCCAATAACACTGATGATCGAAGGCTGGGTAGGAACAACCATTTGAAGAAAGAGTGAAAATAAGGGGAGATGGAGGAGATGAGCCTTGTTAAATCACCCAAAATACGCTAGAGAAGATAAGGATACTTTTGTCCTCAATTCATAATATTCATTCCAGATGCAAGCGAAATAGATAAAGACATGGGTATGGTTGGTTTTAGTTATTCTGCAAATTCAAGGAATATCTAAACCTAGGATTATCTATTCTGAATATTGTTTTAAACCAAACAAATCAATAACTTATTATTAAGAATAGAGGAGTAACAAAATTCACAATCAACTAAACGCCCCTTAGTCTTTAGTGCATCATGCTTATTTGTTATTATTAAAAGCTTGTATACCTCGAACATAAAAATTTCCTTTAAAAATTTTAATATTTTAATTAAAATTTAATTTATTCCTAAACATTTTAATAAATTAAAAAATATAACATTTTATAAACATTTAATATGCATTAAAAATATATAACATTTTATAACTATTTAATTTGAACCTTAACCTTAATATTTTTATCACTTTTCTATTATAAAAATATCTTGAATATTTTTAATAAATATTTTATCAAATGTATATCTTATATAATAAATAAAACTAAAAAACATAATTTTTATCTTTTCTCTCAGTTCTCCACGAGGTCATTTTTGTTGTCTTATACAATAGCAGATAATGCAAACTTGTGTACAATCTAAATCTTAAAACAACTTAAGAATATACGTTAACTTATTAAACAACCTAATATAAATACTTTGAATTTTAAGGTCACCATTGTTGTAATGTTGCAACTTAAATCAAAGCCACAAGTTATGTTGTTTTCTCTTACTTTCTATATTTCAAACCACTCAAGTAAACCTGAGATTGAATTAAACCATCGTTCTCTGAAATTCTTTATATTTTGAACTTGAGAATTATTGTCAATCCTACCTTTAACTTTATTTTAGCTAATAAGGTGCACTTCCATATAAACCATAGAGAAATCAACCCTTTTTTCTTTGAAAAATCTCAATAATAGGATTAAAAGCAAACTTCAGCATGTAAAAGATCCATATAAAATTAGCCATGCTAACAAATGACTAGTAGAAAGCACTTAGCAACCTCCACAAACTTAATATAACTTCATTTGGGTCCAAATTGCAAAAAATCGAGGACTCCATTGATAGAAGGATAAGCTCTTGATACTTATATTCACAAAATCTTAAAAATTCACCTTCAGGATTTCTATTTAGTAACTCTAGAGCGGTGCTAGACATATGCTTAAGTAACTGCTTCATCGAGTCATAGATCTTCTCTTAATTATCCAAGTGCCTATTACATTGAATTATATTCTCATCTCTTGAATAGTCAAAAATTGTGGTTCATCCCACAATCCCACATCAAAAATTTGTAGGAATGGTGGAGGTTCCTAAAGCCACAAAAGGAACCTCCCCTTTTTAGTTAAAATTATTCCAAATTTGTTTATCTTTCCTTAAGGCAAAATTCCCTCTCTTTTTTTGTAATATTTCACTTGTATTATTCTTTTGAAAATAGTAAAATATTAATTTAGTAGTGTTCGAGAAAATAGGCATAATTAAATGAACTTCTTTAAATTATGATGTTCTTTAGTTATCTATTTAATAAATATTATCGGGTATAGTTGTAGTAAATTATTGTTCTATCAAAATTCCATGTCTAGGAAAATTCTGCCTAGGAGATTGGATTTTAAGTGGGATCATTTATGACCCCTCTAGTCTTTCCTGGGAATTTACTTGGTGTAATTTTTCAGTACAATCTTTCACACTCTATTCGCCTAGGCAATAGGGCTCAAGGTGAATTTGTTATTATTGGTGGAAATTAACCTGAGTTTAATAACAATTGGTATCAGAGCTAAGGTTTTTTTCTTAGTGTGCTCTGTGGTTACAGCGTGGTCTAATCTTCCGCATCAGAAAAGATTTTTCCTTAGACTATCAACATTCCGCATTCATAGCCATTGAATAGAAATTGTAGTAGAGATGATAGAAATTAAAGATATGACCGAACTAACAACTTCTACCATGTTTATTCTAGCAAAGATTGATGTGACCAATATAAGAGTTGCGATGGAGATTTTTTATGGCATAGGTCATTTAGGCATATGGAAAAGGGAAGTTCAAGACGCTCTTTTTCAACAAAGTCTTGACAATACTATTAAAGAAAAGAAATCAGATGATGTTGAGGAGAAAGATTAGAAGACTATAAATTGTTTAACTTGTGGTACAATTCGATCGTGTCTTTCCATATAGCAAAAGTATGCTTTCTCGAAAGAAACATCTACATCTAAATTGTGGAATGCGTTGGAGGAAAATTTTTTGAAGAAAAATAGTCAGAATAAGCTCTATATGAAGAAGAGATTGTTTCGTTTCTCTTATGTTCCGGGTACCATTATAAATGATCACATCACAAGTTTTAATTAGTTAGTTACTGATTTAATTAATTTGGATATGAGATTTAAAGATGAAGATCTGTATTTGATGTTGTTTAGATCCCTTCTTGAGGAGTTTCAACTTCTTGAAGCTAATCCACTTCATGGGAAGGTTGCTATGTCTTTTAGTGAAGATACAACGGCTTTGTATAGTCATGAATTGAGAAGGAAGACAAAGTAAAAACGTACAAGTGGAGTAGCAAAAGCTTTGGTAATCAGAGTCCACTCGCAATGTAGCGCCCCCTTACCATAGTATTCACACCGGGACATCCAGAGGTCATTCCGGTACATATCCTACGATAAGGTGAGCTACGTTCGATCAATATACTCACTTCACATGGCATGGTATTGTAAGTCACTTATAAAAAATCATAAGAAAATCACAATATTTTAAAACCAATTTTTTTTCCTCATTTCATTGCACAAAACCGAAGGTCTACATTGTCTTTCCAACCTTTACTACATGTACATCATCAAAACCTAATACAAAAGTGCTACATGAAAGAGGAAAATATTCAAAGTCTATCTAGTCTGTCTAAAAATCCCAGCTGACCGACCTTTGAGCCATGACTTCTCTTACCAATCACTATCTACACGGTTGGTAGAGCCTCTCAGTGGATAAAGTCATCTCTTGGTCCTGAAAAGACAACGTTGCAATTTTGGTGAGTTTTACGAACTCAATGAGGTAACCATCATCGATGGTTCGCTCAATTCATACATCACAACAATTCACATAACATATAATCACATATTGCACTTTACATAATATCATAATTTCACTTAGGCATAAGCAAATTCAACATTTCAATCAATCAGACATACCTGATAAAATGCATATGAAATGCTTATGAGACACTTTCCAATTATTACCTTGTTATGACCGAGTGCTTGAACTGTCCTGTATTCATTTTGGATACCGGGCTCATTACTAACTATCCCTTATCTGATGAGGATACAGGGATCATTATACATAGTGAGCCTTAGACTCTTAATACTGTTTGAGCTCGAGACTCTTTTCACTTGTTGAGCTTTAAGCTCTGATCGGTGGCTACTCTGGTCATAACTGCCATTATCTGATTATGCATTCATGTATGGAATGCATGTACCACAATCACTCACATTACAAAGCACTTAGGTCTTCACATTCACATTCAAATAGCACTTCAATATCTCAATCCCTAATCACGTTCATCGGACGTTCTGTCCAGAATCCACAATTAAACACATTCAATTATCATTCAAAACATAAATTAAGCAATCAAGTAATTAAGTGAGACCGTCTAGGTTACTCACAGGTTGCTCCCAATGCTAATGCCTGGAAGTTCCGGCAATGTCTGGGGGTTGACGTTCCAGTTGCTCCTTTATATCAATTAACATACAAAATATCAAAATTTGTACAATCATAAGTGTTTAATAATGCACATGTATGAAATGAAATATGTACAATGCATGTTCATGATAACCTTAGGTATTTTACCATGATAACCCTAGGTAATTTACCATCAATCTTATCAAAAGATTATTCTCATAATCAAAACTCAGGTAAGTATAATTAGTGCTTAGGTTTATGCCTCACTAAAACCATTAAATTCACAATTCGACTTCTTGAGCCAATTTGTAGGCCTATAACTGTAGTTTACTCCAAATTAAAAGTCATCTCATTAGAAATCCTACAGATCGAGATATCATCAAAATACAAGAACATGTTCAGCAAAATATCCAATTCATGCTCTTCCAATCGATACCCTTACTTTGATTAGATCAATCTTTTTTGAGTAAAAACCAAAAGCTATAATTTCTATGGAGAGAGATAACAAAATGTGTTATGAATCTAACGCTTCAAAAATCAGGTAATTTGGAGATCGGACGACAAAGTTATGGTTGAAAGAATCAATCAAGGTTCTGTCCATATAAGACGAAACAGATAGCAGACGAATGCAAAAGCAGACGATTCAAAAAAGCAGACGAATGGAAAGAGCAGATGAATGCAAAGAGCAGAAGAATGGTCAACTTAAGACAAAGCAAAAGTCAACCTAAGACGATACAGATGGTCCACTTAAGACAAAGCAAAAGTCAACCTAAGATGATACAACTCTTAAGACGAAGCGTCTTTATAGATGATACAACTCTTAAGATGAATGTCGTCATCACACACGATATGACGTCATCACAGATGATGCATCTTTCAAGACGAATGATGTCATCATAGACGATAGGTCTTTACAGACGATATATCTCTTAAGACGAATGACGCCATCATAGATGATATGACGTCATGATAGATGATATGTCTTTACACTCCTGGACTCAAAAACCTTTTTCTTGAATAACACTAAGTTTTCATCACTCACGTATAAACACCTATATCTTCATACTTGCATAATGAAGAAACAGAGCCTACCACCTTTTCATATCTAACTCCCTACACTAATCCTGCATATCATTTCATTGCTACTTCAACTACAAGAATTATTTCCACAACATCTGATCACTAATAATCCATCAAAAACCAAATAATACCTTATCCATAATTTTCATCCCCTTAATATAGTGTTTAAGAATATAAATATATGTAAATGCTATGATCAAGCACTGACAATAAATTCATCAACTTTATTTCTGAAATCCACAACTCTAACAATTATATTCACTACTTACTTATTGAAGACTCCAAAAGCTTCAACTATCTTCAAACTCTAATTCCATACAACATTACGTAAACCGTTGTGAACAATAACCAACTTCTAGTTTTTCTCTCTTAAGGCAGTAGAGATACTTAGCAGTGGAGGAAATGGTGAGAGATATAAAAAGGTAAGGTTAACTTCCAGAAGGAGTTTGATGGAAAGACTCTGTGTAAGGGAACAATTCAGGAAGAAGATGACAAGGAAAAAACTTAGGTAAAGGATAAGACCCACTTTTTACTCTCGAATAACTTACTTACTTCTGACAATTAATAAAAGCAACTTTACACTTGTCACTTTTCCTAAGGTCTAACTCTAACTAAGTTTCTTTTAAAACTAACTCCATTAACTCTCCTCTTACAATTCAACTATCTGTAAATCTTCTTTTAATTTCTTTTTCCTATTTTCTATAATACTCTATAAATTTCGAAATAAATCCTAAATTCACGAAGTTTCACAAATATATATCTACTTCCACTAATCAATAAAATTTCCAACTAATTAAATTCCAAATTCACAATTTTCCTAAGAATCATAACTTTGTTCAGTTATACCCAGAATAGTTCATGAGTGCATGTACAATTTTTCATGTGCAACAAATTCCACTATTGATGTGTATGTATATGACATATTATGCATGAGCATGAAAAATACATTTCTAAGCTCTCATTGGTCCTCACACTTACTATTCTAACCTTCCTGCAGGTAACGGGATGTTACAACTCTCCCCCCTTAAAAGAAATTTCGTTCTCAAATTTCTTACCTGTTTGCTCGAACAGGTAGGGATATTGTCTCCTCATATGCTCCTCTGTCTCCCATGTTGCTTCCTCAGTTGAGTGGTTCCTCAATAGGAATTTCACCAATGGAATGACTCAGTTTCTCAACTGCTTGATCTGTGATCCCACAATCTTGATCGGCTCCTCAACATAACTTAAGTTACTAGCAACCTCGATTTCCTGAGTCGATATCACATATGTCGAATCTAATCGATATCTTCAGAGCATACTCACTTGAAACACATTATGCAACTGAGACATCTCATTCGGTAAAGCCAACATATAGGCCAAATGTCCAATTCTCTCAATGATCTCATAAGGACCAATATACCTAGGGCTCAACTTGCCCTTTTTACCGAATCTCAAAATTTCCCTCAAAGGTGACACTCTTAAGAATACTTTGTCTTCCACACTGTACTCTATATCACGTCGATGCTGATCCACATAACTCTTTTGTCTATCCTGAGCTGCTTTAATTCGGCTTCGGATCAACTTCACCTTATCTACTGTGTCCTGAATAAACTCCAAGCCTTCAACCATTCTCACTTCCTCCTCATCCCAATACAATGGCGACCAAAATTTTCTACCATACAGTGTCTCATACGGTGCCATTCCGATACTACTATGATAATGATTATTATAGGCAAACTCTATTAATGCCATATACTGATCCCAAGCTCCTCTAAACTCCAACATATAAGCTCTAACCATATCCTCAACATTCTTGATTGTTCTCTCACTTTGTCTATTTGTTTGAGGATGAAATGATGTACTGAAGTTTAACTTAGTCCCTATAGCAGACTGCAAGCTTCTCTAAAACCTTGAAGTAAATCTAGGACCTTGTCCGATACTATAGACACTGGAATCCCATGCAGTCTCACCACCTCATCCATGTATCTCTGAGCCAACTGATCAAGTGAGTTATTTTCTCTCACTATTAAGAAGTGGGCCGACTTAGTTAACCAGTCTACTATGACCCAGATCGCATCATGCTGCCTCGGAGTCTTAAGCAATCCCATAATGAAGTACATAGTGATCTGTTCCCATTTCTACTCCGAAATGGGTAATAGATGGAGCTTCCCTACCAGAGCTTGGTGCTAAACCTTCACTTGTTGACATATCATGGATCTAGATACATACTCGACCACTTGCTTCTTCATTCCTGGCCACCAGAAATGTTGCTTCAATGTGTTATACATCTTAGTAGTACTAGGATGCATAGTATAGGTGACCATATGAGCTTCCTCAAGTATCTCCTTCCTCAGCTCATCCACATTATACACACACAGCCTCTGTCTCAACCTTACTGTCTCGTCCCTCAACTCAAACTCAGAATCCAAATTTATCTTTACTTTCTCTATAAGCTTCACCATATCAGGATCTTCTCTCTGTACTCTCCTGATCTTATCATGTATCATTTCTCTCAACTTCAATGTAACAATCAAGGCCCTATCGTTCTCTAAATTCAACTCCACATTTAGAGCTCTCAGATGAATCAAATTGGGTAACCTCGATAACTGAATCTGAGCTGCACTCATATTAGACTTCCTGCTCAAATCATCTGCCACCACATTAGCTTTCCCTGGGTGGTACTCAATAGTGCAATCATAGTCTTTCAATAGCTCAATCCATCTTCTTTGTCTCAAGTTCAACTCCCTTTGACTTAGCAAATATCTTAAGCTCTTATGATCTGTGTATATTTTAAAAGTCTCTTCATATAAGTAATGTCTCCAAATCTTTAGAGAAAAACAATTGCAGCTGGCTCTAAATTATGTACTGGATAATTGATCTCATGAGACCTTAATTATCTCGATACATAGGCAATTACCTTGCCATGCTGCATCAATACGCATCCTAATCTATGATGCAAAGCATCACTATACATCACATATCTCCCGGTCCCCGATGGAATAGTCAACACTGATGCAGTAGTTAACCGATGTTTCAGCTCCTCAAAGCTCTCCTGACACTCCTCACTCCATCTAAACACTGCATTCTTTTTCAGAAGTTTAGTTAGAGGCGCTGAGATAAGAGAAAAGCCCTCAACAAACCTTCGGTAGTACCCAACCAATCCTAGAAAACTTCGAATCTCTGACACATTTCTCGGAGCTCCCCAATTCATCATTGCCTCAATCTTCTTCGGATCTACCTGTATGCCATCTCCAGTCACTATATGTCCCAGAAATACAACCTGATTTAGCCAAAATTCACACTTACTGAATTTGGCATACAGCTACTTCTCTCTCATCATCTGTAAGATGATTCTCAGATGCTCAGCATGTTCCTTTCTACTCTTCTAAAACACCAAAATATCATTAAGAAACATAATCACAAATCGATCTAGGTAGGGCTGAAACGTCTGACACACCTTATTCATCAGGTCCATAAAAGCTATCGGGGCATTAGTTAACCCAAACGACTTCACTAAGAACTCGAAGTGCCCATACCTACTCCTGAATGAACTTTTAGGTATGTCAGCTTGAGCTATCTTCAACTGATAGTACCCTGATCTCAGATCTAGCTTAGTAAACACCTAAGCTCCCTGCAACTGATCAAGTAAATCATCAATTCTAGGCAGTGGGTATTTATTCTTCACTGTCATATGATTGAGCTTCTTATAATCGATGCACAATCTCAAAGTCCCATCCTTCTTCTTCACAAACAATACTAGAGCTTCCCACAGTGAAACATTGCGTCTAATAAAACCCTTTTCCAACAACTCCTAAAGTTGAGCCTTCAACTCCTTCAGTTCCACAAATGTCATCCTATATGGAGGAACAGATATAGGAGCAACACCTGGAACTAGATCAATTGTGAACTCTGTTTCTCGATCTGATGGTAATTCAGGTAATTCACCCGGGCAATACATCCAGGAATTCCCTAACCACTGGAATGTCCTATATACTCTGCTCATCCCTGGTATCAATGACGTGAGCCAAATAAGCCTCACATCCTCCCTGCATCAATCTTAACGTACTCATAAAGGATATCATCCTAGTTGGTACTGCTTGACTAACTCCTCTGAATACTTCCCTCGGCTGACCAGGAGATTCTAGCACTACCTCCTTGGTGTAGCAGTTCATGATGGACCTATGAGCAGTGTGTCAATCCATACCTAGGATAACCTCAATCTCTCTCAACTGTAGTATAATCAGGTCAGCCTTCAACTCTTTTTGTTAAATCCTAATCAAGCACCCCTTACAGACCTATCCTATAACAATGGTACTACCTAGAGGTGTACTCACTTCTAGCCTATACTGTAGCAACTCCCTATCACAATGCAGTCTATATGCCAAATGCGGTACGATAAAGGAGTGTGTGGATCCTAGATCTAGCAGTGCAAAAGCCTCAAAATCATAAATGAGAAGTGCACCTGCCACAACATTCGGTGAGTCTTGAGCCTCCTGCCTAGTCATAGCATAGACTCTGGCCTGGGACTACGGTCGACTGCCCCGCCCTTCAGTCCTTATGGAAGAACTCCCAGCTCTCCCTCTGCCTCTACCTCGGCCTCTCAATCCAGATCCACTACCTCTACTCTGCTAGACTGTAGTATTGCTCTCAGATTGCTCACCAACAATAGACTGAGCTTCTAAAGTCACAGGACAATCTCTGATCTGGTGGTCCATAGAGTCGCATTTGAGGCAAGCTCCCGTTAGCCTCCAACACTCACCACCATGATTCCTTGCATAGTGCTCACAAACTAGATACTGATTCAATATATGTCCTGCACTTTTTCCACTGACAGTTTGTAAAAATCTACCCCTCTGCCCAGATCCTATCTGTCTGGATCCACCTAGTGGTCTAAATGCTCTGGTCTGGCGATTACTAAAACCCTGCTAGAACTGCCCTGACCTGCACTAGGCCTCTTCCCTCTGGACCCTTGCCCAGTCTCAGCTTGTCTCTCTCTCAACAGATGCTCAATTCTAATTAAAGCAGCTCTCAGCTCAGTGAAAGTGACCAGGTCTGAAAGTGCCAACCTTGTTCTGATCTATATATTGAGCCCATTCTCAAACCTCTTACACTTGTCTTCTTCTGTAAAGATTAAAGCAGTAGTATAACCCATTAATTTATTAAACCGAACCTCATATTCAGCCACTAACATCCTACCCTGCTTCAATTCCAAGAACTCCTGCATCTCCATGTCAAAATAGATTTTGGGCATATAGTTGTCTCTAAACACCCTAAAAAAATCTCCCCACTTCAATTGGCAAGGCTTAGTGGTACTGCCTGGAATAGTCTTCCACCACTAGTAAATTAGGCCCTGCAGTAAGGACACTACATATTCAAACCTCTCATCAGGCTCACAGTCCATCTGATCAAATACCCTTTCTGTTCTCTCTAACCATCCCTCAGCCTCAGTAAGGTCTGTGCTGTCATAGAAGACCACAACTCCCTGCTTTCGTAGCCTATCATACTTCCTTTCTCTTCTTTTAGGAACTCTAGGAGGCATCTCGTCAGGTCGAGGCACCGAGGACTCCCTACCAGCTCCTACCGACCCTTGGTTAGCTGGTTGATCAATCGGATCACCTAAAGCGGATGACCTATAACAAACAATAACTTTAATCATTATCCGTACTTCTCATGATATTTCAAGATTAACATTCCTATATGGCCCAATAGATGCCAAACCATGCTCTAATACCACCTAAATGTAGAGCCCCCTTACTGCAATATACACACTGGGACGTCCGGAGGTCATTCTGGTACATATCCTACGATAAGGCAAGTTACGTTCGATCACTACACTCACTTCACATGGCATGGTATCGTAAATCACTTATAAAGCATCATAAGAAAATGACAATATTTTAAAACCAATTCTTTTTCATTATTTCATTGCACAAAATCAAAGGCCTACATTGTCTTTCCAACCTTTACCACATGTACATCATCAAAACCTAATACAAAAGTGCTATATGAAAGAGGAAAATATTCAAAGTCTATCTAGTCTGTCCAGAAATCCCAACTGACCGAACTTTAGGTCATGACTTCTCTTGCCAATCACTATCTATACAGCTGGTAGAACCTCTCAGTGGCTAAAGTTGTCTCTTGGTCATGAAAAGACAATGTTGTAATGAGGTAACCATCATCGATGGTTCACTCAATTCATTCATCACATCTATTCACATAACATACAATCACATACTGCACTTTACATAATATCACAATTTCACTTAGGCATAAGCAAATTCAACATTTCAATCAATCAGACATACTTGATAAAATGCATATGAAATGTTTATGAGACACTTTCCAATTATTACCTTGTTGTGACCGAGTGCTTGAACTGTCCTGTATCCATTTTAGATACTAGGCTCGTTACTAACTATCCCTTATCCGATAAGGATACAGGGTTCATTGTACATAGTGGGCCTTAGGCTTTTAATCACTATTTGAGCTCGAGACTCTTTTCACTTGTTGAGCTTTAAGCTCTGATCGATGGCTACTTTGGTCATAACTGCCATTATCTGATTATGCATTCATGTATGGAATGCATGTACCACAATCACTCACATTACAAAGCACTTAGGTCTTCACATTCACATTCAAATAGCACTTCAATATCTCAATCCCCATTCAAATTCATCGAACCTTCTGTCCGAAATCCACAATTAAACACATTCAATTATCATTCAAAACATAAATTAAGCAATCAAGTATTTAAGTGAGACCATCTAGGTTACTCACAGGTTGCTCCCGATGCTAATGCCTGAAAGTTCCGGCAATGTTTGGGGGTTGACGTTCCAGTTGCTCCTCTACATCAATTAACATACACAATATCATATTTTGTACAATCATAAGTGTTTAATAATGCACATGTATGAAATGAAATATGTACAATGCATGTTCATGATAACCCTGG
>JANSVA010000217.1:32290781-32301754 GCA_025504915.1 Erythroxylum reticulatum | reverse complement strand
GTGAAAGATATTAAATTGTCACAATTACTATTGTATTAGTGACAAAAAATAAATCATCACAATTAATCTAAACAATAGTGTCAATCAATTTGTCTTGTCACAAAAAACCTCGTATTTGTGACAAAACAATGGTTAGTCACAAAAAAATTGTCACTAAATGTCTTAACTCTTGTAGTGTCAATATCTGAATTTGTGCTTCACTACATTTGACATTTCTACTTAATGCATTAGATACAACACTAATTTTACTGGGAAATACTCATTTGGACAATCATAGTCTTTCAGTACTTATATCAATTGTCTCATTCTCATATTCAATTATCTCGACTCAGTAATTACCTCAAACTTACATGTATATATATATATTATCCAAGATGTTCCTATATATATACTGTCTCCAAACTTTCAAAGCAATCACTACTGTAGCAGCACTAAATCATATATCGAATGGTCAACTCATAAGACTCTAGTTGTCTCCATACATATGAAATCACTTTATTATGCTGCATTGAAATTTATCTAAATCTCTTATACAACATCATTGTATACTATAAAATCTCCAAATCGATATGACATAATTAATATCAGTATAATTCCTCAAAATTCCCTTTACTTTCATTACTCATACAATTTACACGTTCTTCTTTAAGTATTCAACTGTTCTTCTCAACTTTTCACATACATTTAATATATCATCAAATTTTTGCTTGGATCTCTTTGATCTTCAATATCATAGTACTGTTGGGGCAATTGTTAACTCAAACAATTATTATCAAACTCCATGTGCCCCTTGATTAGTTCTCGTAATTCACTAAATAACTAATTCCTCTATGAGGTAACATTGCCTCACGTTATTTTCAATTTCCCCATTGACTCCCTTTCTCGAATGATTTTCTCCATCTTTATACTTCCTCACATCTCACATTAACTTATTCTAATGTTTGCTCATTCATACTAGTTTCTTCATACATTTCAATTTATATGCAAACTTAACTTCCTATGTGGTTAACATATTCATCAAAACCTAATTTATATCTTCTGTGCATACTCGCAGAGAATATAATGTGGATCTAAGTTCTCCTCACATTAGCAATACTGTTACCAAAAATACACTCACATAGTTGGATACTTTACATCAAACAAAAATACATACATTCTTAGTAGTATATTCTACCTCTTATGCTTAAGTCTCCACTAGGGATATGACTCCAATATTCACTTTGAATCATTATAAATTCATTTCGGTTTTGTTCTTTCATTGACCATCCTTAACATAAACTATATGATCTACTTAATTTAATTCAGTGAAATTCTTCTTAGAAAGAAATTTCCTTTGACTACATCTATACTATTCATGCAATCTTTATCAATCAGCTGCTATCAATTTCTATCGTTGTTACAAGGTCATACATTTTAATTACCAAAACTCAGTGAATTAGTAAACATAATTACTTCCATATATAATTAGGTGGGTATCATCAATTTCATCCCATTTTGTCCATATATTTATCTCCAACAATTCACCAATTTATATTTTACACAATTTGATACTTTGATCTCCTTTGATCCTAGACGATATTTTTCTCTTTATCTTTGAGTTCATTACTCATTGTAACATCATCATCAATCTCAATTCTACTAATATATTCTTATACCGAATCATAACTCTTATCACCGCAATCAAACAATCATTCTAACTTCCAAGTTCAACCTTTCAATTCCACTTTGCTTGTACACCTTAAATCTAGTCATTTCCCCCTATGTCTCTATTTCTTCTCAGTCAAGTCATGAAAATATTTTCAAATCCACATATATTCAAGTACATATCCACAAGATAATTTCATCAACATATTCATTGACATAATCACAATTACCGAATCTATGCCTAATATATCGGACTACGTAATATCCACAAACTTTCATTTTCTCATATCATAAAAAGTGTGAATTTTCTTAGCAATTCTACTTAACATATATTTCAAAAAAATGCCCATGTAAGATCTCAATTATGGGCTTTGATACGACACATGTTGGACCTCGATTGCGGAGCCCAACATCGGAAAGATAAAACATGAGCTTGATCCAATGTAATCTCTTTGACCATCTCGATTCATCTTCTTGCTTTGATACACACATGTTGGACCCTACTTTCAGAGCCCAACTAGGATGTTATAAAAGCATGTGCTTATGCCTGTTACCATGCATGATTATTCCATTTAACCCTCGTTAGTCGTCCTCGGTTCATCTTCATTCTCTGATACCATAAGTGTCAGACCCCCATTTCTGAATTATTCTTATACTGAAGCAAATATTATGCGCTCAAATTATATCAAGAAATTGAAAGTCTTGAGGACTGAATTAAAATTTGGTTCCTTCAGATAATTTGTAAATCTATGTCTCTAGTTTATTTATAAATGAGAATCAACTCATTTAGAGATCTAGAGATCTAGATACCATCAAAATACCGAAACATGTGCAGTAAAATATCCGATTCATAGTCTTCCAACCCATACCCTTACTTTGATTCAATCAATCCTTTTCAAATAAAAAATCAAAAGCTATAAAATTTAATTTCGAGGTAGAAAAATGTGTTAGGAATCTATTAGACTAAGAATTACTTCATTTGGAGGTCGGGTAACAAAGTTATGGCCGAAGGAATTAAACAAGATTTTGTCCTCAATCATATTGAACCTATTTTGGGACAATTAGCATAAATTTCTCCATATATGTCGAATTAATGTCATTTTTAATGGTTGGAACGAGGACTTAGAGATATACAACTTTGATGAAGATTTTGAAGATAGATTCTATTATTTATAGGGCCAAAATTGGACCAGAAAATGTAAGATAAATAATACCCAGAAGATACATGTCATCACCAAAAGATACACGTCATCACAGAAGATACACGTCATCACTAGAAGATACACGTCATCACCAGAAGATACACGTGATCACAAAAGATACACATCATCATAGAAGATACACATCATCACAGAAGATACACGTCATCACTAGAAGATACATGTTATCACTAGAAGATACAGTCTATACTCCTGAGTATCTCCATTTATAAGGATCATAAATTTCAACTTCGATGTCCAAAAATTTCATACTATATACTACTAGAAAGCTAAAAAGATAATCTACAACTTTTTAGAAGAAAACTTTGTTTAATTTAGGCTAGATCAATACAATATTTTCCCTAAAGTCAGAACACGAATTTTACCCGTATGAAAGACTTGAAATTTTGCTATGTGGAAACTTGGAATATCCTGAGCATAACCATTCAGCTACCAAATTGACTTCATTAAACTCTCAAATCTCAACTCATTTGACTCATCACATTCAAATACATCTGATCAGTCATAATTCCTATCTTTCTTTTCCATAACATCTCACTTATGTGTGTGTGTGTGTGTGTGTGTGTGTGTGTGTGTATCAACAATTCATGTTCAAAATCATCAACTCAAGTTGATAACTTCTTCACGTATATCTAATTTCAACTCACATCATCCATACAACATTCATATTTCATTAGCATCAAAAGAATAAAGTTTTATGAATCTTTAATGGCATTCCAAGCCACATTACATAATCGTCTCAAAATCTTATATTATAAAAGATTCTTGAAATGCGACTAAAACATTGCGCCTTCCCAAAACCAACTCAAAATACAAATTAAGCAAATTTGGAGAAATTCCCTTAGGCTCTTGATCACTTGATCTCTTAGCTATCACCTGAAGATGGAATGAAAAGGGGGTGAGCTTGAAAGCTCGTGGGTAACAGTTTATAACCAAAAAATAAACAAAACCTTTGAAAATATTTTTTTGTCATAGAAAATTCTGATTGAGTTCATAAGGCACGCGTTTCTCAAATTCTATTCATGTAGTCAAAATCAAAACTATAAAACAAGAATGCATCAAACTTGTTTACATATCATAAGAACATACACATATCAGAATAGTTTGGGTGGATCCAAAATAGAACATAATACATATTTCCCATAAGAGTCCTGTGTAGCCGTGAACAGAACGTACTAATGCAATCCCACATAATGGTTTTGCATAGCCGTGAACTTATGGGAGTCCATAAAGGAGCTCCATGCCACTAGCGGGCAAGCGAAAGAAGCCTTTTGTCAAAGTGTACTTGACTTAACTTAGGGGACCACCACAAACCCACATAACATGTAATTCAAGACTTGTAAACTTGTTCCCAAAATTAGCACATTTTTTAAACTTGATTTCGTGAACTTGATATCCTTTCAAAATCATTTCTGTTTTTCATTTCATAAATAAATCACACATTTCATATAACAACATATTGCAATTTCTCAAATCATTTAAAATAAATAAATGCAACACTTATAATGCAATTAAAATCATTAAACTTCTTTGATTCAAAGAAAACCTTAGTGGCTTATTTACTTTATTGTAAACATGTACCCACCTTAATTTCCTTGCTTATAAACTTGTTCAAAATGCCTCTACTCTTGCTTCTCTTACCTTTCTTGTTTTCCTTCTACAATAACAAAAATCCCACTCAATAGTGTTTTCAATTGAAAATCCTGCAAAGTAAAATTTGTTCTAGAATACTTAAACCCATGCATTTTCTAAATTCCATGAACTAAAATCCTTCCAAAAATTGAAAAGATTCAAAATAATCTTACCTTGATTCTTCACCAAATGAAGAGATCTTTGGCTCCAATGGAAGCTCTTCTCTTCCTCTACCTTTTTCTCTTCTTGAACTACCTCAAAATCTCTTTTGAAGGCTAAGAAAATTGAAACCCTAGCTTGTTTTCTCTTCTTTCTCTCCTTCTCTTCTTCTTTTCGTATTTCTTTCTCTTATTCACGACACTCTCTCTTTTTCTCTTCAATTTTCGTTCTTCTCTCTTCTTAATATGCAAGACCACAATTTCTTCTTCCAATTCTACCCTTAATGAGTCCAAAAAGTTCATTTTACCCTTCCTTATAGGCTTATGTTCTTTTAACCTTATGTGTGTTGCCAAAAAGACCCCTTGAACATTCTTATAAGCTTTACACTTTAATTCAATTAACCAATATCATGTAATAATTAACTCCCCAAAATTTCATAAAGACCTCATAATTAATGTAAATCATACTTATTCATCAAGAAAATTTTTTTTGGGGCCCAACGGCTTTTCATAGGCAAAATTCCAAACTCAATAGGGTTACCTACAAAGCATATTCAATAAAATTTATTTTAGACTACATAAACCTATGTATTTACTAAACTCCAGGGACTAAAACCCTTTTAAAAATCGAAAGAATCCAAAGTGCACTTACCTTGAATCTTCACCGAATAATGAGTTTCTTGGCTAAAAAAAAATCTTTTTCTTCCTTTTCCTTTGTCTCTTCTTGAACAACTTCAAAATCTCTTTGGAAAACTAAGAAAATGGAAACCTAGCATGATCTTCTTTCTCTCCTTTCTTTTCTCTCCAACGACACTCTCTCCCTTTTCTCCCTTCTATTTTCGGTTTCTTCTTCTTCAATAATACAAGACACTCTTTTCTTTCCTTAATACCCTTAATGATTGTGAAATGTCCCTTTTACCCTTTCCTTTATGCCTTATGTCTTTTAACCTTAAGTGATCTTCCAAAAATGCCCTTCAACATTCTTACTACTTTAATACAACTAAACCATTTAATAAAATTCTAATAACATTAACATAATAATTAAAATCTAAAAAATTAATCTATCAAAACCTCACAATTCATTTAAATCATGCCTAATTAAGGAAAGAAATTTTAAGGGCCAACATTTTCTCACCCTCTTAAAAGAATTTCGTCCTCAAAATTCTTACCTGGATCATCGAAGAGGTATGGATACTTCTCCTTTATGGCTTTCAAAGGCTCTCATGTGGCCTCTTTCATAGAATGATTGCTCCACGGGACTTTGACTAGCAAAACTGTCTTGTTCCTGAGGACCTTTTCCTGAGTGTCCAAAATCTCCACTGGAGTTTCCTCATACATCAAATCATCTCTCAACTGAACCTCAGTGGTCTGAATGATGTGAGAGGGATCTGATCTATACCTCCTCAACATGGAAATATGAAAGACATCATGTATCCATGACAATTCTAGTGGCAGTGCCAAACTATAGGCTAACTGTCCAATCCTCTCAAGAATCTCATAAAGGCCTATATATCTCAGGCTCGACTTGCCCTTCTTGCCAAACCTCATGACTCCTTTTCAAGGAGATGTCTTAAGGAAGACTTTCTCACTAACTTCATATTCCATCTCCTTGCGATGCACATCAGTATAGCTTTTCATTCTATCTTGAGCTGCTATAAGCCTCTACTTAACTAGATTGACTTTGTCAACTATCATTTGGATTATCTCTGGTCCCATTAATCCACTTTCTCCTTCTTCATCCCAGCATATAGGATTCTACATCTCCTCTCATACAGTGCTTCATAAGGAGCCATCTGAATGCTTGAATGGTACGAATTATTGCAAACAAATTCGACCAATGGGAAATGTTAATCCCACGCACCTTTGAAATCCATCACATATGCCTTGAGCATTCCTTCAAGGGTCCGAATGGTCCTCTTAGATTGTCCATCTATTTGGCAAAAATGTAACTTGTTCCCCATAGCTTCTTGCAGACTTTCCCAAAATCTCGAAGTGAACCAAAGGTCTTTGTCAGAAACTATGGAATCTGGAATCCCATGTAATCTCACTATCTCATCTATATACTTCTTTGCTAGTACATGCAAAGAATCATTTTGCTTAATTGCTAGAAAGTGGTTTGACTTTGTTAAATGATCAACAATAACCCATATAACATCATGCTTCCTACCAGTCTTAGGCAAACCCATCAGAAAATCCATAGTCACCCTTTACCATTTCCACTCAGGATTGGACAATGGCCTTAACTTGCCTGAAGGTGCCTAGTGTTCAACCTTGACTTATTAACACACTAGACACTTACTTGCATATTCTACTACATCCTTCTTCATACCTTTCCACCAGGAGTACTCTTTCAAATCTTTGTACATCTTGGTGCTACCTGAGTGTATGGCATAAGGCGCATCGTGTGCCTCATCAAATATCTCATCCTTTACCTCTTTGACATTCAAAATACAAAGTCTGTTTCCCACAACCATAAGTCCATTATCCCTCACTACCACTTCATATTTCTTGCCATTCTGAATTTCTTCTCGGAGCTTGCTCAATTCTGCATCTTGTGCTTGTAACTCCTTAACCTTCTTCTTGATTATTAGTCTCACTCTGAAATTAGCAATGATACAATCAGTCTCCTCTTGTTTCAAGTTGATTTTAACCTTAGCCATCTTTGTCAACAATGACAAATAAATTATCCGAACATAGGCTATGGAGGATTTCCTACTCAAGGCATCCATCGCTACATTTGCCTTGCCTAGATGGTATTCAATCAGCAAGTCATAATACTTTAACAACTCCAACCACCATCTCTGTCTCAAATTTAACTCTTTCTGGCTCAGTAAGTACTTGAGACTTTTATGATCTGTAAAAATCTTTGTCTGAACTCTATACAAATAATGTCTCCAAATCTTTAAAGAAAAAATCACTGCTGCTAATTCCAAATCATGAGTCGGGTAATTCAACTCAAAAGGCTTTAGTTGCCATGAGGCATAAGCTATTATTTTGTCTCCTTGCATCAACACATAACCCAAACCCTTTCTTGAAGCATCACTGTAAACTATATAACGCTCATCTCCCATAGGCAAAGTTAGGATTGGAGCACTTGTCAATTTGTGCTTGAGCTCTTTAAAGCTTTTTTGACATTCATCACTCTAGCTAAACTTCTAGTTCTTCTTTAATAATCTGGTTAGTGGAGCAGCTATCATAGAGAATCCTCCAATAAACCTCCTATAATAACCTGCCAGGCCTAGAAAACTCCTCACTTTTGCCATTGTCTTTAGTGCATGCCAATTCACCACTACTTTAAATTTCCTCATATCAACATGTACCTTATCCTTCAAAATCATATGTCTAAAGAAGATCACCTCATGCAGCCAAAACTCACACATGCTGAACTTAGCATAAAGCTCCTTTTGCCTCAGTGTTTACAACACTATTATGAGATGTTCCTTATCCTCTTTGCTCCTAGAATAAACTAGAATGTCATCAATAAACATTATGACAAACTAATCTAAATACTCCTCGAAGACCCTATTTATGAGATCCATCAATGTAGCTGAAGCATTGGTCAATCCAAATGGCATGACTAGGAACTCATAATGCCCATAACGAGTCCTAAAGGATGTCTTGTTTATATCAGACTCTCTGATTCTAAGTTGATGATAGCCTGACCTGAGATCAATTTTAGAAAAGACTCATGCCCCCTGCAACTGGTCGAATAAATCATCAATTCGTGGTTGAGGATACTTATTCTTAATGGTCACCTTGTTGAGTCTCCAATAATCAATACATATATGCTATGTCCTATCCTTCTTCTTAATAAACAGAACAGGTGCTCCCCATGGTGACAAAATTGGCCTTATATACCCCTTCTCTAAAAGATTTTCTAATTGTTCTTTAAGCTCCTTTAGCTCAACTAGAGCTATTCTATATGGTGGTATAGAAATGGGTGAAGTAATAGGAATCAAGTCAATGGCAAACTCAATTTTCCTCACCAGTGGCGAACCAGGTAAGTCCTCTAGAAACGTGTCTGGAACCTCCCTCACAGTCGCTAACTTTCCTTCATTAACATGAGTATCCACGACGTGTTCCAGGAGGGCTTCACACCCTTTTTTTATCATCATATCAGCTAACAAAGCTGAAATCATTCTAGGTGACAACATTCTTCTATCTCCTCTAAAAGTCACCTTCTCTCCATTGTTAAAGTCAAACTCTATGTCTTTAAAACTACGGTCTAACTTTGCATAATATTTCTCTATGGCATCTATACCTAGTATAACATCTAGACCCTTCAGCTTTAGAGGCAATAAGTCTACTACCAGTCTAGCACCTTCAATAACTAGTTCATAATCTCTATATACTTGACTTATTATCACCTTCCTCTTTAAAGGAGTGCTAAAAATCAAGGGATTATCCAATGGAACCAAATTCACATAATGTAAAATCATGCTTGTAGAAACAAATGAATGTATGGAGCCAGAATCAATTAAGACATATACTTAAAAATTTAATAACTGAGGCATAACCGTGACAACTTCAGGTGCGGCTGCAGCTTCCTCTCTAATCATGGAGAACACCCTGGCCTTGCCTGAACCCTTGGTCTTCCTGGAGGAATAACCTTCCTTGTCACTGCAGAACTACCCACCTCAGTGACTAGCCTGGTTCCCATTGTTTCGGCTCTCCTTAGGGCTTGCAACTGCGACCCCTCTTGCCTTATTACTTGGGGATAGTCCTTGATCATGTGTTCTTTCTCTCCACATCGAAAACATGCTCCAAGTAACTTAAAGCACTCTCCCCTATAAAGCTTCCCATGCTCACATTGGGGGTTCATATTCCTACTCTTCTCTACCCTATTATTGTCTCCCACATTGGAGGCTTGCACCGAAGCTGCCCTTGATTGTTTGTTCTTAGAAGAGGCACTACTCCCTACCTCACTCTGTGTGTGGAAGCTCTTTATACCCCTTTTAGGCATTGGAGCACTCATCCCCTTCTTGGAAGACTGCTTCCTATTCTTCCTCTTATTATTCACTTCATATTTTATATTCTCCAATTTTTTAGCCTGGAATGCAGCATCTACCAACTGTTGGTAATCACAAAAGTTGTGGATCAAAACTTTCTCCTTGATCCCCAAATGAAGACCTCCCTCAAACTTATGACACTTATCCTCCTCGTTCGCAACAATGTTGGCTACATACCATGAGAGTTGGTTGAACTTTAGCTCATTCTCATTCACAATTATATCCTTTTGTGTGAGATTCAGAAACTGCCTAGCCTTCTCTTATATATAAATCCTTAAGAGGTACTTCTTTCTGAACACTTCCACAAAGTCTCTCCATGACAATACCGGAGGCATAACCTGACTGTGGGGCACTGATTCCTACCAATGAAGTACATCCCCCTTTAGCAGTTTGGCTGTATAGTCTAGTTTCTCTTCATTAGAGCACTTCATCTGAAGCAGGATTCTCTTGGTGCTTTTCAACCATGCCTCAGCCTATTTCGAATTTGTAGTACCATTGAAGTCTACAGCTCCATACTTGCGAAGCTTATAATACTGTCCACTCCTCTCCACTGGAGCTTGCACCGGCACTTATAACCCTTGACCTATGGCATAAGTGAAAGCCTGGGCAAAGTCTTGAACAAATCGTGGATTCATAGTAGCCATAGGAGGAGGAGGTGGTGACACTTCATGTTGCACACTAGGTGCCTCGAAATTAAGAGAAGAATGTGTCCCTGTATCTTATGGGACATAGGATTCATCTGTGCTCCCTTGGTAAGAGCGAGTTTGAGTCATAGCTCCTCGAGTTCTCTTTTGAGGCGCCATAATTACTACTTGAATTTTAAAACCATTTAAAATCTTTATTTTGTGCAAAATAAATTTCAAATCATATAAAACAATTCAAATTTTATAAAACAATTTCAAATCATGTGAAACAATTCAAAACAATGAATGTTATTCATTTAAAACAATGCATGTTCATGTCATGTCTTAAACTACCCATTTCATACCTAAAATGCTCCTAAACGTAGTCTTACAACTGGACCTAAACCTAGTCGCTCTGATACCACAATTGTTGGACACCCTGCCCTCATAAGCCACGTGCATGACGTCTTAAGTGACATTTAAACATGCATCTCATAAGGGAGGCATGCTCACAGTAGTCAATCACTAAAATTAAACTCATTCCTTCAACTTAACAGATTTTAGAACTCTTTGGATCAGAATTTCAAAATGAATTCTTCAAAACAATTGTAGCTTAATGTCTCTAGTTTATTTTGAATTAAGAATCACCTCATTCGGAGCTCTATAGATCAAAATATCATCAAAATA
>JANSVA010000217.1:32279201-32290681 GCA_025504915.1 Erythroxylum reticulatum | reverse complement strand
TTTAATATCCAAAATCTAAGTTTCTATAAAAATATTCAACAAAATACTAAGATTATAATTTTTATATATTTTTTTAAAAATTATATTCTCATAAATTACTTTACATATAAATAGTTAATATTAAATAATTAATTTTATTAAACATTAAATAATAAATATTTAATACAATGAACTGATCAAATTAATTAATATAATTAATTATCAACTAATTGCTGAAAAATAAAAATAAAAAATGATTGCCAAATATGGCAACACTTTTGGACTCTCTTACGTAGGAGCCCACTTTGGTTTAGTTGAGCACTTCCATTCCACTATCATTTCCAAATCTTCAATATCAACATTACAACGCTTGTGCTTAATGAGAATTCCAAGTTCTGGCTAACTAATGACAACGATTGACACCTTCGTCTCTGCTAGGGTTTACCTTCCAAAACATTACCAAAGATCAGTGCATTGCACTCCAAGGTTCCGGTCAAAATCTCCGTTTCTTCGCCGATCATTGACGGTTTTATGCGACTTGAGCTCTAGCTCGACGCGGCGACCCGGTGATGCTAACCAAGAGGATTTTGTTACTAGGGTTCTGAGGGAAAATCCTAGCCAAGTTGAGCCCAAATACTTGATTGGTGGTAAGTTCTACACTTTGAAGGAGAAAGAGAATTTGAGCAAACATCAGAATGTGGGTCTTGTTGATTACTTGTCAAAGAAATTGAATTTAAAATTGAAACCCATTAAATTGGGGAACGAGACTCATTATGAGATAGAGGCCGTGTACCTGAAGGATATTTTGAGGGAGTATAGAGGAAAGCTTTATGTGCCCGAACAGGTTTTTGGAATGGAGATTTCTGAAGAAGATGAGTTCGATAGGAACTTAGAGGTATTGCCAAAGATGAGCTTTGAGGATTTTAAGAAGGCAATGAATAGTAACAAAGTAAAGTTATTGACTTCGAAGGAGTTTACGGCCAGCGGCTATGCAAATGGTTATAGGGACTTCCTTGTTGATTTGAAAGAAATCCCGGGTGACAAGAGATTGCAAAGAACCAAATGGTGATCATTGATCTCTTCAAAATTTGTTTGAAGTGCCCAACTGTAAAGATGTTCTGTTTGGATATGCTTATGCATTATGTTGTGACGTAATATATTTTCATTATGCAGGGCAATGAAGCTAGACGAGAATGAAGTTCAATTTCTTCTGGAAAATTACAATGGGCCTCGATATGAAATAGAGAGGCATTTGATGGTACTCGACCTTTCTATTTCTTCCAACTGGTTTTGTTCATTGATAAGCAGATATGTGAAATGGTGGTTAGAAGTAACATGAAAGTAATTCAGCAGAAGCGCTAGGACTAAGTGGGTTCAAAAGTGCCAATAGTTTTATGAAGTAGTAGGTAAAATATTTTCATCTTTTTTTCTGAATTTGGTGAAAGGAACGAAAAGATGCTTTTGCAGGAGATGGAAATGTCGATGTCATCATGAAAAATTGGAATTAGATAAAATTAAATTTCCCAGTGTCCATCTAATGCATACTTGCATCTAAAATAGAATCATTGGCAAACGAATATTTTACTAGATCTTATAATCTCATTTTTATCTAACACTGAAGTTTGTTAGCTGTCTGGAAGACATAATTTCATTGTGATTTCCATTATATTGAGTGAATTGTAATTTTTCAATTAGCTGTTCAGAAGTTCATATAACAAGACTCATTGTATAAAAATCTTTGTCTGAATATGTAAAGAAAATCGAAAATCATCTTCTTTTCTGCCAGGAGTATTCCTGACAGCTTCCTCAATTTTTGCAGTCTTCTGTGGGAAAGCTGCCGGACTACCCTCATCCCACAGCATCTTCAATATCAAGTAGAGTGATGGTGGAGTTTGGAATGCTTACAGCTGTTATGGCCGCTGCAGCAGTTGTTGTTGGAGGATTCCTAGCTTCTGCAGTATTTGCTGTTACAAGTTTCATTTTTGTGACTGCTGTATATATTGTATTGCCTATAATCAAACCATTTCTTAATTTTTTTCTTGGCATCATTGTCAGTATTTTTGAGAATGTTTGGGAAAATTTTGTGGATATTTTCACTAATGGAGGAGTTCTCTCTAAATTATCTGAATTTTACACTTTTGGTGGTGTGGCTGCTAGTATTGAGATGCTAAAGCCAATCTTGCTTGTGCTTTTGACCATGGTCCTTCTAGTCCGTTTCACACTTTCAAGAAGACCTAAGAACTTCAGGAAATGGGTAAATATTACTTAAGTTTCAGTTATTTAAAAATTAGGGGATTCTCTTCCTTTTATTTTACTTGAAATTGTTCACTGATAAAGTTGCTTTTTTGTAGGATTTATGGCAAGGAATTGATTTTTCTCGTTCTAAAGCAGAAGCCCGTGTTGATGTTAGTTTCTAACCACATTTTTGTGCTTCTCTGTCTTTGTATTATTCATTATACTAATTTGAAAATTTGGTCTTCAGGGTTCAACTGGAGTAAAATTTGGTGATGTGGCTGGAATTGATGAAGCAGTAGAAGAACTTCAAGAGGTACTCGTGTGGAGCACTTTCTTACTTGAAATCCCTATTAAGTTGAGAATCAGAAATATATGGTATTGTGTCTAATCGAATCAATTATTTCCAGCTACTAAAGCTCATACGAATTAATAGTTTCTCTCTGGAAACAATATAAATGAATAGACGATCATTGCATCTCAAATTCAACTGATCAGGATAAATATTAGCTGGATATTGCAAGTCATATAGGGTAAGGTCAAAACCTTCTTCCTCTTCAATGAACCTATTACTTTCTTTGGCATTTACAGTGGTGAGAGGGATGTTCCTAATCCTTCTCCCCAGTTTATACTCCTTTAACTCATCAAGCTATTGGACTGCGAATTAGATGGAATCAATTGGACATCCATTTTCTTCTTTTTCCTTGTTTCTAACTATTATCTCCACTGGATTTTGAGGAACGTAAAGGTTCTAAGCTTCACAATAAATTGCTTAAAGGATAATGAAAACATCTTTCCTTCTGATTGCTACACTTTCTGATTTTTTTTCTCTTTTTTCCCTATTACTTTAAAACAAAACCAAGCAAGTCCTTTCCATCAACTTCATTGGAGATATAACTGATTTATCATCAAATGAACCTTTAAGGATGCATTTGGTAATGTTGTTACATTTCACAAACTTGTGTTTTGATGATTAATCCATTAAGATTTTCACGGGGCAGACATGGCTTCTTTTTACTTATTTATATTGGCAGAATTTTCTCCTTTACATATTCCTCGGTGTTGCATTTGGCGTAGAATCTGATCACTTCTGTCATAGCAATATTCACCTTTTCCATTTTCTATAGAAAATATGCACTTGTCATCATTACAGATTGTAATTTTGATTTTTACATTTTATGTTCATATTAAGTTGGTGAGGTACTTGAAGAATCCAGAATTGTTTGATAAAATGGGAATAAAGCCTCCACATGGAGTACTATTGGAAGGTCCTCCTGGATGTGGCAAGGTTGGCTTTTCAGTTGAAGGATTACATTGCAATCCTTTCATTGCAAATATTAAGGTTTTGCAGTTACTTTGCAGACTCTGGTAGCCAAGGCTATAGCTGGTGAAGCTGGAGTTCCATTTTACCAAATGGCTGGTTCTGAATTTGTAGAAGTTTTAGTTGGCGTTGGTTCTGCTCGTATTAGGGATCTTTTTAAGAGAGCCAAGGTGACAACCATGGTTACGATTGGGCAATCATTTGAGATGCACGACTGAATCTGTTCTTCCTTCGTATGCATTTTCTTTTACAAGTCCTGCAAGATATTGTCACTGGCATAACCAAGCCCTCTTGTGATATCCATGATGTGTACCAATTCTCAATCCTGAATGTACAGCCTTGTCCAATAACCTTGTATATGTAATTGATTTAATTGGGAGATGTTGTGGCTTCTGTGCAGGTGAACAAGCCATCTGTCATATTCATCGATGAAATTGATGCATTGGCTACAAGGTATGTGGCTTTGCAGAGATCAGTGAAATGAATCAATGGTATAATGTGACACTGTGTCAACTTGCTTTAGAGCAACTTCCTCGAGTTTCTTTAGTGATGCCCTCGATAACAATTCATCTTCTGTAATTGCTGTAAATACCATGGATGAATTGAAGTTATTATGTAGGTCTAACTAATCATACTCCATGAGAATGTCACTTTGATAGGAGCATATACATTACGTTTCCAGCCTGAAAATCAAAGTGATTGCTCATTGTTAAACTTAGGGTTGAAATAGATTAGGTACTCAGAAGCATACACTATTTTTTCCCCTCATACAACCTGACCTTATTTCTTTTCGAAGGAATTTGATGATTTTCCTTATTAAATCCTGCCCCCAATTTGTGTCAAAGTGTAACTAGGAAAATTTGATGTAATGTTTTCATTTTTCAATTATATAATTGTCTTCTGTTGTTATTCTGAAAGGATACTACAATGGTACATAGGTGCAGCACTCCAAATAGGAAACTGACAATCCATAAGTTTGCATTAATATTGAAGCTATCAGCTTTTAGATCAGGAAGTTCGCTTATTATGCACCTGCTGCAGATGATTCAAGAACTTATTGCCCCCTGATTTTTCTGTTTGCTGTTTGTGTGATCAGACGTCAGGGGATTTTCAAGGAATCTACTGACCACCTATATAATGCTGCCACCCAAGAGAGAGAAACTACATTAAACCAGCTTCTGATAGAGCTTGATGGCTTTGATACTGGCAAAGGTGTTATATTTTTAGCTGCTACAAATCGGAAGGATTTGTTGGATCCTGCACTCCTTCGACCAGGTCGTTTTGATCGCAAGGTTTGTTTTTGTTCCCAAATGAAGCAAATGGGAGTGACAGGTTTTCATAAAGGCTAAATATTGTTTGGTATACTACTGTTTTGTTTGTTAGTCTTGGGGATGATGCCCTAGCTGCACATATTTATATCTTCTACAGTCTGAAACCTTGCAAATCATTTCAGTTGAATTTTACTTGCTCATTGATCGTTTATGATTGTTGAAATGCGTATTAGGTTGGGAACAAGTTATTTAAGCATCTAATATTAGCACTGTGAAAAGTTATTAGTAAATTGAATGTAATCCTGGTTTTTCTTTCCCAGATTAGGATACGTCCTCCTAATGCTAAAGGTAGATTGGATATTCTAAGAATCCATGCAAGCAAAGTGAAGATGTCGGAGTCGGTTGATTTATCTACTTATGCAAAAAATTTACCTGGTGGGTGCTTTTGTTGGTTATGTTGAGATCCCCAGTTCTATTTCTGACCACAGGTGTAATGATCAGGATGGACTGGAGCTAGATTGGCACAATTGGTTCAGGAGGCTGCTCTTGTAGCGGTCAGGCATGGCCATGCTGCAATTCTCCAGTCAGACATGGATGATGCAGTTGATCGACTTACTATCGGACCAAAGCGTGTTGGAATAGAGTTGGGTCATCAGGGACAATGTCGTAGAGCTACTACTGAGGTTGGAGTTGCAATGACTTCTCATTTGCTTAGGCGATATGAAAATGCAAAAGTTGAGTGCTGTGATCGCATTTCCATTGTCCCTCGTGGTCAGGTATCCTTCTTGTCCCTTGATTTTATACCTCTTTTGATGCTGAACTTCTGCTTTTTAGACTTCATGTTGGATGCCAGATCATTTTGATGAAGTTTGGAGTAGCATATGGGTTTAACAAAAGGAGATGTTAATATATAGACCCATTGCTTCACTTTCTTGTATCATTCTGTACGATTAGTACAAAACATTGACTTTAAATTTATTTTGGGTTTGCATTTGCACTTTTGTGCTACTATTTAGATGCAATATGTTGGCTACTAAACAGCATTTTCCCCTAGATTTCTCTATATGCATTTCTTGTCATTTGAATCATATGATAAAATATATTACGGACTTTTTGCAGACTTTATCTCAACTTGTTTTTCATCGGCTTGATGATGAGTCGTATATGTTTGAACGCCGGCCACAATTGCTGCATCGTCTACAGGTGTGGAATTAAGTTTGTTAAGTTCAGTGCTAATAGTTCTTCCATGGTGGTGAGAAAATTTTCACCTTTCATTTCTGTGCAAAGGTTCTTCTTGGAGGGAGGGCAGCTGAAGAAGTTATATATGGGCGAGATACATCAAGGGCATCGATTATTTACCTTGCAGATGCATCTTGGCTTGCTCGTAAAATTATAACCATGTTAGGGCTTTATCCATTGGTGCACATTATGGTTTCTCAGAGTTGATTGGTGTTTATTCTGGTCTTGTTTTCCACTTTGAGCAGATGGAATCTGGAGAATCCAATGGTCATACACGGGGAACCGCCTCCTTGGAGAAAGAAAGTTAAATTTATAGGTCCACGCCTTGATTTTGAAGGATCACTTTATGATGACTATGACCTTATTGAACCACCAATCAACTTCAATTTGGACGATCAAGTTGCTCAAAGGACAGAGGAGCTACTACATAAAATGTACGAGAGGACAGTTTCTTTGCTGAGGCGGCACCATGCAGCATTACTCAAAACTGTTAAGGTGATGAAGTTCAGCTGAAAAGAGTTCTGTTTCTTCTTCTTGGCATCATCAAAAATAGATTTCCTTTCATCATTGAAGCTGAAATAACAAAAAATTGTCATAAGTTAGTCCTATAATATATATTTGTAGAGATCATCTTGGGAACGCCTTTCTTTGTGACTTGAGTCATTTACTCCGACTCATATTTCAGGTTTTGCTGAATCAGAAGGAGATCAGTGGAGAGGAAATTGATTATATTTTGAACAATTACCCACCACAAACACGTTTAAGTCTTCTTTTGGAGGAGGAAAAACCAGGAAGCCTCCCCTTAATTCGAACAGGACAAAGACGTGAATTGGAATATGCGCGAGTAGCACAACCAAAAGGAGTAGAGTCATAAAGGAGACACCCTCGGAAGGCTTGCTGTCTCATTACAGGCCATGCAGACGACATCAGAGGCTTGTTACTCCTCCAGTAAATGTATTAGTGATAATCATTTTATTAAATTTTGCTACCGTTTTTTGCATAAATAGTTGAAGCTTTTAGTGAATGTGCCAATGTGTTTTTTGTATAAGAACAAGGAATTTTACTTGGTTTCTCCAAGGGATCCGTAAGAGTTGTCCGAAATCAAGTCTGAAACAAGCTTACAGGATGCCTTAAGCCCATCCTGTAAGCATGTTTATAATGCATGTTTCGCTGATACGTCTCAGTTTTTGTTTTCAATTGGTATGTTTACTTTTTTTAAGCATCTCAATTTATGAAAGAAATTATTATAAATAGTTAAAATACTTGACATTTCAAAAAAAATTACTTTTAGTTTTTATAAACATCTTTCAGTTCAAGTTTCTAGAAGCTGAAATTTTAATATGCTTTTGAGAAATTAAAGTTTTAAAAGAATAAAGTTGAAGTAAAATCATAAGCATTTAAGAAACTGACCATATATTATAGAATAACTCAAAACAAGACCTAACCGAGGCAAATCTGGGAAAGGAAGTTCTATAGAGTTGAAAACTCTGTAATGGCTTACTCACCATAAATAGTTGAAGTTAGAAAATCAAGATTCTTAGGCTAACTAGACAGTGGAAGTTCAAGAAGTTTTGTGGAGTTGAAAACTGAAACAGCTTCCTCAACATAAATTTTTGAAGTTAGAAAATCAAGGTTCTTAACTGATCAGTGGAACCTTGATGTCTGCAAATAATGGATCAGTCCCTAAGCAAACTAACAGAGATTCCAATGGCTATAGCACTCATCTTATAGATCTCTTAACTTTAAAGCTCCTAATCATAAGCTGAAGGAGCCACGATCGTCTGGTTGATAGCAAGAGATCTGGAAGATTTGGTATTGATAATGTAAACCACTAATTACTCCCTTTTCATATTCTTAAATTAAAATAGTAAATGCATATGATGTGAGGCCTTCTGTTGAAAAATTCTTAACAAAGGATATTCAGTATGGTCTCTTTGAAGATATTGGAATGTCTAAAAGTGAAAGAGGGGACATGTTAAGTGAGATAACCAGGGTTCTTTTTCGTAAACTAGACTTCCTAAGCAATCTGAAGGATAATTCGATTTCTTTGGTCATATTTCATAACTAAGGCAACCATGAGGTTACCCCAAACCAATCCTTAGGTGCAGAAGCAATGTTGTATAGCTTCAAATTTTCTTAGAGTAGGAGAAAGAGCTTTGAAAACAAGAGCTGATTAAGTGTCTCAAAATTTTGGTTACACAATGCACACCAAGTGGGGAAATTGTGATTCCCTTTGACTCTTATCTTAGAGTACTAATTCTCTATTTATAAGCTAGCCAAAGCACAAAGCAAACTCTGGGTAGTGCTTGATAAAACCAAAAGGAGTAAACAAATTCACCTTGGGAAAATAGCTCCCTAAGAATTTCTTTTTTTGAAGAGAAGCTCCCTAAGAATTGTCCATAGGATTTGTTGGCAAAATAGTCTGAAGAGCGCCTAAGCCATTAAATTGAGTCCTCCATGCTGAACTTGACAAGAGAAGAAGAAGAAATAGTTATTGTACGTATTATTAACTAAAATATTTGTAATGGAGGCATTATCATAAATGAGGTTCCCTAATGAGCATAATTCACTAATGTTAGCAAGAGGAACCTTAATGCTCCAATTATCATGCCAAAAATTGATGTTATAACCATCACTAGTATTATTTATAATCTCGGTCCTTACTAACTCCCTCATCTTAAGAATAGGCAATAAAGTCCGAGAAGTGCGACAACTTAACGTTCCAGAACTCTTATGCCCTATAACTTTTCAGAAGAAAAAAAAAACCTTATGCTTTATAGTGCTTGTTTGCCTACTAGAATTCTCCAAATATGTTATGTCCTAAAAATCTCGATTTTATGAGTAGTACTTTTTGGATGGTAAATAATGTATCTCAAGGTGAATAGTGATACCCGGGACCCAAATTGTATTTTATTTTATTTAGCATTCGATAATATTATTCAAGAACAGCCTAAGGATCAAATTAGAGCTCCAAATGAGTTTGAATTGAGGATTTGACCAAGAGATGAGTAATGGTCAAAGTTTGACTCGAGAAAGGTTGAAAGTCAATCTAAAAAATATTAATGAAAATAAATGATATTAACTAAGGTCTTTACGTGAGGTTGATATTTTTCTTATGCGTATTTTTTTATTGAGCAAAAGGATTAATAGGTAAAGTTAATCTAAAAAAAATTGGAAAACTTTTAATGATCACATGACATTTTTGTCATTTTCTTGGTCACCTACCTCTCTTCTTCACCAAGGCCCTGTTTGCTTGAGAGGTTAGTAATAGAATAAGATGGAACGTAACACACTTCCATCGTTTGGTTGAAGGTTTTATAATAAAATGAAATAGAAGCGGAGGGTTTCATTTTACGTTCCATTTCATCCTAAACATTGAAAATAAGAAACCTCAGATTCGAGAATTTAGGATGGAAAGTAAACTAATAAATACATAATATCTAAAATACCCTCAATAATTCTTCTTAATACCAATTGTAACCAATTCATAATATTATTCTTTAATTGTTTGTATATATTTCTATATAAATATAAATAAATAAATAATTTTTAAATATAAATCACATAGAATAGAATAGAATAGAATTTAATAAAATAAATATATTAAATAATTAATAATAATATTTTTATATAATTAATAATTAATAAAATAAAAAATAAATAAAATTTTTATTAATGAAAAATAGAAAATATATTTAAAATTATTCTTTAATTGTTTGTATATATTTCTATATAAATAAAAAATATATAAATTATTTTAAATATAAATTTTTATTTTATTATTTAATTTATATATTATTAATATAAAAATATTATTAATTAATTAATTAATTTTATTTTATTAAATATTATTAAATTCTATTTAATATATTAATATTATGAATTGATCATAGCTAGTATTAAGAAGAATTATTGAGGGTATATTATGTAATATATATCTATTAGTTTACGTTCCATCCTAAACTCCCGAATTGGAGGTTTCTTATTTTCACTGTTTAGGATGGAATAGAACATAACATGAAAACCTCTGGTTCTATCGTATTTCATTTCATTCCATTATAAAACCGTCAATCAAATGATGAAAATGTGTTACGTTCCATCTCATTCCATTACTAACCCCTCAACTAAATAGGGCCTAAGTTTACAGGGGTTCTTATAACAAACGTTTTGCCCATAGAAGTAATACCCAAAAGCTTTATGTCTCAACACGATTATCAAATTTTAAATGATCAAATTGCTATTTAAGGGAAAGCAATTTGAAATTTGAAGCTTTATATGATGTCTATCACTATAAATAATATTTGAACCAAAAACGTAGGGAAATTTTCAATCTCTTTTCCTTTCTCCTAAGCAAAGGTAGGAAAGGTGCTCACTAAGGATCAAAATTATGGGTAAAAGTAAACTCATCTTTCATAATTAAAGGAATATAAAAGGTACTGAAAAGTAGGAAAGTTAAAAGTTTAGAAATTGGAATAATAGCAAAACTGCAAGTCCTCATTCATTAATTATCATCATGTCAGTGGCCTCTTATCAAATATCAACACAAAGGGACAAAGAGAGAGGAGAAGAAGAGAGAAACCACTAAATGAAGTTGGGATTTCGCGCCAAATCTAGTCAATCAACTCCCAATTGCCCTATTAATGATTAACTTGTTATCTTATGCGCTTAAATTTAAGAATTTTGTTTGGTCTTGTCTCTATCAACCACATTCTCATCTAGATAAGAAATGCATCTCGTTTGCTCTCTTAAGTCTAAACACAATTTTTTAATTTTTTGCTTGAAATTTAGATTTTTTTAGTAGCTTTCACGATATGGAGACTAAGTAAAAATTTGAAATTTAATTGTAATTATAATATCTTTTCCTATCTGAGTAGAATTGTCTATTTTTAAATTAAAACTCATTAAATTCTAGTATAATTTATTTCTCTTTTGTTTCCTTCTTCAATTGAAATTTATCCAGTTAAATTGAAATTTGTTAATTTGATTATGAAAGATATTTGTCAATCACAATTCTAAGTATAATTTCAATTCGAATTGAAATTTATCCAAATAACTATCTCTCTTTCATTTTGTAGATATCATAATTAATAGTTTTTATCCCTTATTTCCTTTTTCAATTGCAATTTATCTTCTTCTATTTATTAAATCATAATTAGCAATTTCTAATTTATTTGTTCTCTTGATTTAGTATATAAAAAAGTAATGTTATAGATTATTGATGAAATTTGGTTTAAATGTTTTTATAATGTGAATGTTGTTAACATCTATTCTCTTTGGTGAAAAGTAAATCACTGTTAGCTTTCAATGTTTTAAAGTTACTTGAAAAATCGAAAATAGATTCTCACTGTTGGCCTCCTAAAATTTTTCTTGAGGATTAAGTATGATTTGAATAAATTATGAGGTCCTTAAGGGATTATTTTGTGGAGTCAATTATTATG
>JANSVA010000217.1:32262841-32279101 GCA_025504915.1 Erythroxylum reticulatum | reverse complement strand
AAATTTTTATTAATGAAAATAGAAAAAATATAAAAAAAATTATTAGTTAATTGTTTGTATATATTTTTATATAAATAAAATATAAATAAATTATTTTTAAATATAAATAACACAAATTAAATTAAATTAAATTATTAATAACAATATTTTTATATAATTAATAATAAATTGTATATAATTTATAATAAAATGATAAACTTCCTGTAACAACCATTTTAATATAAGGGGTATAATAATTATTTATTATACATTACATTCCATTTCATCAATCTTCCAAACAACATTTCACTATATTATATTATGAACCTTACCATCCCTCTCAAATAACTTTTAACTATATTATATCCAATTCCATTATAAACTGTTCCATTCCGTTCCATCACATTACATTTCATTCCATTAATTAACATTCAACAAAACAGGCTCTAAGAAGTGCTGAGAACCACCATCCCTCCTTTCTTCTCCTTTGTCTTCATTTCTTACATTTTCAAGCCAATTTTCTTTAGTTTTAACCCCAAAATCACCTATTAAAACTAAATCATCAACCCACGGTCCCTAAACTCACCTTATCAACAAAAAAATGGGAAAAGATGAAGAAAAAGTATATGAGTGTTCTTGATAAATAGCACCCAAAAATTTATAAGGTAAGTTAATAGAGTTTTAATTATTTTTAATACATGATTTTGGTATGATTGCATGCATTAGTGAATCAAATGTATGAAATTGAATTAGTTATGCAACATTATGTAGATAAATAAGATGAATTAAAGGAGATAGAGAAAGAGAAAGAGGAGGAATAAGGAATTAATAATGAAATTGAAATTTATGGAAATTTAATTTGAAGATTTGGACATCAATTTGATATATGTTCTTCCAGTTCTACTTTTTCCTAAAATTTATGTAATGGGAAATTTATGATTCTTGAGTAAAAATTGGGGGTTTATGAAATTGTTGTTAAAAGTAGTTAATTGGATGTTAAATGAAGTATTATATGTGATTAATTGAGATTTTGGACTTATAATTTGTATTTTCCCCAATTGATATACATTATGTTTAAATTGAAAAACTTGATATGCATGTTATTTTTGACTAATTGGTGAGATGAATATGTCTTGAATGTTATATGCATTAAAATAAAACCAATAACAGGAAAAAATGACATTAAAGAATGACATTTGCTTTGGTCGAATATAGACTAGCTTGAATTGGCTATTATAAGTGATTATAATTAAATTTCAATGGAATTTAATTAGATTTGCCCCTAGTAAATAGATAGGAATTGGAGGAATGTGATAAGGTTGGCATGCCAATTAAGTAGTTAGCAGTACTGCGTTATGATATATGTTACCAAATTGTATAGCTTAAGGAGCTCGATTCTGGTGTGAGTATTTGATTTGGGTTATGAACTGCATGGCTCTGAGAGCTCAGTTCCAATGAGAATGTTCATAAAAAATGGATCAGATGGTTCCGAGAACTCGATTTTGTATTTTCAAAATCCCGCTTATCCGACTTGATGATGCAATTCTAATGGATTTTACTTTGGGGAAATTACAGAAAGTAGCTAAATGCATGATTAATGATTAAATAACTTCAAATGAGATTATTGTATATTTCGATGTAAACTATTATAATAGATACATGCTTGTATTTCATAACTTAAATTTTAAATGCCTCCTTCTATTTAAAAATAAATGAAGATATTTATTTCTGCAAAATAGTATATATCATGCATGTTATGATTGAACGAATTGAATTGAATTGAATGAGAAATGGAATTGCTTGAACACCACTAAACCTATAGCTTAGCGTGTGGATTTTCTTTCTACTCATAGGTTTTGAAGAGAAATAGAAGAAAATTTTGGTGGATCTATTACAAGACAAGAGTCATATAGAGGACCTTGAAAGATTTGGAGGTGGATGTACTACAAATTTTTATTTGGTTTTTTATTATTGCATGTACATATAAAGAAGTGAAGGATCTTATAGGATTTTATTGTGAATTATATATGAATAAATGAAAGTTACGTATGAAATCTAATTTAGATGTGTTGAAAGGTATTGGAGGATGGGTAAATTATTTTGTCAAGTAGTTTGAAATAGAGATGGATAGTTAAGAAACATGCATAAGAAGTGTATTGAAGTTTCTTGCAGGAGGTTTTAAGTAAATATAAAGGAAACTCTATCTAATTTTTTTAAGTGAATAGTAATTGCTAGATTAATAGGTTTAAATAAAAAATGTTGTAATTTGAAGTATTAGGTATTTAAGAATATGGTAACACTTGGTATGCTGATTTTAGTATCAGATATGGGGTGTTACATTTAGTGGTATTAGAGCCAGGTTGGGCGATTTTGGGATTTATAATTGAGGAAATAAAGGAAAAATGAATTGTGTGCATGCCAAATGAAGGATTATATAAGAATATGATGTGAATCTAATGTAGATCCACCCTTTCTATGTGTTATAGATTAAAGAATGGAATTAGGTGCTCTGAGAGCTGTTGAGTGAGAAGAGGAAAGTCATGCCTCAACTAGTGATACAGATAGTGGCATGCGGGGCAGCTAGTATAGCCTGTACCACCATTTATCGGTCATCTAGTTCCTAACCCTGTAGAGTTTTTCCAAACTATGGTGGATTATATGAAACAATAGATGGTTGCTACTCCTCTTGTACAACCATAACCACCTCTTCCACTACAAAAGCTTAGATTAGAGAAAGCCAAGAGGTTGGGAGCAGAGGATTTCTGGGGGAGTCATCAGTTAATGCTCCAGATGCTCAGTTTTGGCTAATCAAGATAAAGAGAATTTTTTTTATCTTCTCCATTGCACATCAGAAAAGAGATTGGAATATGCAGATGGTCTTCTTTAGGGACCAGCATATCAGTGGTGGGAGTTTAGTAAACGATTTATTCCACTACAGGATCTTACTTGGGAGTACTTTTGTCCCAATTGACAGATAAATATGTAAGGGAGGCTTATAAGGATGAGACGAGGGATGCATTCCTTCATTTCAAATAGGGGTATAGGACAATATTAGAATATGAGAAAGTGTTTGATTGATTGAGTATGTATGCAGAGAGATTAATTCCTACGGGGTAGATAAGTGTAAAAGATTTGAAGCAGGCCTCCACCATGATATTAAGAAAGTCTTTGTTGCACTATAGATTAGGGATTATAGAGAGATGGTGAAGGCAGTCTTAAGGATTAAAAAGGTTAATATGGATGAACAGAAATGGAGAAATAGGGGACAACAAAAGAGGAGTCAAGAACAATTTAGTTCATCCTTCACAGCTAGTAAGAAGCAAAAGGGTTCAGGGTCTCAGGCTTCAAGACAAACACTGACATCCTACTGCCAATTAGGGCAAAGTTAGAGATCAGTGGTTAGGGAAGGACATTCGACCCCATCTATAACTAGTACAGCAGGTGCGTCAGGACGTAGGGTATATATCCCATATGATCATTGTGGGAAGAAACATGGCGGACAATGTTGGAAGGTGATGCGGGATGTAGATCTATAGAGCATTTTTAGAGAGATTGCCCTGGTAGATGATATCAAACAATTAGTCAACCAGAGAGACCAGTTCCTACAACTCTGAGGGGCAGAGGTAGAAGCATAGGAGCTAGTTCTGATGTTAGTTGTGAGAGGGTTACATCAGAGACAGTTGGTGGACCTAATACCCGTACTCCAGCTTATGTATATGCTATACAGGCCCTTGATAACCAAGTTACCCCATATGTGATTATGGGTATTTTTTACTATCTTTGACGTTTTTGTTCATGCATTGATAGACCTAGGATCTACACATTCTTATATAGTATGCCATTGACTGAAAATATGGGGTTACTTGTTGACACCCTTGAACATGATATTTTGGCTACAAATCCTTTAGGTCTTAATGTGGTGGTAAATAAGGTTTACAAGAATTGCCCGTTAAGAATACAAGATTATGAATTTCCTAGTGATTTGATTGAATTGCCTTTTCATGAATTTGATGTGATCCTTGGTATGTATTGGCTATCTAGAAATCATGCAGTGGTAAATTGTCATCTTAAAAGAATCACTTTTAGAATAGTTGATATTGATGAGATCACAGTTATTGGTGAAAGTTCAAAATTTCTCTTTAATGTTATATCAGCGACCGTAGCAAAAAGGCTTATTCAAAAGGGGTGTGTAGCCTACTTAGCTTATGTTCTTGAAGCTAGAAAGGATGATCCTAAAATTCAAGATATATCAATTGTATGTGACTTTCAGGATGTATTTCTTGAGGAGTTGCCAAGGTTACTACTAGAAAGAGAAGCTGAATTTTCTATTGATGTGATACCTGACACAACACCAGTATCCATTACACCACATCGGATGGCACCCACAGAACTTAAGGAATTGAAAATCCAATTGCAAGAACTTCTTGAAAAGGGTTTTATACGCATTACTGTATCTCCCTAGGGTGCACCTGTGTTATTTGTCAAGAAGAAAGATGGGTCTCTTAGGTTATGCGTGGATTACAGACAACTTAATAAAGTGACTGTGAAGAATAAGTATCCACTACCTAGAATAGAGGACCTTTCTGATCAGATTAAAGGTGTAGGTATTTTCTCTAAGATTGATATGAAATCAAGATATTACCAGTTAAGAGTAAAGGAAGCATATATCCTGAAGACAACTTTTAGAACGAGATATAGGCATTATGAATTTTTAATGATGCCTTTTGGGCTCACAAATGCTCTAGCAGCCTTTATAGATCTCATGAATCGTATTTTTCATCCTTACTTAGATCAATTTGTGGTGGTATTCATTGATGATATCTTAGTTTAGTCTAAAAATTGAGAAGAGTATAATGAGCATATGAGAATTATTCTGCAGACTTTGAGGGATAAATAACTTTATGCCAAGTTCAATAAATGTGAATTTTGACTTGATGAAGTTTCTTTCCTTGGTCATGTTATATCAGCAGATGGGATTAGAGTTGATCTAAAGAAGATAGAAGCCATTCTAGAATGGAAGCCACCTAGGAATGCTACAAAGATTAGAAGTTTCTTAGGATTGACAAGATATTATAGAAGATTTGTTAAAGGATTCTCCATAATCACAGCACCTTTGACCAAATTACTTCAAAAGAATGTAAAATTTATGTGGAGTGATAAATGTCAAGAAAGCTTTGAGAAGCTAAAGGCCATATTGAATGAAGCTCCTATTTTTACACAACCTGTACCTAGTAGAGACTTCGTGATCTATAGTGATGCCTCACATAACGGACTAGGATGTGTACTCATGCAAAAGGGAAAGGTAATTGCTTATGCTTCTAGGCAATTTAAGCCTAATGGAAGGAACTACCCAAACCATGATTTAGACTTAGCAGCCATAGTCTTTGCTTTGAAGATTTTGGGGCATTACTTATATGGAGAGAAATGTTATATTTACACAGACCAAAAAAGTCTTAAATATTTCCCTACATAGAAAGAGTTGAACTTAAGGCAAAGAAGATGGATAAAGTTGATTAAGGATTATGATTGCATCATTGACTATCATCCAAGCAAAGAAAATGTAGTAGTTGATACTCTTAATAGGAAGTTGTTATCAAATTTAAGGGCAATGAATGCTAGATTATTTGTAACCAGTGATGAAGCCACTGTAGCTGAGTCGAGGCTTAAACCAAACTTCTTACAGCAAGTCAAGGAAGCACAAAAATAAGATGGAAAGCTAGTTATCATTCTTAAACAAATTTGGGAGGGGAAAGATAGTGAATATGCAATTAAAGAGGATGGCTATTTGTATCACAAACATAGAAATTATATCCTTAATGATGATGAGTTAAAAAAGAATATCCTAAAGGAAGCCCATAGCAGTTCACATGTTGTTCACCGAGGAATTATTAAAATGTACCAAGCTTTGAAGACATAATATTGGTGGTCAAGTATAAAGAGAGACATTACAGATTATGTTATCAAATGTCTTACATGCCAACAAGTAAAAGCAGAACATCAATTTCCATCGGGTTTACTTCAACCAATAACAATACCTAAATGGAATTGAGATCGAATCATGATGGATTTTGTGTCTGGGTTGCCTCAAACTAAGAAGAAGCATAATGCCGTATGGGTGATTGTAGATAGATTGACCAAGTCAGCTCACTTCTTACCTGTCAGAACTGATTACCAACTCTCAAAAGATGCAGAATTATATATCAGTGAGATAGTACGATTGCATGAAGTACCGTCTTTTATTATATCATACAAGGGTCCAAGATTCACCTCAAGATTTTGGAAGAAATTACATGAGGCCTTGGGTACTAAGTTGAATTTTAGTACAACTTTTCATCCTCAAATGGATGGATAATCACAAAGAGTGATTCAGGTGCTAGAAGATATGCTTAGGAATTGTGTTATTGATTTTAAAGGAAGCTGGGAAGAAAACCTCCCGTTAATTGAATTTGCATCAATAATAGCTATTAAGTAAGCATACAGATGGCACCGTATGAGGCTCTTTATGGTTGAAAGTGCATAACACCATTTTGTTGGAAATAATTTAGTAAAAGCAAGGTCGTGGGTCTGGAATTGATAAAGGAAACTGAGGATAAAGTTAAGCTTATAAAGGAAAGGTTGAAGGCTACTTCTAATTGCCAAAAATCATATTCAGATTTAAAGAGAAAGGACATTGAATATGTTGTTGGTGAGAAGGTTTTCTTGAAAGCTTCACCATGGAAGAAAGTGTTTCGATATGGTAAGAAGGATAAGTTAAGCCCTATATTCATTGATCCATTTGAGATCATTAAACGTGCGAGACTAGTAGCCTACAGATTAGCATTGCCACAAGATATAGAAAAGATTCATAATGTCTTCCATATGTCTATATTAAGGAAATATCGGTTTGATTCATCACACATTATAAAATTGGAAGATATTGAAATACAACCATATTTAACTTATGAAGAGAAGCCAGTGAAGATTCTAGCAAAGATACAAAACAGCTAAGAAACAAGGCAGTTCCACAGGTGAAAGTACTATGGACAAATCACGAGATCAAGGAAGTTATATGGGAAACAGAAGAAACCATGAGAAAGTCTCATCCACGACTATTTGACACATGTAAATTTCAAGGACAAAATTTTATTTTAGAGGGGGAAGAATTGTAACGCTCCAAAAATCTCAATTTCATTAATAATACTTTTTGGGTTGTGAATAGTATATCCCAAGGTTAATAGTGACACCCGAGACTCAAATTGCATTTTATTTTATTTGACATCAGATAATATTGTTCAAGTACAGCCCAATGATCAAATTAGAGTTCTAAATGAGTTTGTTTTGAGGGTTTGACCAAGAGTTGACCAATGGTCAAAGTTTGACCCGAGAAAGGGTAAAAGTCAATCCTGAAACTATAAATGAAAATAAATGATATTAATTAAGGTCTTTATGTAACGTTGATATTTTTCTTATGGGTTTTTTTATTGAGCAAAAGAACTAACAGATAAAGTTAATCTAAAAAATTTTGGAAAACTTTTAATGACCACATGATATTTTTGTCATTTTCTTGACCACCTACCTCTCTTCTTCACTAAGGAGAGCCGAGAACCACCATCCCTCCTTTCTTCTCCACTTTTCTTTCATTTCTTACATTTTCAAGCTAATTTTCTTTAGTTTTAGCCCCCCAAATCACCTATTAAACACTAAATCATCAACTTAGGGTCCCTAAACTCACCCTATCAACAAAAAATGGGGAAAAGACGAAGAAAAGGTAAATGGATGTTCTTGATGAATAGTGCCTAAAAATTTATAAGGTAAGTTAATAGAGTTTTAATTGTTTTTAGTATATGATTTTGGTATGATTGCATGCATTAGTGAATCAAATGTATGAAATTGAATTTCTTATATAATATTATAAAGATAAATAAGATGAATTGAAGGAGAGAAAAAGTGAGCGAGAGAGAGAGAGAGAGAGAGAAGGAATAAGGAATTGATGGTAAAATTGAAGTTTATAGAAGTTTAATATGAAGATTTGGACTTCAATTAGGTATGTGTTCTTACAATTCTACTTTTTTTCCTAAAAATTGTGTATTGGGAAATTTAGGGTTCTTGAGTAAAAGTTAGGAGTTTATGAAATTGTTGATAAAAATATTTAATTAGATGTTAAATGAAGTATTATATGCTATTAATTGAGATTTTTGAACTTATAATTTGTGTTTTCCCTAATTGGCTTACATTATGTTTAAATTGATAAATTTGATATGCATATTATTTTTGACTAATTGGTGAGATAAATATGTCTTAAATGTTATATGAATTAAATTAAAGCCAATAATGGGGGAAAAAATGACATTAAAGAATGACATTTGCTTTGGTTGAATATGTAATAGCTTGAATTGGCTATTATGAGTGATTATCATTAAATTTCAATGGAATTTAATTAGATTTGCCCTAGAAAAATAGATAGGAATTAGAGGAATGTGATAAGGTTGGCATGCTAATTAGGGAGTTTGCAGTACTGCGTTATGATATATGTTACTAGACATATGGCTCCGAGAGCTCGTTCTGATGTAAGATATTTGATTTGGTTTATGAACTACATGGCTCTAAGAGCTTAATTCTAAGGTGAATGTATATAAAAAAAATGGATAGGATAGTTCCAAGAACTCGATCTTGTATTTTAAAAGTCCCGCTTACCTGACTCAATGATGCAATTCCGATGGATTTTACTTTGGGGCAATTACAGAAAGTAGATAAATGCATGATTAATGATTAAAGGACTTCAAATGAGATCATTATATATCTCGATATAAACTAATATAATAGATACATGCTTTTATTTCATAACTTGATTTTTAAATGCCTATTTCTGCTTAAAAATAAATTAAGATATTTATATGTGCAAAATATTATATATCATACATGTTATGATTGAATGAATTGAATTGAATGCGAAATGAAATTGCATGAACACCACTAAGCCTATAGCTTCGCGAGTGGATTTTCTTTCCATAAATAGGTTTTGAAAAGAACTAGAAGAAAGCTGTGGTAGATCTACTATAAGACAAGAGTCATATAGAGGACCTTGAAAGATTTGGAGGTGGATGTACTACAAATTTTTATTTGGTTTTTGGTTATGACATGTACATATAAAGAAGTGAAGGATCTTGCAGGATTTTATTGTGAGTTATATATGAATAAATGAAAGTTACGTCTGAAATCTGGTTTAGATGTGTTGAAAGGTATTGGAGGATGGGTAAATTATTTTGTCAAGGAGTTTGACATGGAGATGGATAGTTGAGAAATATGCATGAGAAGTGTATTGAAGTTTCTTGCAAGAGGTTTTAAGTAAATATAGAGGAAACTCAGTCTAAATTTTTTAAGTGAATAGTAATTGCTAGATTAATGAAATTTAAATAGAAAATGTTGTAGTTTGAAGTATTAGGTATTTAAGAATATGGTAATACTCGGCATGCCGATTTCATTATCAAATATAGGGTGTTACAAAATATGCTTGATCAACAATACTTCATTAGTGATTCGATTAGATTGGTACCTAATCCTATGCTGCCTATTTAACTTTTGCCATTTATCTCCTCGTAATGTCAGTTGACCATAAGAAATTCCTTATCAATTGCTCCATGTTTTTGACTAAGTTATTTGGAAATATAATATAAGCAACCTAGTAAACTTGTAAGTTATTAATGGTATAATTAATCGAGTTCTTCTAACAAAGGACAAACTTCTGTTGCACTAGTTATTAATGCGTAAACTTGTAAGCTATTAATGGTATAATTAATCAAGTTCTTCTAACAAAGGACAAACTTCTATTACACCAGTTATTAATGCTCTTCTTAGTGATTTTAATCATGGGATGGAACTTTAATTACTATAGTCTCTTTGAAGATAATGGAATGTCTAAAAGTGAAAGAGGGGTTACTAGGTTATAGACATGTTAAGTGAGATAACTAAGGTGCAAAATGTTAGCTTATAAAAGAAATAAAAAGTTAACTCTTCTCTTTATTCATGCTAAGGCCTAAGATTTCTTTGAATGTGAGTAAAGCTGACATTATTGAACTTAATAGAATTTAGATCAACTCTCGAAAAGAGAAATAAATCATCTGTAAAAAAATAAGTTATGAATTCTTACCTTCCTACACTTATGGTAGAATTTGAATTCCAATTTATTCTAAATAACATGGCCAATAAATCTATTAAGGACCTCCATACCTATGGTGAACAAATAAGGAGAAATTGGTCACTTGGCCTTAGCCTTTTAATACTTTTGATGACTTTGGTAGGTTCTCCATTCACTAGAATACTAAAGGAGATAGTGGAGATTCATTTCTTATTCCAAGAAATGAATCTATAGGGAATGCCAAATGCATAAAGAGAATTAAGAATGAAATTCTAATTAATGGAATCAAAGTTTTTATGAAAATCAATTTTGATAACATAATTTTTTCTTGAATTTTTCCTGTTATGATTCTTAAAATGTCCTACGCAATAAGAATGTTATCACCTATTTGCCTTCCCTTGATCAAGGCTCCTTAGTAAGGGTTGATGTAATTGTTAAGAACAATTTTAAGTCTAGAAGACAAAATCTTAGAAATAATTTTATAAATTTATTGAAACAAGAAATAGGCCCAAAGTTCTTTAAGGAAGAAGAATTAAGAGCCTCAAAGAAAAGAGTTATGAAGGATTTCTCTGAGATCTTTCAACATCCTCCTTTAATTAAAGAATTCCACTCCTACTTTAGTAACACATACTTTGGTATAAGGTAAGTTTCCTTGAAGAAAAGGTCATTAAAGCCATCCGAGGTTGGGGTCTTGTTAGGCTTAAGAGGAAATAGGCTTACTTAAAATTTGAGGCATTAATAGGTCTGACGACCAAGACGTTTGTTTCACTAGTTATGATCTACTCAATAAGGAATGACTTAAGGATATGCATTAAAAAGGAGCAAAGAGAGGAAGTACCGAATAGATCAAAGAAAATTTTATATGTTCTAAGCAATAAATCATATTGAGAAGTGATAAAAAAAACCTTCATGATTTTGAATGGAAACGATTCTGTTGTAATTCCTTCTCAAAAGCTTAATTATGGGAAAAAAAAACCATAAATTCTTATCACCATCTCTAAGCTATTGAATATTTGATCTTTGTTTTAGGATTGAAAAATTAATGTCGACTACTTTTATATAGTTCCTTAATGCAAATTTCCTTTTTTTCCTTTCTATTAACATTCAAAGGAGAGCAATAGAGGTTATTTTAAGAAATGATGAGTTTAGCTTTAGTATTAATAACTCTTATTGTAAATTACCAAAGTTTTAAAATTGAGAACCTTAAGTTCATTCCTAATTTTTTGAAGCTTCCTCATGTATAAGAAAGACTTTTTGCAGCTTTAATCACAACTTGTATAAAGCCCTCATTGTTTACCAAGAAGTTGTTAACTCTAGAAGCTCCTAAAAAGTTAGTTAGATATATTTTGCATTTCCACTGGGATATGGTCAGAGAAAAGAGGATTATTAAATAGAGCTTTACTTTCAGAAAAGGAAGTAAGCTATAAGGTATTAACCAGAGCCCTATTAAGCTTTTTCCTAAGAAACCATGTGCCTTATTTCTTGTTGTTCTAATTATAAAATTGCCCCTCCATATTGGGGTTAAGTACTTCAATGCTAGAGATACATTGAAGGAATCATTAGTGAGGTTTTTAACTGAAGCATTCTCTTATGCTTTAGAAAAGTAAGCTACACTATTAAAGCCTCTAAGGATGAGCTAGGGGTGTTTATTCCTACATGGATGTCGTTCAATTTATTCCTTAAGGGAATTCTTTTAAATGCTAAGTTGAAAACATGAATAAAAAAACATGAATCATTGCCTTAATATACAGCCCTGATGGTGAGATGGATGAACCAATCAGTTGTTATACAATTGAATACCTTAATCTTGTTTGAGTAAAAAAAAAAAACCTCTATTATACCATTATAATGGAATTGGTGATTAGAAATGATATTCCAATTATCCCTTAAGAATTTCATATTCTTATATTTTGGCTCCTTGATCTTGGTTTCCAAAACTTTAATAAGAAAAACCTTAGTATCATATAAATAATCATACACTGTTTGTTATTTATTAGCATTATTAAGCCCTCTAACATTCTCAGAGATTACAAAGGCAAGGGAGAAGAAAGGAATTCTAGTTATTTCCTCTAGTTTTCCTATTAGATTTCTTTTGAGAGTTAGGCTTGAATCCATTCTCCTTATAATAAATAGTTGCTAAATGTTTAATGGACTATATTTTACGCCCATATTCAGTGTGTTTGGTTTATTTGAGAGTTTTATATGGTTTTTGGAACTTATTTTTATTTCTAGTTTGTTTTCATGTCTCGGTTTCCTTCATGGATTAAAAGAGTGAAATTCAAGTGAAATCAATGCAGAAAATATAAGAATTAGAGCGATTTTAAAGGTTGACACCTTTGCAAAGATGTACACTCTTATGGAGTAACATACATGGCCATGTAAGGAAATAAATGACTATAAAGGTGTAAATCTTCAAAGATTTTGTATTTTTCTGTGTGAAGATACATACCCATATAAGTAACATATATAGTCGTGTATCATACATGTTTAATCTCCTAGAAACTTTTAAATTCTTGAATTTAAGTTGTTTTTTAGATGCACGGTCAGAAGAATAATTGAAAAGAAAAGAATCTATGAGGTATATATCTCCCTTTTCTCTAATGTAATATCCTTGAAACTTTGATGAATGATTGTTCTTTATCGAATCTTATTTAGTCCAATTCATATAGGTATTTAGGCCACATTTACATTCATTTTGTATATTCATTCATTTATTTTTAGTATCATTTTTAGGTTTATTTATTTAATTTTGTTGAATTTGTTATTTATTTTATCTTTTCTTGTTTTTTCGTAGAAAACATAAGGTTTGGCTTCAAATCACACCTAATCTACCATGGCGAAGAATTTACAACTCCAAAAGCAACATCAGCCTGAGGAAAACGATGTAACAGAGAAATAGGAGGAGGAAAACGCCATCAGGAAAAGATAGACAAAACGATAGCACATCAGAGAACAAAAACGCAGCAGATGGGAATTAAAAATGACAGTTAGCAAACATTAGCCATTAGTAATAAAAAGAGTAAAACGATAGCAGAGATAGGGGAAAAACGCAAGTTTGGAATAATTTGGCTCGGTACGTTGATTTTAGGGAAAAGGTTGGATGCACGAAGGAGATGCTGCAGCTATAAGACCTGATGCATGATGCGCGACACATAGAGACAAAATGAAAAAGAGAGAAAAAGGCAGCAGATTGGAGAAAGGAAGGAAAAACACGCAGGAAAGAGAACCATTCCCATACGACAACGCTTTACAGACCTGGATTTTGTCGTTTATGTCCAATACTCACCATAGTTCTTCATTCCTTACTCCTCTAATGTCTATTCTCCTTGTTTTGATATGTATTTTGTTGAAAATGAACATGAGTGAGTAGATTTCTTATTGGGTTTCAAAGATGGGAGGTAGTTTTCGAATTTCTACATGATTTGATTCTAAATTTTATTCAATAAAATTGATTCATGGCTATTGATTCTTATTTTGAGTATTATTGTTCTTGTTATGTGTTAGGCCTCACATAATTTGTATCGAAATTATTGGTTGAAGAACCGAAAGGTGAAAATCGGTAGTGGAAAACCAAAATTAAGAACTTATAGGTTTAGACCTAGATATAAGCAACAATTTGTGAGAGGAATTACCAACTAGATAAAAATCTTAATGGGTTTTAGTTAATTTCATGAGTCACGATAGTCGGGATTGATTTTAACTATGATACTTTTTTGACATCTTAATAGAGAATCATAGATAATTTAGATTTAGTTTCCTTCAAAGTTTAGGGATCAAGATCATTGAATAAACCAGAAGAGAATAATTAGAAGTCGATCACGAAACCAAATTTAAAAACTGCTTTTTACATGTCTGATTTATTCCTTACAGCCTCATACTGTATAAGCTGTGCGGTTATTCTGTTTACTTTAAGATTAGTTTTAGCAATTTGTTTATTAATTAATTTCTCAATAATCAACATTTAAGTGATCAACCTAAATAATTGAATGATTTTAGCCTAGTAATTGTTCAGTAACTCCTTGTGGATCGATACTCTTACTTCCTTATCTACTTGTGTGACCCGTACTTGTGAGGCCTCGGACAAGTTTTGGCACCGTTATCGGGGAATTTCCTTTGGGCAATATTAGGCAACCAATTGTTTGGTTACTTTGGGCATTTATTTTTCATTATCATTTTTTTAATTTTCATTTTGTTTACTTTTTCCTTATAGCTTATTTCTTCACTCGGAGTATTCTTTTTATTTTTGAATTGCAAGTGATTCCTTTTGTATATGAGACATTCTCACAATGTAGAAAACTTGTTATTTGATCCAGAAATTGAAAAGACCATTAAGGCACTCCAAAAAGCTACAAAACAACAAATAGCACAAGCTGTACGGAGTAACCATCGAACAGAAACCAAACCTGCTGATACTACAAGTGAGCAAGTAATGGTAGAATAAAGGCAAAATGGTGGGAGAAATTAGAGAACCATGTGGGACCATGCCATACCAAACTTTGAGGATTACCAATCGAGCATCATGACACCTCCAATTACACCGAATAACTTTGAACTAAATACCAAAATTGTGCACATGGTCCAACAATCCTAATTTGGAGGCAACCCTTTAGAAAATTCCCACGTTCATTTAGAGAAGTTCATTAAGATATGTAACATGTTGAAGTAGAATGGGGTATCTGATGATGCAATTCGCCTTAGATTATTCCCTTTTTCTTTGAGGGATCGTGCAAGTGAATGGCTCTACTCTCTACCTCCAGGGTCTATAACTACGTGGCAAGAGTTATCCTAAGCTTTCCTAACACAACACTTTCTCCCAGCAAAGACCACACAACTGAGGGGTGAAGTGCATTCCTTCCTACTAAGAGAAGATGAATCTATGTATGAAGCATAGGAGAGATTCAACGAGCTATAAAGAAAATGCCCCTACCACATGATTTAGAAATGGATGCTTGTGCAGATTTTCTACAATGGGCTTTCTCCAATTATCAAAAGCATTATAGATACAACTGTAGATGGAGACTTCATGGCAAAAACTGAAGATGAAACTCATTCACTCCTAGAAAGGATTGCTCACAATAATTACCAATGGACTGGAAGCAGGGGGCATTTAAAGCAAAAGACTAAGAAGATTGCAGGAATGTTTGAGGTTGATGCATTATCAATGATGAATGCTAAATTTAAAGCCTTGACAAAGAGAATAGATAAAATGGATAAGGTTACTGTGATGGTGGAAAACAGCGCACAGCCTGTGCATGAACTGCAGCAATTTGCACAGCCCATGTATGATTTTTAGGCTTATGGATAAGACATTGTGGTTGAGCAAGCTAATTTAGTGGTAAACTATGGAGCTAAACCGCAAGGAGAAGCCTTCTTCAACACATACAACCCTAAGTGGAGAAAACACCCCAATTTCTCTTGATCCCAACAACCCAGACAGCCACAAAATTTCTCAAACTAGCCTCATTACTCTTCCCACCCTCAAAACCAACCTCATTTTCGAGCCCAGCAATAAAACTTCAATAGGGGTCCTCTAGGATTCCAAAACGCAAAACTTCAAGCCCGTTCACAACCCTCAAAAGCTCAAGAGTAGAAACTATCTTTAGAGTCCATAGTGGAACTAATTCAGTAGCTTAGTTCTAAGGTAGATCAACTTGCTATACACAATAAGATGTTGGAGACTCAGATTACTCAACAATCTAGTACATCAAGAAGGGATAAGGTTAAATTACCTGCACAACTAAAAAAATCCTAAGGAGACTGTTAATGTAGTGATTTTGAGAAGTGTAAAGGTTTTAGAACTGACGGTGGAAAGCAATGATAAAGCAGCAAGTAAGGAAAGATCTGATTATGTCCCAGCTACACAACCTGTATAGAATGAACCAAAAAATGTTGGAACTGAAAATGCACTCCACCTCCTCCTTACAAGCCACCTATCACATTCCCATAACGTTTTCAGAAGGCTTAGCTAGATAAACAATTTGGAAATTTTTTGGAAATCCTCAGAAGCTATACATCAGTATTCCCTTCATGGAAGCTCTCACACAAATGCCAACCTACGCAATATTTTACAGAATAAGCTGCCATCAAAGTTAAGGGATCCTGGAAGCTTCTCCATTCCTTGTCAAATCGGAAGCACAAACATCAGTGAGGCTTTATTCGACCTTTGT
>JANSVA010000217.1:32249452-32262741 GCA_025504915.1 Erythroxylum reticulatum | reverse complement strand
CGGTCGTACCCAAACAATAATATTCCAGAGGGAAATGCACCTAAGATTAAATATTTCGAGCCGGCTTCCGGATATTGTCTTTCACTTAATAAATTCGTGATTTAAACAAGTGGTGTGATAAGTGACACTTGTCACTTGCCACATGTCACTCTATCAAGGTCTCATCTTGTTCTTGTATTAACAAGTCCATTTGTCTCCAATTTCTACTCCAATTGTCTCCCAATTTTCAATAACATAAGTCATTAAATCTTAAAGTCACATATTAAAATGTCTACTATCTTTTGACATTTATTTCTACCACTATTCATCAATTGTTTTGCTACTTGGCATTTTTCCTAGTCTAAAAATACCCTTAAATTTTAGAAAATTCTCAAATTTTACCAAAAATTATGACTCAATAAATATACTCTCCAAATCAATTCTTAACACATACAATTCACAATCCAAATATAATCACATTTATAGATCAATTATACCTTAAAAATGTCAATGAATGTATGTTTAATGATTTCAGTGTGCAAAAATCAATATTTACATGTGTGTATGATAACATTATGCATGAGCATGAAATGCAATTTTCAAAAATCTCATTATTATTTTCTCAATTACATAAATCCAGGGTTCTAACCCTTAGTATGGGAAAGTTTGAGTTAATTACTGAGTTTAAAAGAATTGAATACAAGACCTAGATATTCGATAGAATTATTGAAAGATTATGATTTTACAAATAAGTACTATCCTGGTAAAGCTAGTGTGTATAGGATGCATTGAACATGCATTGTACATATTCCATATATACATATGTGCATAAATGAATACTTATAATTGTGCAAAGTTGTGATGTGTATAAATATGTATGTTTTGCATGATATAGAGGAACATGTAGAACGTCGTCACCTAGACATTATTGGTACTTCGAGGCAATAGTTTCTGGAGCAAACGGTGAGTGACCTAGACGGTCTCACTTAATTAATTGTTTGTTTTATATTATGTTTTAAATTGTCTTATGAATGTGATTTGATTGTGTTGATTCCAGACTATAAAGGTTTGAGGCTTTTGATGTATGAATGTGATAATTGAAATGCTCTTTGTATGTGAATATGGAAAAATACATTATTCTCAACAATTTGTTGAATGCTAGACCCATAGTTCGATGAAAAATATGTATTGTGAATGTAATGTGATTGTGTAAGTGAAATCAAATGATTGAGTGAATATAAGAATGTGAAGCATTTCATACATGAATGCATGATCAGATAATGAGAGTTGTGACTTGAGTAGCCACCGAAAATGAGCTTAAAGCTCCAAATGCAATTAAGAGTTGAAGGCTCACTATGTATAATGAGCCTTATATCCCTAACGGATAAGGGATAGTATCAATGAGCCCAGTATCTACAATGGATATAAGACATTTTTAGGCACTCGGTTACAACAACATAATAATTGGAAATGAGTCACATGATCATTTCATATACAAGTTATTACGTTTGTTTGATTGATTGAAATGTATGGTTGGATTGTATTTAAATGAGAATGTGATACTTATGTAAAATGCAAAGATGTGAATTATATGTTTACATGTGTGATGTATTGTATGAATTGAGTGAACCACCGATGATGGTTACCTCATTAAGTTCACAAAACTCACTAAAATTGCAACGTTAATTTTTCAGGACCAACAGAGGACTTTAACTACTAAGAGAGTCTACAAGAAGCAATATTTTTGTACTTTTGTGAAGAAAAAATGGCTCAAAGTTGGTCAACTGGGACTGAAGGATTTAGTTAGACATTTTGTATAACTCCTCTTTTATGTAGCAAATTTTGCATTAGGTTTGGATCATGTACATTATTTAGTCGAATTCATATAGGTATTTAGGTCATATATACATTCATTTTGCATATTCATTCATTCATTTTAGTCCCAATAACCTAGACAGCCATAAAATTTCTCAAACTAACCCCATTACTCTTCCCATTCTTAAAACCAACCTCACTTTCTAGCCTAGTAATAAAACTTTAATAGGACCCCTCCAGGATTCCGAAACGCAAAACTTCAAGCCCCTTCACAATCCTCATAAGCTCAAGAACAGAAACCATCTTTGGAGTCTATAGTGGACCTCATCCAGCAGCTTAGTTATAAGGTAAATCAACTTGCCATACACAACAAGATATTGGAGACTAAGATTGCTCAACAGGCTAGTACATCAAGAGGGGGTAAGGGTAAATTGCCTACAAAACCAAAAAATTCCAAGGAGACTACTGATGCAGTAATTTTGAGAAGTGGAAAGGTCTTAGAACAGATGGTGGAAAGCAACAAGTAAGGAAAGATATGATTCTATCCCAGCAGCACCACCTGTCCAGAACGAACCAAAAAAATGCTAGAACTGAAAAATACACTCCACCTCCTCCATATAAGCCACCCATCCCATTCCCACAACATTTTCGGAAGGCTCAGCTGGATAAACAATTTGGGAAATTTTTGGAAATCCTAAAGAAGCTATACATCAGTATTCCCTTCACGGATGCTCTCACATAAATGCCAACCTATGCAAAATTCTTGGAGGCATTATTGTCAAATAAAAGGAGGTTAGAGGAGTAAGAAATAGTAGTGTTGACAGAAGAGTCCAATGCTATTTTACAAAATAAGCTGCCCACTAAAGTTGAGGGATCCCGGAAGCTTCTTCATTCCTTGTCAAATCGGAAGCACAAACATCAATAAGGCTTTATGCGACCTTGGTGCAATTGTAAGTCTCCTACCTCTTTTTGTATGTCAAAAGCTTGATATAGGATAACTTAAGCCTACTACAATTTCCCTCCAACTTGCTGATAGGTCAATCAAATACCCTAAAGGCATTTTAGAAAATATACCTTTGAAAGTATAGAACTTCTTTATCCTAGTAGATTTTGTTGTCTTGGAGATGGAAGAAGATACAAATATACCCATTATCTTAGGGAGACCTTTTCTTGCTACTGCAAGAGCTATTATAGATGTCAACAATGGGAGAATGACTTTGAAAGTTGGGGAGGAAAAAGTAGAATTTAATTTAGGAAAGGCAATTAAGGAAAAAGATGAGGGAGATTCATGTCTTAGAGTTGATAAGGAAGTTAGAAGTCAATTTACGAAGTCCAAACCTGATGATTTGCTGGAAATTTTTCTAGTGCATTCAATTTTAGTCGGAACCCATCAGTCAGAAATTTCAGAGTTGCTGCAGACGCTAGCAGTATAACTTGTGCAGAGGAGCGCACAACTTGTGTAGTCAAAATAGATCACTGTACTAGATTTGAAACAAGAAGAGCCACCAACTATTGAACTAAAGCCCCTACCCTCCAATCTAAGGCATGAATTTTTAGGACCCAATAGTACTTATCTAGTCATTGTTAATGCAAATTTGAGTACTGTGCAGATTAAAAAATTAATAAAGGTCTTCAGAGAGTATAGGAAAGCGATTGGCTAGCAAATTTTAGACTTAAAGGGAATAAGTCCAGCATTTTGTATGCATCAGATCAATTTGGAGGAAGATGCAAAGCTAATTCGGGAACACCAAAGAAAGCTCAACCCAAATATGAAGGAGCTCGTGAAGAAAGAAGTGCTTAAAGTTCTAGCTGTAGGAATTCTCTATCTGACTTCCAACAGTACATGGGTAAGCCCAGTCCATTGTGTCCTTAAAAAGGGAGGTATGATAGTGGTAACAAATGATAATAATGAGCTGATTCTAACTAAAATTGTAACAGGTTGGCGTGTGTGTACAGATTATAGGAAATTAAATAAAGCCACAGGTAAGGATCATTTCCCTTTACCCTTTATTGATCAAATGTTAAAGAGGCTAGCTAATCATGATTACTTCTATTATTTGGATGGTTATTTTGGTTTCTTCCAAATTCCCATCCACCATAATGATTAAGAAAAAAACGACATTTACATGCTCTTATGGTACCTTTGCTTATCGAAGGATGCCATTGGGTCTGTGTAATGCCCTAGCTACCTTTCAAAGGTACATGATGACAATCTTTTCTGATTTCATTGAGGAAATTATGGAAGTTTTCATGGACAATTTTTTAGTATATGAGGTTTCATTTGATTCATGTTTATCTAACCTTGGCAAAGTTTTGAGTAGGTTTGAAGAATAAACTGGAAAAAGTGTCATTTTATGGTGCAAGAAGGAATAGTACTTAGTCATCTTGTTTCTAATCGAGGGATTAAGGTGGACAAGGCTAAGACCGAAGTGATATCAAATTTACCCCCACCTACCTAGGTTAAGGAAGTCAGAAGTTTTTTGGAGCATTCTGGTTTTTATAGAACATTTATCAAAGATTTTTCTAAAATAGCTAATCCTTTGACAAATCTATTGAATAATGTTATCCCTTTTGTGATTGATGATGCCTTTTTGAATTCTTTTCACAAGTTAAAAGAAGCCTTAATTTCTGCTCCAATTCTTCAACCTCCAGATTGGTCTCTACTGTTTGAAATTATGTGTGACACCTTTGATTTTACTATAGGAGATGTGCTTCAAAAAATGAAGGATAAAGTAGTTCATGCTATCTATTATGCAAGTAAAATGCTCAATGATGCACAATTGAACTATGCAACTACTAAAAAGGAACCCCTAGTTGTGGTGTTTGCGATGGATAAGTTTAGGTCCTACAAAATTGGCTCAAAAGTAGTTGTCTATTCAGATCATGCTGCTATTAGGTACCTACTTGTAAAGAAAGAAGCTAAACCAAGGCTAATACGATGGATACTTCTCCTTTAAGAATTTGATTTGGAGATAAAAGACAAGAAGGGGGCAGAGAACATGGTTGTAGATCATCTATCAAGGCTTTCAAACTTAACTTATCAATTGGATTTAGATGATAATTTTTATGATGAGAATTTGTTTTTTCTTATAGGTACTCAGCGCACAGACTGTGTAGATCTAAACGAGTTTTGTTGTGTTGTTAAATAACTAGCAAAAATTTTACCTTCCATTGTTCCTTGGTACGCAGACTTCATGAATAACTTGGTCACTAGAGTTACACCACCTGATTTGTCCTACCAACAGAGGAAGAAATTGTTCTCTGATTTGAAGTATTACATATGGGAGGAACCATATTTATTTCGAAGATGCAATGATGGAATTATTATGTGATGTTTGCCAAGAGAATAAGCTAAACAAGTGTTGATAAATTGCCATTCCTCGCCTTATGGAGGACATTTTAGTTCAAAAAAGATAGCAGGCAAGGTGCTACAAGCATGATTTTATTGGCCAATACTTTTTCAGGATACAAGGAATTTTACTCAAGCATGTGACCGATGTCAAAGAACTAGAACCATTTTAAGGAAGCATGAGATGCCAACGCAAGGAATTTTGGAAGTAGAACTCTTTGACATGTGGGGATTGGACTTCATGAGGCCTTTTCCACCTTCTTTTAGTAACAAGTTTATTTTAATGAGAGTATATTACGTCTTGAAATGGTTAGAGGCTATTGTTTGTCCAACTTGTGACATAAAAGTGGTGCTAACATTCCTTAAGAATAATATTTTCATAAGGTTTGGGACCCCGAGGGCCATATTAAGTGATTATGGGACTCACTTTGTCAACTGTTCCTTCGAGAATTTGCTATAGAAATATGGTGTCTATGATAAGCAAGCGTTAGCTTACCATCCTCAAGCTAACATTCAAGCTAAAATTTCTAACCAAGAGATCAAATTTATGTTGGAGAAGACAGTTAATTCATCAAGGAAGGACTGGTCTTTGAGACTTGATGATTCTCTATGGGCATACAGGATGGTGTACAAGACCCCTACAGGGATAACTCCATATAGATTAGTTTTTGGTAAGTCTTGCCATATTCCAGTGGAACTTGAACACAAAGCTTATTGGGCAATAAGGAAGCTGAATATGGATTTTAAAGAAGCAAGTGTTAAAAGACTGTTGCAACTGAATGAGTTGAAAGAATTAAGGCATGACGCTTATAAAAGTGCCAGAATCTACAAAGAACGAATTAAAAGATGGCATGATAAGAACCTTGTAAGGAGGGAATTCAAAGAAGGAGATTTGGTGCTACTCTTTAATTCAAGACTAAAAATATTTCCTGGAAAGTTAAAGTCTAGATGGTTCGGGCCGTTCAAAGTGGTGAAGGTTTTTCCTTACAAAGCAATGGAGATAGAAGACCCAAAAATTGGAATTTTCAAGGTCAATGGACAACGTTTAAAGCCATATATGGCTAGAGCTCAAATCAAGAAAGGGACAGCTTACTCCCTTTCTAGTCCAAAGCCTTGAGAGAAGAATTCAAAGTCTAGCTACATACTTTAAACAAGCACTTATTGGGAAGTAACCCAAGTTTCTTTCCTTTTCTTTTTGGTTCATTTATTTATTTTTAGTATTGTGCTTCCATTTTTCCAAACTCAAGTTAATAATTCTCAATTATTTTTCTTGAAGGAACAACAACTTGGGATTGTGGATGAAGAGAGGATTTGGTTGGAAACACACTCACTGTCACGGTCCAGAAAAGGTCTCATTAAACTTTCTTTTATAATTCTACAGTAATGTTTAATTGATAAATGAGTGTGGTTTGGATGAATTTGGTGTTTGATTTTTTTTGTGCATTGTGTGAAATTTTATAGATGAGTTTTTACATCTTGTATTTTTCTCCATGCCAGCCCTTTTCTATTCTTTTTCTAATGATACAATGCAGGTTAAATAATACCCACAGGCTGTGCTCTGCTATTCCTAGTTTGCTTATCCTTTCTTGAACTCATTTCTATTTGGCTTATTTGACATTGAGGACACTATCAACTTTGAGTTTGGGGGGGTGACTGGATTTTTTTTCTTCTTTTGCAATTCTTTTACATGCATTGATATTTATTTATTCCTTCATGGTATATATTCAAAAAATATTTTTTTTTCTGCCTTATCTATAGATGAATAGGAATTGTTTGGAAAAGCAATTGAATCCATTTTTAAATTGGTTTGTGGATTGGAAAGTTCCTGATTGGTGCAAGAATCTTAGGAATTTGCTTTTGTTTATATTCTTTTAATTGGAGATCTTCCTAATTCTTGTTGGACATTTAGAGAACTTAAAAGGAATTTTCTTGGCAATTTGTAACTTGTTGACATCTCACCAATCCTAGAACAAGCTTTCTAATCCTATCGAGGCAAAATCTTAGCATTTATTAAAGAAGGAAATGATTTAGGCACCGTTCTTTATTATCTAGCCTAAATGACTTTTAGCTTGCTCACCTTTATTTCCCTTGGAACCCCTTTGAGCCTTATACATTATCCTAATTTTTCTTGGTACCCTTAACTAAACCGAGCCTAGGACCTTAATTTCCTATCCTTTCATGTGGTTTGATTGTTTAAGATTTGTGATGTTTTGGAATGTGTATAATTTTGATATATGAAAAAGAAATAAAAAAGAATTGCATCCAAGAGTTGTTTATTTGTTCCCAACTATGAAAAGGAGAAATTTGAAGTGCCAAAAATATGCAATGAATGGATTTTGGGGGAAGTTTTCCTAATTTGTGGAGACTTGATGTTGTTTATACGTGGACCAAGCCTATTTAAATGCATTTGGAGATGGGAGCTTATAATCATTTGAGATATTTGGATGTCAATTTTATATTTCCTTATATATTCAAAAAAAGAGAAAAATATATATATTAAATTTATGCATGTTTTCTACATTTGCATGTTTTAAATAATCATTCCCCAATTTTTTTTAGCCCTTTTTTCCCCTTTCTTTGCTTTAAACTCGCATTACACACCCAATAGCCCCATTACAACCTAGTAAGACCTATTGATCCTTCAATAATAAATGTTACATTAGTTGAGATAGGTTAGGATGTCTTGCCTATGGGATTGGTTAATTAATTATATCATCATTATGTATAAGATACTTGGGTTATAAGTTATTGTAGAACCTATTTTAGTTTTCTTTGCTTCATGCAAAATGAAGGGTAGAACCTATTTTAGTTTTCTTTGCTTCTTGCAAGATGAGGGTTTTCTATAATGGATCAAAGGTTAAAGGAATATTGGCTTGAGTAATTTCTTAGTTTCTTGTACCATTAAGGTGGGAATGGTTTGAATGGAAAGGTTAAAAGTGAATTTGAGCGCTTGGATTTACAGTTTTTATAATTCCTTGGATAAGCAGCTTTGAAAATGTTTTCTCAATCTTTATTTTGCTTGGGGACAAGCAGGAGTTCGAGTTTGGGGGCATTTATTTAGTCCAATCCATATAGGTATTTAGGTCATATTTACATTCATTTTGCATATTCATTCATTCATTAGCATTTTTAGGTTTATTTATTTATTTTCATGGAGTTTGTTATTTATTTTATCTTTTCTTGTTTCTTCGTAGAAAGCATGAAGTTTGGCTTCAAATCACTCCTAATCTACCATGGAGAAGAATTTACAACTCCAAAAGCAGCAACAGCCTGAGGAAAATGATGTAGCAGAGAAATAGGAGGAGCAAAATGCCATCAGCAAAGACAGACAAAACGGCAGCATATGAGAGAACAAAAATGCAACAGATGGGAATTAAAAATGACTGCTAGTAGACACCAACCATTAGTAATAAAAAGAGTAAAACAGTAGCAGAGATAGGGAAAAAACGCAAGTCTGGAACAAATTGCCTCAATACATTGATTTTGGGGAAAAGGTCGGACGAGCGAAGGAGATGCTGCAGCTGCAAGACCTGACGCACGATGCGCGGAGACAAAATAAAAAAGAGAGAAAAAGGCAGTGGATTGGAGAAAGGAAGGAAAAACATGCAAGAAAGAGAGCCATTCCCAGACGACGCTGCTTTCCAGACCTGGGTTTTTGACATTTATGTCCAAGACTCACCAGAGTTCTTCGTTCCTTGTTCCTCTAATGTCTATTCTCCTTGTTTTGATATTTATTTTGTTGAACATGAACATGAGTGAGTAGATTTCTTATTGGGTTTCAAAGATGATATGTAGTTTCGAATTTTGACAGGATTTGATTCTAGATTTTATTCAATAAAATTGATTCATGGCTATTGATTTTTGTTTTGAGTATTATGGTGCTTGTTATATGTTAGGCCTCACATAATTTGTATCAAAATTATCGGTTGAAGAACCGAAAGGTGATTAGACCTAGATATAGGCAAAAATCTTTTAGAGGAATTACCAACTAGATAAAAATCTTAATGGGTTCTAGTTAATTTTATGAGCCACGATAATCAAGATTGATTTTAACTACGATACTTCTTTGACATCTCGATAGAGAATCATAGATAATTTAGACTTAGTTTACTTCGAAGTCTAGGGATCAAGATATTATTAAATAAACCAGAAGAGAATAATTAGAAGTTGATCACGAAACCAAATTTGAAACCTGCATTTTACATATATGAATTATTCCTTATAGACTCATACTACATAAGTTGTACGGTTATTCTGTTTGCTTTAGGATTAGTTTTAGAAATTTGTTTATTAATTAATTTCTCAATAATCAACATTTGAGTGATCAGCCTAAATAATTGAATGATTTTAGCCTAGTAATTGTTCAGTAACTCCTTGTGGATCGTTACTCTTACTTCCCTATCTAATTGCATGACCCATACTTGTGGGGCCTTGGACAAACCTCTAAAGTAATCATTATGTTTTCTCATCATAAGTTTATAATTATGTTTCCCACTCTAACTTCAGAAGAATAATTGAAAAGAAAAAGAATCTATGAGGTATATATCTCTCTTTTCTCTAATGTAATATCCTTGCAACTTTGATGAAAGATTGTTCTCTATCCAATCTCTAAAGTAATCTTCATGTTTTCTCATCATAATTTTATAATTATGTCTCCCACTCTAACTTTGACTATAATTGCTTCTCTTTTTCATCTCCTCTTTGTAATTTCCTTTTATATTACGAATTATGGTTTCTAAAATATACATGGTCACTATGACATAATTATAAACTTATGATGAGAAAACGTGAAGATTACATTAGAGATTGGACAGAGAACAATCTTTTATCAAAGTTTCAAGGATATTATATTAGATAAAAGGGAGATATATACCTCATAGATTCTTTTCTTTTCAAGTATGATAACATATATATTCTAGAAATCATAATTCATAATACAAAAGGAAATTACAAAGAGGAGATGAAAACAAGAAGCAATTATAGTCAAAGTTAGAGATAAAAGTTAGAGTGGGAGATAATTATAGACTTATGATGAGAAAACATAAAGATTACTTTAGAGATTCAATAAAGAACAATCTTTCGTAAGAGTTTTAAGGATATTACATTAGAGAAATGGGAGATATATACCTCATTGGTCCTTTTCTTTTCAATTATTCTTTTGAACTTTTGGTTTTTGTTTTGTTTTCTATGTTTATGAACTAAGTTTGCTTAGTTACTAGTTATGATAAGCCATAATTTGGACTGGATATTATGACTTGATATTTTATTTAATGCAATTGTATTGATTGATTCATTATGATTCAATCATTCATTTTTATAATTGAATTAATATTTCTAGGATATTAGTTCAATATATGATTTCATATGATTGAGATTGAGAAGTCCTTTTATATGAATAAATATACCATTAATTGGAAGGAGTTGAATGCCAACCTAGAAATAGGTCAATATAAATCTCTGGATTAGGATTGAACTTAAAAGTAAAATTCACAAAATGAGTAACGGAATCTTTACAATTGTAACTAGAAAAATGTTTTAGTTAACTAACCGAGGATGAATAGTTAATAATCTTGTGAAATATATTAATTTAAGGTAGGGATTTTCACAATCCAATGACTAATAATCGAACTGCATGACAAAATATTAATATTTAAGAAATCTTAGAGGGATTCATTACCTAGATAATAGATATTTGATATTGAGTAATCTTAGTGTTATTTGCATTTTAGTTCAATATTGTGTTAAGTTCTAGGTCAGTTTATTACTAGATTAAGCACTCATCCTATTCGTTGGTTAGATAATGTAAAAGAAGCTATTACTTGTATTTGTAATCCTTATAGAATTGACCTGTACTTGTTGATGTTAGCTACAACTATACCATACACTTATGGTTTAAAACATAAAATTTATATATCATGTTTTTGGCGCTGTTGCTAGGGACTAGAATATTAGAAAATCTTGCTTTTATTAATCTAGCCATTATTATTATTATGATCATCTTCTTTTATGTTTTATTTATTTATTTTGCCTTAGAGCTCCCTATCTTGATTTTGTATTTGTGGCCTATTTTTAAGGTTTGGAACTTATGGTTATGGCCACTAATCATAATTGAAGGATGGAAAGAATAATATTCCCATAGGGACTATGGTGTACTATCACTTATGGTAGTATCAAAAGCTTGGAACGAGAGGTATGGTGATATGTATACGAAGCTCAACCTGTGTGTTGTGTCATTTGTGGGGAACCATGAATATTAGGCATGAAACTATGTGTGAGCATCCAAATTACATGAAGAACTAACCTCAGGATACCCCATATAAGAATACTTATAACCCAGAGTGAAACAATTCTTACGACTATACATAAAATGATCATGCTTCATCTAAATTTCTAGAACAACAACATTAAGAGGATTATCAACGTCTTATAGATGTTGTCATGAAAGGCATTGCTTTACAAGTAACTACCCTTAATAGATTTAACGAGTAAGGTATTTTATCCAAATGCACCAAGCCAACTTTGAGGAAACATGCAAATAATATAACTTTATGGAGTAAAAAGGAGCTAGATTTTAAAGATATAAAAGCAGTTTGTATTTTAGGAGAGAAAGTAGAAGAGACGGTAGAGGAGATAGAGGAAGAAGACATGGAGGAAGCTACTACCTAATAAAAGAAGGAAGAAGAAAAGGAAGAGGAGAAGCAAGATGAGATAGAGGAAGATGAAGAGGAGGTATCCAATAAAGAGGCTATTAAGGAATTATCAGTAGTTGTCTTATGTACAAAAGGTTCTTATGTCCTATAAAACAAACTATCATCAATTAAAGATCTAAGGGGTTTTATTTAATTTGATACCGTATGTCTTTATTATCTTATGGCATGTGGCTTACTTATAGGCTATTGAACTTTAATATGGGATGACCAATGGAAGTAAGCCGCTAATTATAGATCTAGGTTAAAAGAAGAGCTTAGTGAGATGTACAACTATAAGACTTATAAAGAAGCGTTGTATGAGAGACAACTCAAGAATTATGATAGTTTTAATTGATTTAATTATATTTTTGGTTTTAATTTAAGATTTCATTCATTTTGAACATGTTTTATATTAGTTTATAAAGCATTGATATTTAAATTTACCAAATTTTCATGTTTGAGGTATGCTTTATTTGACTCTCTTTGACTTTGAGTGAAAAAATTTAAAGTGTTAAGGTAGACATGAGCATACACAACGTATATAAAAATCTCATCATTGCATGTTCGTGTATATAAAAATCTCATTTTGCATATTTTACATGTTTCAATGATTTACAGTCACCGGACACACCATGGACATGGTTGGAACTTTCAAAAATTTACACTCATGGTCATAGAGAGTTAAATGGGTGTGGGACATGCCCGTTTACCTTAATCCTCTCAATTTATATGCACGTGTATTAAATTATATCAAAACAATTAATAAATAAAAAAAAGGAACTTGTGGGATTGATACCCCATATTTTTAGATAGAAAATTAAGCAAATATGAAATGCATGATACAAATTATGCCTCAAAGACAAAAAGAAGTCGATTTGCTTTATAAAAAATAATAAATGGCTTTTTGAAAAATACAAAAAATTTATTGAGATAAAGCACAGACTCCTAGAGGCATAGAACTCTCTTCTTAACAAACACACTACAAATGACATCACACGAGTGCTGTTATCTACCAAACATACACAATAAAATGACAGCCTTGTGGCTATCAAACGTAGACCAACACTATGGCGTTTTGCAGATGGGGTAAAGACCCGCGAGAAGAGTCTCCAGAAGTTTCCCAATTAGGGCAAAACATTGAGGGTGACGGGCGGTCTTCTTCTCCATACAGTTAGCATCACTCACTGACTTGAATCTTGCGACTTTCATAGTTCTATTTTTCTAGGCTTTAACTTTAGCCTGGGGTAGTCGCAGTAGCTAAACAAAGTGAGTCGTGGTGGGTGGATCAGCCGACGTTAGAACTCACCCCTGAGTTTCTTGATTCTTCTTGTTTTTCACTTGTTTTGTTGACATTACTTGATCCTCGTGGTGCTTTTTGTATTTTTTCCTGTAAAAAATCATAAATTTGATTAACTACCAAAACGTGCATACTTTTAGTTGAATTTAAATTATATTTG
>JANSVA010000217.1:32219643-32230339 GCA_025504915.1 Erythroxylum reticulatum | reverse complement strand
TGTAATTAGCTTATTATTATCAAGACTTAATTATCTAATTATAGGATGACTATTTACTCCTGTATTTGTAAATGATAATCGAGGTATTTATTAATTATAACGTAATAAGGAAAATAATTAAAAAATTTTAGATCGGTGTTAAAAATATCAAATATGTTATATTTATAAATATATGATTTAAGTTCAATAATAATAGTAGTAATAATTATAATAGTAGGATACGATATTCCATCGTCTGAGTTCCTATCGTCTTAATTTCCCATCGTGTTAGTTTCTATCGTCTTTGTTTCTATCGTCTTACTTTTGCATCTTCACATAAAAAGATCATAACTTTCAACTCAGATGTCCAAAAATTCCGTACTATATACCATTGGAAAGATAAAAAAAGATCTACAACTCTCAGAGCTTATCACAGTATTGTTACTCATCTGTACATAGAATAAATGTAAATAGTTAGCCATCCATACACATAATGAAATAAAACCGTAGAAGAAAAAAGATGAGCTTACCACAGATGTAAACCTGAAAGAGCAAACTCCAAACGGTGAATAAAATCAATGTTTAGCCTGAAGCAAAAGTAAGACGAAAGCGGGAGCAAACTAAGACGAAAGCTGAAGCAAAAGTAAGACGAAAGTAAAGCTCAACTGAAGCAAACTAAGACGGAAGTTGAAGCAAAAGTAAGACGACAGTGGAAGCAAACTAAGATGGAAGCTAAAGGAAAAGTAAGACGAAAGCGGAAGCAAACTAAGATGGAAATTGAAGCAATTGTAAGAAGAAAGCGGAACCAAACTAAGATCGAAGCTGAAGCAAAAGTAAGACGAAAGCTGAAGCAAACTAAGACGCAAGCTCAAGCAAAAGTAAGACGGAAACTGAAGCGAAAGTAAGACGGAAGCTGAAACAAAAGTAAACGACAACACAAGCAAAAGTAAGACGAAATAAACTAAGACGAAAGCAAAAGTGAGATCGAAGCGATATAAGACGAAGACCCTATACTACGTCCAATAATTAATCAGTTAAGGAATTTAATAATAATAATTATAATAATTGCCATCATAATAATCAATAAATAAATGAAAAAAATAAAATATCGAAATAATATAATTACTAATACTAAAGAAAAATCATTATACCAATAATTAAATTAATTACAAAAGTAAATTTATTTAATTATAAATATAATAAAATAGTATATAAGATTTATAATGATAAATAACCCCTTCTAAGAGATTTCTCTGTTTTTCCTTCCTATACCAAGTCCGCTTTACTATTTGTGTCTTTTACCCTAAGAAAAACCTATCTTTACCTCCTTCCAGTTGATGAATAAGTAATGCTTCATCTTGTATCATGGTGATTGATCATTAATGACGTATAATGTACTATAGAAATGGAAGAGATAATTTAGGTAGAAGATGAGCTAGATGTAAAATATTGAGACTTTGAAAATCTGAAAAATGTTCACTGAATATGCTTTAGTCTTTTAGCCTCTAAGAGTCTCAAAGGAGCTGAACTTAAAATTCGTGTTCTGACTTCGAGAGAAAATTTGGATTAATATAGATAGATTTTCGCAAAGTTGCCTTCTTGAGAGTTGTAGATCTTTCTTTTATCTTTCCAACGATCTATAGTATGGAATTTTTGGACATCTGGGGCAAAAGTTATGATCTTTTTACATGGAGATATAAAAGTAAGACGATAGAAACTAAGACGATAGAAACTAAGACGATGGAATATCGTTTCTTTTTTCAGATTATTTTTTCCCCTCATCTTATTATTCTAACTACATTTACAATTCATTTGTTCTTATTATCAATAAATTATGTATTTATTAATGATATTAAATAATATCATTAAATTCTTGATTATTATTAATTCTGTTCTTAATAAAAATAACGATTTATATATATATATATATATATTCCTTTATCTATAATTTATTTACAAATTAATATAACAGCAAAATTAAATTTTATTTATAATAATAATAATTATTATTACTATTATAATTATTACTACTATTATCAATCAACTTAAATCATATATTTATAAATATAACATATTTAATATTTTTAACACCGATCCAAATTTTTTTAATTATTTTCTTTATTATGTTATAATTAATAAATACCTCGATTATCATTTACAAATACAGGAGTAAATAGTCATCCTATAATTAGACAATTAAGAAAAGAAGAATATTATAATGGTAAGATATTTAGCTTTATTTCAGAGTTAGAAACTAAAGTAAAACACATAAAAGGACTATGTAGAAATTTACCAAAATTATATTTACCGTCATTTTATTTTCATAATACTGGTACTGATATATTTTTATGAAATAATTTTCTACAATTATTCTATAAATTCACTTTTGATACAATAGCTAATAAGATATTGTTCAAAACTCCCTGTCATCATTTGATAACAGTCAAACGACTTCATATTAATTATTATTACGTTATATTCTTTTACCCCTTTATTAATAACAAGCTTAATCACTATCAAAATATTTTACATTTACTCTTCACAATTCTAATATAACTTTATAAATTTTACCTACTCTTTTCTTATATTATAACCCACTAAATTTAGTGAGCATTATCACTGCGCATCGCGCAGTTTTACTCTGCCAGTGGACAATATAGGATCCATCACTCCCAAAGCACATAAGATCTACAAAGTGAGGACTAATATTAGATATTCAATCTTATAAGGCCTAATTAGTTTTTATTTATTATTAATTTTAATTAAAATAAATTTGATTAAAATTATAAATATGTTACATTATATTATTAAAACATTTTAAAATCTGTATATAAATAGACACGAACTTTATAGCAGCCAACACTCCTCTTTACACTACTTTTGGAGTTCTTTCAATGGAAACTTGTAAATAATAACTAGAAGCCAATCTCTTGTACAACGTTCATTGTTTATGATTAACCTATTTCACAAATCAGTATCTTTTAGGAATTGTTGGAAAGATTACAATAAATTGCAATTTATAATTAATATTTTGTAATAATTAAAGTATTCTTATTTAAAAATTTATGAAAATTTATTGTTTATTCTATTTCTCTTATAATAAAATGAATAATGGAGTAAATATACAATTTTCATCATATGGGTATATTAGAAAATTTTAAATCATGAAATATTTTGGTTTATTTAACCTTTTATAGTTGTTAAATCTTTGCTGTAGGCATTGTTTAGTAACAGTGGGAACGAGAATGCAGTCTTGATTCCCTAACTAGATAGAATAGGGAGGTTTTGATAAGCTAAGTTACGAGATGTAAATGTGTAACGAAAATATTGGAAATAAATTAAACTAGGAATAGATATAATATAAGCTAACCCATTATTAATGTTAATGAACCATTATAATAATTGAAAAGGTTTGATAATCGCACTTATTAGGATAGCAAAACAATGGTAGATAATTCTAAAGCAGTGAAGTACAAGATACTGAAGATACTTAGACACGTCTAAAGCAGTGAAGTAATCTTATTTAGTTATGGTGTTTGGCAAGGAACTTGAGGATGAGTTCATTGGTCTGCTGTGGAAGCTTTTCATGAATGAAATGGTTCCCTTCTTCAACAAAGACGGTCTCCAAATTGGGCACAAAATTGTTCACTTGTCCGCTCCTTATGTAATCCTCCATGCCTGGGAACTTCAGGATGTAGTCCTTCTCGCCCATGACTAACAAGGCTGGAGCTGTGACTTGGGGATTTTCTATTCCAAGATCTATTCCTAGGCTCCTGGATTCATCGATCAACCAGTTAACGTAAGCATTTTATATAACCATGCATAATTTTTCTTCTGAAGTACATATGAAAAATGTCACTTATATCTCCGATGAACGTGCTTTTGCTCTCTTGTTTTCATTATAACTTATTAGTTTAGAGAAAACGTAGATTTTCCTTTTTTTCTCCTTCTTACCTGTATGGAACTTGTAACGCGAATGTGAATCCTGAGTTCTGGTACAAGGAAGCATAAGCATTAAGATCTTCCTCAGAGAACCATGAAGGTAAAGGTGTTGATGGGTCAACCAAGTCCATGATCTCCTCGTCATCTCTAGTTGCTGCTGGTAACTCGGAGCTTGAGAATAGAGTATAAATATTTTTAATCACAGTCTTCACATCAAACCGACCAAAATCAGCTTCAGCCCTACCTGGTTCCTGAAATATTGGTCACAGCATCAGAAATGCTGTTAGCATATAAACGTACGACCTTTGATAGGAAAACTGATAGAAAGGAAACAAATTGATGAAGGGTAAAATTTGCATACCAGCCACCTAGTAACGTAGAAGCCTTTGGGCAGGTATTGAGCAGGGACAGCATTAGGACCAGGCAGCATGAAAGGAGCACCTAGTGTTACAACACCTGATACTCTATTAGGGTGCAGAACAGCAAGCAAGTTCAATGGTACAGCTCCAAAATCCTTTCCGACTAGAAAAACCTGAGCACAAATTGCAAAAGACATTTCAAACTTGTCGTAAAATTCACAAATCTTGCTAATTGGGACAGTCTCAGTAGAAGGGGTGAAGAAAATTCTGATCATTTATTTTTCGAATGCATCTATGTGTTCAGCACTTGGAAAGAATAGATGCTTAGTCACTTAAATTCCACAGAATCTAAGGCAAATCAAGGATTTATCCACAGATATGAAATTCCAGCATAGGACTTCAAGATGGTGTTTTTGCATTTCTTATCATTTCTTGTTATGGCTGTGCGGAATGAAAGAAATACTCAAATTTTCCATGATAAAAATGTTTCTAACCAGCAGACCTGGCCGTGGGCAAGGGCAGGCAGGGCACTTGCCCAGGGCCCATCTTCATAAAAAATAAAATAGGCAATAAAAAGGGTTCTATTTCATTTTATTTTGTTCTTTACGAAAGTCTTGATCTTCATAAAATGTAGCAAAAGGACTTCTATTTTACCTCTTTTATTTTTTATAAGAGGCCACTCTTAATTATTATAAAAAAAGAAAAAAAGCAAAATAGAAACATTTTTTATTTGCCGACCAGCCTGCTAACCAGCAGTTTGATACCCTTCTAACGCAAAGGATAAGGACATATATTGACATACACATACAGAAGGGATTGGATTTTCAATTTCTCAAATCATATTGGGGACTGTTAACTCATTTTTTAAATTTACTTCTACGTCTAAATTTTAGCTTGTGGTTAGTTGTTTCGCTTGTATTTTACAAGTTGTCATGTATTAGAACTCTTATTTTGGTTGCTTTTATAGCTTAATTTAATTATTCATACATAATAGACAAATGATAAACACATAACCAAGAAAAGAAAAAAAAAAATGTAAGTTGAGGAAATCATGATGATTTCAATTAAGTTTAACAAAAGAGCGTTACCTTGCTGACGCCAAGAGTGTCAAGAAGGGCAACAACATCATCGACAAGGTCCATGAACTTCCCTTTCTCTGGTTCAGCCGGTTGCTCAGATAGTCCATAGCCCCTGAAATCAATTGCAATCGCTTTGTACCCTGCATTTGCAACGGCAACCATTTGGTGCCTCCATGTGTACCAGATTTCTGGAAATCCATGAAGGAACAACACCACCTTTGAACCTGTACAGACCCCACTTCATTAATTATTAGCGAGATTTAGCTAAATATAAATCTTTTCAAAAGAAGAGGAAATCGAAACATAGTTGCTAGCATACCAGTCCCACACTCTGCTACATGGAGTTTAAGTCCTCTTACTTCCACATGGGAGTGCTTGATCTGTTTCATTGAGCGTTAACAAACAAAACGTACAATTGGACTCAGATATAAAGATGATGATTACAGCTGAGTGAGTTAGTGAGGTTGGGTGGAGGGCTAATGGAAGGTGTCAAAATTAGTCAAACAATCCACAGTTAAAAAAATGGCTTTGATTAAGATGTATCGGGTGAAACTTTTAATTACCCCTAATCCAGCCACAGAAAGAGATTAGGATCAAGAGGAAATAAGTAGGCCGCACCTGGTTTGCAGGATTATCGCTGGAGAAGGCACCGTAGTCCACAGTCTGAGTCTGGAACTGGGCCGACGCTTTGATCTTTACATCACTTGGATTATATGAAGCGTTGCAAGCAAACAACGCTTTGGAAGACAACACCCCTTGTGTTTTGATTTTGTTGAAAAGAAGGTTGCTGAGCTGAGGTCTTGGACTCGAAGGTGATGAGTTGTTTCGAAGGCAGCTGGACGACACTGCGTGGGTGGCTGCCGCTGGCAGTCTCGAGGTTGCCATTTGATTTGCGGAAGTGGTGGAGTGCGTGACTTCTGAGTGTACTGGGGTATATGTATAAGCTGAGTTCAATGTGAAAATCAACTTGCAAAGCTCATAATCTAGTTGGTCAAAAAAAGGAGGCGGCTTCTTTTTAATGAAGTTGAAGTTGATTTTCAAAGTGCTTACGTTTTGTTTTTAATTTTATTTTGGGAGTACCAATTTGGACAACTGTGGACACTACAAGATACCGACAAATAAGCAAGTAGTCTCACTTTTTATATATTACTTGTTATATATTTATAGATTACTTGTTTAAATCTACATATAATATTTTGTTTATAGTATTATCATATGTCAGTAAACCCTTTTTTTAATTTTAGAAAAATAACATCTAATTGAAGTTGGGGTAATTATCTTTTTAATTTCTTAAATTTGATGAATCTAAATTTGTCTGTCTCTCTCGTTTCCCCCAAAATTATCATTCGCCATTTAACATCATATGCTAAACAACAAGTGATAAGATTTACTTAGTAACTCAGAATTTTCTTCTATATGTGCTCAACTTTACGTTGTTGACGACTTGTATTGTTTCATACTCCCATTTAGCATTTGTCTCGGTTTTCTTATTGTATGAAATTTTATTATCTACTAATTTGGCCTCATCGTGATATATGAATATGAATAATATTAAAATTTTGGATCCATATAATTGTTCATCTGGCACAAAAATTATCAATGACAAAATATATGTTACATTTATTGCTGGATACAGATTTCGTTCAATTATTAAATGTTTTTAGTAAGAAACATGAATCAAACAAAAGAAAGATAGATAATATTAATGTACATACTTACAAAAGGAAATATAACTTCTATCCATGTTACTTAAGTTATCTATTTTTAATTTTTAAATAAAAGATTTCAATAACTCCAAGTGGCAGATTAAACAAGAGCGAGCAGCTTTTGGCGAATGTATCTCCTTACCCACAGCCACTCGCCCTCTCATTTCAAAACTTAACTTCCAACGTTGACCTAGCATTTGTAGTTTTAGTGGCTTATTGACAGTTAAGAACAAGTGGATGACACTCTCATCTTCCAAATTGCACATATAACATTTTAGCTCATTGCCCTCCTTTATCATATATTTAGTTTTAACCTTGTTCAATGCTACTAGCCACATTATAACCCCTTTCACTCTTTGATGCGACGAGTCCGTAGCTACGAGTCCCAGTTGTTTGTATTGGGTTGTAGTTCGTTTTCTATTGATTCAATCTAAGTGGTTTTATTTTGATATATTTTAACTAAAAAAATTTTAAAAAAACGATTATGGTGGATGAATAAAACTGCATTTTAGTTTTAAATTTTTAATTTTGGATTAATTATTGAATCAAATGAATCTTGCAAGTTTCGTTTTGTTTCCCGGAGATTATGTTGTTTCTGCTTAATTACGTAAGTAAATGGGCAAAGGATTCTTGGAAACTTGTGATTGTATTATATTTATAATTCAAATCGTGGCTCAACAGAAGTCTTTGTACAGAGTATCAAGCTTTTAATTCCATTGAAAATCGATCACGGTAAGCGATTTTTTTTACTGCATTTTTGTAAACTTGGTTTAATTCGAGTATTTGTCTGCAGTTTTGAACTTTTCATCTAAACATTCTGCATTTTTAAGTTAAATGGCCTACACGAATTGAAACTTATTTGTAGTATGAACTTCGATTTATCAATGAATTAATATAGAATGAGTTTGACTTATATTATAGCTCCAATTACCTTAATTATGACAATCCGTTATTTCATTGATGCTCTCTAAAATGATTAGCTTCTCTTTACTTTTTATGTGCAAATTTTTACACGCATCTTTTTGAAGTTATATATGTTAAAATAATTTATTAAAATAAGTATTCAAAATTTTATGAATACTTATTATATTTGACAATAGTAGATATTTAATATAGGTAAAATATCAAACTTTTAACACATATTATTACAAATATATATGTTTGATCTTCAGTTTAAAAATATTTTGGATCTCATCCTATAAACCTTAACCCATAACCCGTGATGGAGCTCCCGTGAGGCTTATCAGTGAAAAATACCAGGAGCTTAGAAGTCACAACAAGAACTTGTTCTCTTGATTTACAAGTCTTATCTTAGATGTTTTGTAATCTTTTGCGAACATGAATGATACTAACTATGAAATTACTGTTTTAAATTAACAGTTTTGCAGAAATGAGTAAAGTTGATAGATTTTGGATGTATAGACAATTAACACCTGATGGTTTCATTAATCCTGAATTTGTTGAGAGAATTAAAGCTTTTATTTATTATGCATGTTCTCAACCTGCATATATGGATGAGCCAAAAATCAGATATTCATGTAAAAAGTGTAAATACAAAGTTTCCTTCCTATTGATGAAGTTAACGAGCATTTGCTGAGAAAAGGGTTTGTCCCCAATTATTTTGAGCGGATACGACATGGGGAATCGTTGATTTGTCGCTGATGGTAACTTATCCATTTTCACATATCCTGAGCGAACATATGGACGTTTAACAAGAAGAATGTTAACAAAGGAAGAAATTGAGGCTGCCCATGGTTACATTTTATTGAACTGTCAAGAGGTTTGACTTTTTGTGCAGTAAGTTGAAAATTATTATTTCGGTTTTCAAATTATTGTTGTTCATAACTGAAATATGTAATAATGTATTTAAATTATACGAGGAATTGTTACGCAAGATAATTTCAGAGAAAACACAGGATGCTATAAATAAAAAAATTAGAAGATACTTTCCTCGATGGTTCGAGAGATATGTAAGTTTTCACTTACAAACATTCAAATGATTGAATTATAATCGTTGAGTGTTCAAATGACATTATACTCTTTGATATGGCAATTTCTTTTATGCAGGTCTTAGAAAATCCAATAGAGAACAAGTTCATATGTGATCTTGCAAAGGGAGCTCTGCAAACTGTTAACTCGTATCTGGTGTATTTCGTTAATGGATATAAATATCATACAGAATATCATGGTCATAGCATGACAACAATAAATAGTAGAGTTTACATATAGGGAGAATTGATGGATTACTATGGTAAAATTATTGAGATACTTAAAGTTGAGTACCTTGCATTGCTAATAAAGCGATGTGTGATGTTTAAGTGTGACTAGTATGACCTGACTCCAAATGATGGAACAAAAGTGCATAGCTGATCCAATCTAGATGAAATTAACAACTGAAGAAAATTGAGACAATTTAAACCTTTCATGTCGGCGATGCACGCAAAACAGGTGTGTTTTGTTTCTTTTTCCAGCTTAGGAAGAGATAAGTCAGATTGGTTGGCGGTTTGCAAAGTTAAACCTAGAGGTGTATTTGAATCACATGGAAAAAGGGAGTAGAGAATGAAAGTGAAGTATTTCAGGAAGATGTTTATTTTACAAATGCATATGTCACTTATGACAATAATGAACCTTTTAATGATCCATCTAACGAATATATTGAAATTTTATCTGGAGAGGATGACGAGTGTCAAAGATCTGAAGAGGAGCCAAAGTTTGATTCTTATTCTTCAGAAAAAGAAGATGATTGTAATTTACAATTAAGTTATGATAGCGATTAATTTGTGTTTGTAATTCAATATTTTATTCAACAAATCAATTATTTCCTTTTCAGTTTATTATGTAAAGTATTTAATTCAAAATCTTAATCAAGGAATGTCGACATGACGACTGGCTCCGGATGGTAGTAACTCATTCCGTTGGGAGGAATGTGGCAAAATTGTCCTTACCAAAGGAATTAAAAATACAGCAAAAATCTCCACTTTATACACTAATGATTGTTTGCCTTCCATGGCCGATCTTTTACTTCAAGGTTTTTAGTATCACCTAATCACTTTCCTACAATTATATATATTCACATTTAATAGTCTATACTACGTGTTGTTTTAAGCTTCCTTGAATCTCGAAGATAACCTGTATGCGGATATAGGCGGGAGCAATGTCACAACGGTCTATAAAGGATTAGGAAAATCGGTTCTTTTGGAAAATTTGTCAATTCTACAGACCTCGTTTGGACATTCACGTATGCATTAATATTTAGTTTTGGTTTGTTTAATGGTTTTCTAATATGACATCATCCAAGTTCTATGTTTATTGTGCTTTAGGTAAACTCCTTCGTATTGGTAGTTCATCCGGAGAGTTAGTCTTCCATACTAAACCTGGCGACTCATTCATTGTATGATCTACAAGTTTAGCTATAGCGGAAACGTTGTTTGTAAGAAGGTGTTAAAAACCCTACACCTGAGGGAAGAAGTATCACTGTTTCAATTGGTGTGTTTAAACATACCAGGACCCTTCTTGGGAATCTAGACATTAGAGACTCATTTACCTTTACCGACTCTTATGTCATATAGAATCCAAGAAAATGATTATATTATTATGATTTATTGATGCAATACACTAGACTTAGCTTTAA
>JANSVA010000217.1:32205265-32219543 GCA_025504915.1 Erythroxylum reticulatum | reverse complement strand
CTACAAGTTTAGCTATAGCGGAAACGTTGTTGTAAGAAGGTGTTAAAAACCCTACACCTGAGGGAAGAAGTATCACTGTTTCAATTGGTGTGTTTGAACATACCAGGACCCTTCTTGGGAATCTAGACATTAGAGACTCATTTACCTTTACCGAATCTTATGTCATATAGAATCCAAGAAAATGATTATATTATTATGATTTATTGATGCAATACACTAGACTTAGCTTTAAAGTTAATTTATTGTTGTATCTGTAAGAATTTGTCAAACAACCTCCCTACTAGTTAGGGGTCAACCTACGTCATATTGAGTATGAGCTGTTATTGTTCTTGATCTATGACTGTAACAATTGTTAACCTTCTATTTCCAAGTTTGTACTTGAATATGATATTCAACAAATCGCTTTATTTCCTTTTGCATAAATTGTGTAAAATATTAAATTCAAATTCTTATATTTCTAGAAAATTCAATAAACATTGAATTTCAGGTAAAAATATGCCACTAAAGAGACAACGTGATGTAATGCAGCCTAGGTTCAGACGCGTGTTCGAAGGTACTTACTGTAAAGATGGACCGTCACGATCTGTAGCCGCAACTGAATCACCTCCTCCTCCTTCAGGGCCTACAGTTGCAAATGACACATCACCTACTACTCGTCATGCTACACCATCCCCAACTCATACATCATCCACTACCCTTTTATTGGATAAAGGAGACGAACGCCATCCTAGAGTTGAGGGACTTGATGGAAGAAAGTATATAATAATTGTCAATAATCTGTAAGTGAAATTGCATGAAACACTATATGTTTATAATTAAGTTATAGGTTTAAATTTTTTCAAATGGTATAACATTATTTGTTCTTATATTAGGTTGATTCCGTCTGGATCGTATTTCAGAAATATGGCATCTAAATTTAAGGAGAGGATTGATATTGCGGGTTATGTATGGAAGAATATCTCTCAGGCCACAAAGGCATCTTACTTTCAGGAGTTTGAGGTACAATAAAAATTTATTTTCTTTTTTAATTGATCTGTATACATTAATTAGATAAATGTTATTATATTATAAGTTATCAAAATTTTTCTTTTTTATTTTAGAAAGAATTTTTATGAGATTCTGGTTTTGACGCGATCTTACATAAAATATAGGAGAGGCAAGCTCTTACACGTTATCGCGGCTTTATTGGTACAATACATAAGGTTGGTGTACAACTACCTTATATTTCTGAGCAAATATGGAGTCGTTGGCAAGAGTATTAGACATCACCTGAGGCAATGTCCATCTCAGGGCGTAATTTGACCAACAGATGTGGAGATCCAGGGGGAGAGAGTCTTCCCATACATACGGGAGGATCAATTACCTACCCCGAGCACGTAGAGAGACTTGTAATTATCTAAACTTGACACTTATATTCCTTTATGTTTTACTTTGTTGTATTTCAATTTAAATTAATGAGTGAATGTTGAAATGAAAATATGTGTATTATAGATAATGATAATGATATAAATGTCCGGTACTATATATGATTATGTTGAGTTATTTTATCTGTTCCACAGGAGTAAAATAGAGGAAATTTTGCCGAAATTTTTATAAATTCTAGTTCACATATAACATTTTATTCTTATGTAGGAAAAATCTATGGGCACGAGGTATACACTTCATCAGCTGTTTTTGCACACTCACAATAAGAAGTATGATGGTGTGACATTCGTCAAAGTCGATGTAGAGAACTGAATGTATGTGAAATTAATGTTTTAATATTAATTCTTAATAATTACCACTTACTAATATAAATATTGCTCCCTAATATGACCAAATACAAGAAAACATTCAGCGACAGTCTCAGCACGAACAAGTTATTAATAAGAGCCTGAAGTATCATGATGCAGTGAGTGATAGGGATCGTCATGGAAGGATCTTCGGGATCGGTTCATTTGCGAATACATGTTATTTGCAATCCTCCATTTCCATTACAGCAGCATCTAGTAGACGATCAACAACCAATGAAGTCAATAAGCTTCGGACTACAGTGTAAACATTGATAAAGCACATAACTCAGCTGAGACATGAGATGGATGAGTTGAAGGGGAGGGGTAGCACCTTAGAGCATCCTCGGTCACCAAGACAATAGGATTGTTGTAGTCATTTGCTTTGAATTACAAAGACTTATTATGTACACTATAATGTTTTTATTATCAATCAAGATAATTTTAACTTTATATCATCAATCAACTTTATGTTTAAACAAATTAAATATATAAACAAATCAAAATATTATGTACAAATGATTCATAACTATTGAAATTATGCATTAATAATAAGATCATGAAATAAAATATAATGCATGGATTTTTTTTAAAAAAATTTGACCATCGAAAAAACTAAATTACATCGATAAATTCCATTATATTTACCGATAGAAAACATAAACCGTCGGCACAATCGTATATATTTACCAACAGTTACTCTTTATTCCGTCTGTAATATTGCAAACTGTCAGGATTTTCTGAACTACGGTTTATCGATGATCAACATAACCATCGGAATATCACCGACGGTATTATGTTATCATCGGAAAATATTACGACAGAATGCTTATGTTCGTAGGTAAATTTATCAATGGTTTACTACATCTCCATCGGTAAAGTTACCGATGGATGTATCGACGAATACGTAATAAGTTTATCGGTAAATTTATTTGTGGCCGTTTTAACAATTTCTTTATCCGTCGGTTGTTCCCGTCGCTAATTAGTATTTCTAATAGAATACAAACGTTTTTCGTCTATAATTTCCGTCGCTAAATGACGTTTTTTTATAATATATTTCATTAGATCTCATCTATACATTAACATATTTATATAAATGTGCATAGGAACAAGATTGAAACTTCATTTTTGGCATAAAAATTTGATGTCGTATATGCGTACTAAATTTAACTCAAATTACGTAACGTGAGAATACATCAATGTTCAGCTCCTCCAATTCCTAGAGACAATATTTTTGTATTCATTGAGGTGATTTGCTTCGGCGTTCTTCGAGTAATGAAGTTAACACTTCTATGGCCGTCGGCTTTCCGATTCCAAAAAGATGAGCTGTATTGGATTTATATTCAAATGCGGTTGTTGTCACGACTTGACTTTTTCGCTCAACGAGGAAGATTGGACAACAGAACTTGAGGTTACAATAATTGACTGAAAAAGTGTTTATTTTTCCCCTGATACGTTTTCCAAGGCCTTGTTTATATATTTTATACAAGTGACAGCCTGTGTTCCTAATGATTGCATCTTAATCAACACTACCACTGAATTTAAAATACTAGTTAATCTAGAATTTTCAAATGTGATAGAGAAGTAAAAGTTTAAGGTAATTCATAAACTATTACCAAGTTTACAATTTAATTACAAGATACAAGATCATGATTGTATTTCGTTTTGATACTTCTAAGCACAAATTTATCCTTTGGGCTTTCAAATTTTTTTCATTCGATAAATAATCATGTTATTAAAGTTGTTTATAAAATTGGAATCTTCTTAACATTTGTCAGACCTATTACAAAATGAGTTCAAGTAAAATATGTGCCTTCACAAACTTCTAATTATGTAGTTCCAATTCAGAAAATTTCTTTTGAGTAGAGGCAAAATTTTATTTTTAATGAGAGCAAAATTTTAATAGGGTAAAGTTTTTTGAATGGGGTAAAATTTTATTTTTTTATGAAAATATTTAAAATAATAATATTTTTATATAAAATTTTTTAGAAGGAGTGGGGGCAAGTGCCCCAATGTACATCCGTCATCCCTGATTCTATCGACTGATTTATAATATAATTTTAAATGGCATAATAGTTACACATTTAAATTAATGGATTTACAACCCAAAATTTAGCCTTCAAAATTTTTTAGTGATACAAATTTCCTTTTACTATATTATAAAAATTAACAATACTCTTAATATAATAAATATGTTACCTAGATATATTGCTATTTTTAGACTAAATTTACGTGCAAATGATTGGCAACTATCTATCTATCTATCTATCTATTATTATTATTATTGTTATTATTATTATTATTCATTTTTATATAAAAGATGCCAACTTTCCCTATGGTTTCACCAATTCCACCAAAACTCTTTAATGATATCTTTTTTTTGAAAATTACAAATTAATCTCCAAAAAGAGTCACAAACCAATGTCCTAGCTAGCAATACTTAAGACAAGTATTTACTCTTTGTTAAGAAAAACTTAGGAGTTGTTTGATTCTACTTCTGTTTTTCTATTGTAGTTTTTAGTTTTTTGTTTCTATTTTTCTTTCAAATAAAAATAAAAACCTATTTGGTTGTTAATGTTAATGTAGTTATATTTTTATCACTAATAATAATTACATATTAGATAAAACTTAAAGATAAATTATTTTTAATTAAATAAATTTATTTAATCTCTTATATAATATTTATTTTAATATGATGTTATTTTAATAAAATAAATAATTAATATTTATTTAAATATATTTAATTATTAAATCAATTTTTATTTGATTATTTATATATTTTAGATTTATTTAGATTTATTTATAATTTTTAAATTAAATTATAAAAATTAAATTAAATTAAATTATTCATAATTTTTATTGATAATTAATTTTAATTCATTAAATATATAATGTTGAATTAAATTATTCATAATTTTATTAAAATTTAATAATTAAATAATATATTAAATGATAATAAATTAGATTATGAAAGAACCAGAAGAAGAAAACAAAAATCACTTTTTGTGGTTTTCATAATTTTTGAAAACTAAAAGAAACCAAAACTAAAAACATAAACTAAAAACTCAAACAAACATATATTTTTACTGAATTTAAAAACAAAAATAAAATTGGAAACAAACACCTCGTTAGTTAATAGTCCATTTCGTGAACAAAAAGAATCATAACGGTTGTGTAACAATTCTTGCTTTTAGCTACTTATCTTCTCATGGAAGTTGTTAGTTCAATAAGCCAAATTTCTTAAATTTTCAGCTTATTGGTTCTAAGTTTTCAAGATATTTTAGCAATAATCGTTCATAACAATCGTTCCAAGATTTTATGCTATGTAATTAGTAGACTAGTGATAGTGCATTCTTCAATATTAGGGATAGTAGATAACATATTTATCACTACCTTCATTGGTATTGATTTATTCCATTCCCCTTTAAGTCAAAGTATGGATATACCTTAAGTTACAACAAAATTAGTAATATAGTTAACCTCATCTTTATAGCAAGCCATACAATGAATGAAAATTTTATAATTGCCTACTTGAACCACATAATTTTACACCGTTTAACTTTTAGAGCTTGGATTCTAAGTACCTACTTATAAGAGCTATTTATGAAGATTCCTGACATATATATCTCAACTAAATGACTTCGTCCTTCATATTACAATTGGAAGAGTAATTTGGGATATTCTTTATAATGTCAGACTATATCATTTTAGGAAGCATATAGTGATTGTCTCTTAGAGACTCTTTAATATATGCATTTTTTACAATTAAATATGTAAGGTTAGAGAGCTCAGAAATCTTATATAGTGGTCCCCTATTACTCTAGTTTTCATACCAAAAATTGGTTGAATTACCATCACCAATTTTGGATTTGAATTCCAATCTCACTTGCTCTAAATTGATGTGAGATTATAGAACCACCTTAAGTGTTAAAGCTAGAAGCTTTTCAATGAATTTGTATATAATGTTATAATAAGAGATAGACCTATAATTTGATATAAAATTTAGATTGGTATCTTTGGGTTAAAACTTATTAATGTTTATTAATTTCCTTCAACATCTTATCTTGATTAAAGAATTTAAGGACAACTTCAGGAGCTATATACTTTGCATGAGTTCATGTTTTTTAGAAGAAGTACACATTAGGTCCATCTAGTGTAGATGCTTTATTTAGTTTAAGCTTATAAAAAGATTTCTTGATATATGTAACATTAAAAGGTTTAAACAAATTGATAGCTTCATCCTATCTAATTATCTTTACAAATAACAATTGAAGAGTCTTTATAGAAGGAAAGTAGTTATAGGAAGAGTTAAGAGTGGTTATGAAGTACTTATGTGTTTCTTGGATTATCTCTTCTTAAGAATATGCTAAGTACCTATTTCCTTTTAGCAAAGATGCGATCCTATTGATGTTCCTTCTAAAGAGAATAGATTTATGCAAGAAATTAATGTTCCTATCTCCCACTTTAACCATTAGACTCTTAGTCTTGAGAATAATTATACAAAGCAACTTTTCCTCAAGTTATTTGGCTTTATCATTAGGTATTTAGTAGAGGTATATTTCATAATGAACTCATTTATCTTTTATTTCAATTACTATTTGCAAGTATTATTGAACCTTTCGAGATTAATTTCTTAAGTTCCTCCTTAACCAGTTGTAGTTTCATCATAAAAATAAAATATTTGTGGCCATAGAAAGTTAAATGTAGATTTTTAGTGGCAACATCATCAAATCCTTAAGCCTTTACTAAATAATAGTTGAATTGAAATTAATTTATCTTCTAAAATCTGAAAGAAAAGTTATGTATTGCAATTGGATTATGATCCAAGAATAAAGGATTATTAGATAATCCCTTGCCCCTTGGAACTTGGTTAACCAATGATCATTACTAAGAGCTCTATTTAATTTCATCCTTATAAACCATACCATTTTGCTTATTGTTCTAGGAGATTCCCTTCTATCTTAAGATAAATGACCTCTATATTGCTTGAATAATTCATGAAATATTCTTTGTAGTTTCTTAGATAACAACTCCTTTTATCTTTAAAAAGATGGAGAATGATATTTAACTCCTTAAGGACCAACTATAAAGTGTCCAGATTAGCATGAATTTCCGTAAGCTTATTCCATAAAGAGATATTTTGGAATCGAGATTAAAGGTGTAGAAAAGAGTGATTTAAAACATGATTTTATCTTACAAGGTTTTGATCGATAGGTGAATAAGAATCCCAATGACAATAGAGGAAAAAACCTCTAGTTTTTAATGATTATAAGCAATAACCATTATAGTGTGATTGGTGGTTATAAATGATAGACATGTTCTTTCTCAAAAAGCCTCTCTTCCTACAACTTTCTTCTTTAAACTATGTTTCCAAAACTTATAAAAAATGTTTGATATCTTGCACATAATCATGCATTACTTTCTATTTATTAGGGTTAGTTTACCATCTCACATTTTATGAGAGTTTGGATATTATGACGGGGATGTAAGTTTTAGAGCCGTTGGTCCTATTTTTCTTATTAGAATTTCTATTAATAGTAACTTTGAATTCATTACATGTATTTTATGCTTCTTGCTATTCATTTTAGGGGCACTCATGATTAGAGGCTTGATTAATAGAAGGAGAGGGGAGATTGTGATCCTTATTCCTAGTTTTATTTGACTTATTAGCTATAAAAGCCTTAATTCCAGTATATGGATTTTTCAAATGACCTTTAACTAGTTTTTCTATTGTAGTGTCCATAAGTTTAAGTATTTTTTTCACTATATCCTAATTATGATTTTACTCTTCACTAATGACACAATTCTCTTTCCTAGGCTTATCCAACATCTTAAGTTTATGATAATATCCTTGCTAAAATTTCTTTCCAATTGGTACCCATTTTTTACCTTGGTTAGCTAAGTCGGGCCTCCTTACTATTAGAAAATGACAAAGTCTTCAACCATTTCATCATTTTCTCATATTGTCATAAGAAGAATGAACTTTGGAAGGTCTTGATAGATATCAACTACCATACAAATACTATCATAACTATTGCATTTAACCTAGCAGTGACTTCGTCAATGCAAATTATTCTTCCAACATAACTTTATAAATGACTTAAACCTTGGTAGACTAATACTCTAAAGTAAATTTTTTGGTGTCAATCCATAATGGTACCTACTTCTATCTTGATATTTCCAATTAAACACTAGGCTTCCACTTTTGAAGAAATAATGCATTGTTCTTATAGTTCCATAGATGTAACCCAAAGATCTTTTACGAATATAATTATGATTCAAACTTGAAAAGAAAATGATTTTCTTCATCAATAAGAACTTCCTTTAATCTTATCTTTCTCTAGTGGTTAAGGACCTAAAAATTCATTAATGGGGAAGCTGGTCATTTATTCATGAAGAAACCAATCAAGGTTAAAGACTATTTAGAGACACCTTATTTAAGGATTGCAATTAGAGGAGCTACTATAGTTATCCTTATAGAGAGTTGAGGTAAGCAATATTAAAGCTTTTCTAAAGGTGATAAGTCACCTATTACTTGAAACCAAGGGCATTTAGTGATTGAGGGTTTAGTAGGCAGTAAGAAATTTTGAAGACTAGGAAGTTTAGGAGAAGAACTAGGTAAGTAAGGTCCTAGAAAGTTTTGTTTACAATGTTGTTGGTCATTCTAAATAATAGAGTGAAGTGGGAGATTTAGAGAGGTAAACCAATGGTATCAAATGGCTAGGAATTGAAAGAGGGAGAAGTCTTGATAAGTTAAGTTAAGTGTATGGTTTAATTAAATAAAAGATTAGATATATTACAATTTAAAGCAAAAAAGGGGTTAGTAAGCTAACTTAAAAATTGAAAAATTGATCCCAAAACATGAAAAAAAATGCTAGTTTAGAAGGAAAAGTAGGTTTCCAAGTCTCAAGTAAAAGATCTTGTTAAGAAAATAGAATACGATTAAGAGGAGAGTGAATAAAAAACAAATCGACCCAAAGGAGAGTAGAGAAGCTAGCAAATAAGTGAAGGGGACCTAGTAAATTAATAGCTGATAAGGAACCAGGGGAAGGACTAAAAGAGAGTAGACATAAAAGAAATTAAAAAAGAATCATAAGAAGCAGAAAATGATGTTATGCCAAAAAGAAGGGAAGTAGTAATGGAGTAGTAACAGAAGAATAAGACCTAGTTTCACTAAGTATAGAGAAGATAGAGCTTCTCTCTCTAGCTATAATTGATACTACTTTGTTATGTTTTTTTAAAAAAGTAAGTAAGAAATTTCATTAACTAACCAATGTACATGTAATTATAAAAGACTACCAACTCAATTATAAAAAACAATTGCAAATAATATAATTTGTAAGTTACTTTATAAAAAGAGTTTAGTTCTTATTCTAAAAACATCTCAGTTATAATATGTTTGGCTAGAGTAGCTAATCTAATCTTAAGATGGAACCTCCTTTTTTATATCACAAAATAATTTATTGTTTTCCCCCTACAAATGTGATAGATAAGTGTTCCAAAATCCAACTCTAAAAAGCTTTTTGCCTCCCTTAATTCTTAAACTAACTTTTTGTGTCCCATGTAATTATGCTTAACCATTCCCTACTAGTTCATTGGAGATTGAAAGTGTGAGCAAGCTATTATATAGCATTAAAGAGAATGCATAGTTGAAAAATAAGTGATCACACGATTCCATGGTAGCCTTATTTAGGGCACAAGTAAAGCTATCAATATAGAACTTTAGCCTATCCTTAGAGCCTAATCTCTAAGTAGTAACTAGATGAAGGAGTGTGTAGAAACGATGTTGGCGTTCCATAATGGAATAAAGAAAAAGCCCCTTATAGAAGTTCCCATCAACATTTTTCTTACATGAGGCAGTGAAACAAACTATAGTTTTATCCTAAGTCCATTGCACACAATTAGGAGTGGAGGTATTAGGGGGATACCTTGGTATGTTCTAGATTATATCATGGAATCCCCTCGAGTGATAAAATGTCAAGTACTAGTTTCCATTCATTATAAGTTCTTACACTTTAGCATTAATAGGAAAAATGGCTTTGAGAGAGGGAAATTCCTTAAATTGGTACAATAGGCTAAGTTTTTGCCAATTATTAAACCAAAATTAAGTTGCCTCACCATTACCAATCTTATGTTTTATCCAGGGCTGCATAAAGTATCTAGTGAAAAATATATTTTGAAAGATGTAAGATCGAATCAATTTAATTTTCACTATCCATAAGTTCTCTCCTCGTAAGTGACACATGTGAATCTACTTCACCTATAAGCTTTCTTTCTCCATACAAATCCTCCATAGTCTTTTAACTATAAGGACCTTGGACATTTTGAAAGTTGATACTATGCCAAGCCCTCCATATTGTTTTAGAAGGCATAATGTACTCCATTTGTCACTTGGAGTTTTAATATATTTTCTTGAGCCGCTCTAAAATAAATCCCCGACTATTATTTAAAGTCTCCGTATCACAATCTTTGGTGAAACAAAATGTGAGCACTAGTATGTATAATGATTATTAAGTATAAAAGTGGCTAATTGCAGTCCTCTACCATATGATAAGAATCTATTGCACCAAAAAAGCACTCTCTTTTCAAGTGAACTAATTAAAGGGGAATAATCTATAATATTAAGTCTCTTAGTGAAGATGGGAACCTTAAGATACTTAAAGTTGCTAAAATTTTAGTCACAAAAAGGAAGTAGTTAAGTTCATATTAGAATATGGAAAAGTAGTAAAAAATATAGAGCTTTTCATTGGATTAAGGCTTAAGCTTGATTCTACTTTAAAGGTTTCTCAAAAGCTATTATCAAATTAATTAAAGTAGCAAATGCCAAACAAAGCATTCGTAGGTCATCAACAAATGAAAGTTAAGATATTTGCAGCTTATCACATCTATAATGACACATAATGTTAGGAAATCTTGCTATTTTAAAAGAAGTGCTCCTATACAAAACCTCCGTTGTGATTGCAAAAAGATAAGGAGATAAAGGATCACCTTATCTCAGACCTTTAGCTACTTTGAAGAGATTTGATGGCTACCTATTGACTATGATAGAAAAGGAGATTGAAGAAATGCAAGACTGGACTCAACCAATGAACTTGCTAAGATAACCAACAACTTGAAGAGTGTTCGATATAAAATCTCAATTAACAAAATCAAAATCTTTTAGAAAATCAATTTGTAAAACTAAAATGTTAATGTATTTATTGGAGCTATACCCCCATAAAGGGCTCCTATTCAAAGATAATTTTATCCTATATGCTTCTTCCTCTAGCATATGCAACTTGATAAGGATTTATAAAGTCAAGAAGTGTCATCTTCAATATGTTTGCTAGAAATTTTTTGATGATCTCATAAATCACATTACAATATGCAATAGGTCTATAGCCATTGAGGCCAGAAAGTTTAGGGACTTCAAGAACTAAACATACGTGTATTTTGTTTAGATTAATAAGTTGCCCACCTTTCCTAAAGAACTATGGGATAACACTAATCGTTAGACCAATTTGTTCGCATATAGCCTAAAAAAACCTTACATTAAAGCCATTGAGTCTAGGAGCCTTACCAGTATGAAAAGAAAACAAGACTGATCTAATTTCTTTTGTAGTGGCTTCTTTGATTACTATAGAGGTATAGTGAGGGAGTAAGGAACGTCTAACATTGCTCACAAGTTCCTCGGGAAGTTCAAAGGTACCTTGGCTCTTCCCCAAAATGTTTCTAAAATGATCCAATACTGTTTCCTTACGCTAGTACTATTCATTCACTAGGTAACTGTTAGAGTCATTAGATGAAATAATTCTCCCTTTATTCCTTTTAGCTTGGATCACACTAGAAAAGTATTTCAAATTCTTGTCTCCCTCCTGTAACCATCTGATTCTAGAATTTTTCCTTAATTAAAAGTTACAAGACTCTAGAGTAATGAAGTCTCTCCTTAATTTAGCAACCCCAATAGACTTAAAAGTTAGATCAATAGGGTTCTTAGTAAAGGCCTCTTGAGCATTATAAATGGAATCAAAGTCCATTCTCTTATCATGTAACATTATATCAAAATTATATTTTGGCAACTAAAATCATTCAGCCTTGATTACTTTTAGTTTTTGAATACATCTTAGGCGTTTGACGTAGAAAACTCAGTGCTAACTCCTTTGGCAATTACATGCCTCAACAAAGGATGATGGAGACGGTAGTCAAATAATTTGAAAGGGGACTTCCTCTTTATTATCAGATGGTAATATGTTGTTATTAATAATATATCTATTTATTAGTATGATAATAAATTAGTCTTTTATTAAATTTCTATTTATTATGTAATGATATTAAAGAATAAAATGATGAATGTCTCAATTTTATTTATAACTCTATATTTTTATAAGTAATTAATATTAACTTGATTGATTTTAAGGTTATGATACTGTAAAAATTCTTATTATTTTATTAATTAATCACATTAATATATCATTAATTATAAAATTTATATACATAATTTATATTCCTTTTGATGAACAAATAGTAATGAATTAATTTATAATATTTATTTAATAATTTAAAATGTATTAGTATAATATTTATTTAATAATGTTGATTAATATGTTATAATAATTTGTAATTATGTAATAATATATTTTTATACAATTAATAAGTAATTATTTTATATAATTGTAAAATTTTAAATTATCAATAATATATATTTTTAGAAAATTAAAGTAATATTAATAGTTAAAAGTCCATAAAATAGGTTTGTACAAGGATTAAGTAACCCAAAAAAGGTACTGAACTTTGTCTTTGCATTTAACAATTTTAGCTCCTCTTTAATCCATGCAAGTTTCTTGGCATAAATATAAGCTTTATAACCTGAGTGCTCTTGGCCATTCCTTTACCGATTGCCTCGTTAAAGCCTTCTTGGTAAGCTAAGAAACTATTAAACCTGAATCGGGATCTTATACTGCAACGTTCAAGGATATTTATACTACTATTGGAGAACAGTATGAGACTTGAGGGTTCAGGAATAATGCTTTACTCTGGGAATTTGGTAAGGAATTCTCCTGTTAGAGCTTTATCAATTTTCTTCCTTTTAAACCACGTAGATGCTTGCTCATTGCTTAAAGTGAAGAAACAATCTTCAAGCCTCCGGTCTAGGATATCCAACTTTTCAACACAATCGATAAATTCTACCAAGTAATCGTGCTATTAAAAACTCCTACGACCAACTAAATGTCTTAAATAGAACCTTTGATCCCTTGTAGATAATTCCATAATAGCCTCAATTGAAAAATAAAATTGGAACCATATATACAGGTTACTGTAATTTTTACGTCTTCCTCTTGCTCACCACCTTGAAATCGCCATTACTTACCTAAGCTGCTCCCCTTATGGAAGAAGCCAGGAGTGAATCATCAGCATTATATTTAGGAGTCGAGAAACTTTCCATCTCATTATCGTTTAACATTTTCGTAAGGTTTGACCCCAGTCTAACCTTCTCTAAAAGTGGACCCTGTTCCAAACCATCTCCTTAAGGGTCCCCAGTGACCTTATCCTAGTTATCTTTCCCCCCAATTCCTTCAAATTTTTATATCCCTCAATGCGCTTTATGTACTAATCATGATCACTATTCAGTATTTACAACGAGTCCAACAAATTGATGAGATAAGAAATACTGTTTATTATTTGCCATAGATCTATCAAGTAGATACCAAAAAAATATTAATTAAAACTTATATGACAAGATAATTAGATTTTATATATGAAAAGTTATGAATCATAATAAACTATTTAGTATTTACATCGAGTCCAACAAATTGATGAGATAAGAAATACTATTTATTATTTGCCATAGATCTATCAAGTAGATACCAAAAAATATTAATTAACAGTTATATGACAAGATAATTAGATTTTATATATTAAAAATTTTAAATCATAATAAAATATAAAAATGATCATTTTTTTGTTAGTTTTATTAGATAATAAACAAAAATTTATTGAAATATGTTTTACTACTATATAAAACCAATTATACTATTATATATTAATCAAATACTATAGATAATATTCACTAATTATTAATAAAAAGAATTAGGATTATAAAATGAAAGACTTAATTTACTATATGGTTAAACTCATTAGTATATTATTAATTATTTATAAAATATAAACCAAAGTACGAAGTTTATTCATTCATAATATTATTATATAAAAATGAAAAGTTAATATATTATCATGTTAAATTAACAAATGTACTACTACTACTACTACTACTACTACTAATACTAATAATAATAATAAAAATAAATAAATAAATAAATAGATAAATCTAATAAATTTTATATTATATACTGAACATTGTTTTTTTTATATATAAGCAACGATATGTAAATATGATAAATCAATCTATTTGATACATACTATCTTGTGACATAATTATCCATGTGCAGTGTCATATGGTTAAGAAAATGAAAGTTAACGACCAAGCTTAAAGGAGAGACTAATTCTAAAATTAAAATTTTATTAAAATTTCT
>JANSVA010000217.1:32182112-32195041 GCA_025504915.1 Erythroxylum reticulatum | reverse complement strand
ACAATATGTTATTCATTCATTAATCTAAAAAAATATTGAAAAATAAATACAAGTAATTCATCTCCTCACATATGTCAGTAGGGTTTTAACAAAAAATTTATTACTAATAATAATAAATACTAAATAGAAGTTAGAGATAAATAAATTTTATGAATTAATTAAGTAATTAATTTTTATGTTGGTATCTTATATAATATTGATTAATACATATTCATAATAAATTTATCATATTTTATTTAAATGAACAGCTAAATGATTAAAATTTTAATTAATAATATTATTATTTATTTGATAATAAAATCATGTTATGGTATAAAAGAAAACAGAAAATTAAAATTACTTTTTGAATTTTTCATAAATTATTATAAAAAGAATAAATCAGAAACAAAAAGATAGCCTAAAAATTGAACTAAACAAATATTTTTCTTATGAATTTGATAACAAGAAAAAGAAATCAAAATCATGAGTGAAACTAAATAGGCTCCAAGGGTATTTAATCTTTTGACACTCCGCTAGCTAGTGTAGTCTTCTGGCACTTGCTCAGCTTTATTTGGTTGCTCAACGATCTTTAGTATGTTTCCATTATGCTCATAGCCCCATTTACTCAAGCACTCACCCGATTTACATATTGTCGTCCATTTTATAGTTGTTCTACATCTTATACACTCGATGGATTTGCATGTTCTGAAATAATCGCTTAGCCTCTCAGCTGCTCTACTTGTCTACCATTCTACTGACGCACTAATTATAATCGATATGCATAAAGCTGCTCTTTTTGTGGACAACTTTTTAAAATGGGCTTCAACTTCATACTTCTTCATAGCTTGTCTCTCTAAAGTGAACATGCTTCCATCAAATATTTCCAATCATAATATCAAAAAGCTTATTAGCATTATCATGTTTTGTCATCAAAGTTAAAGATTGAATCCCTCGCAGTTTCACAATTCCTCCTTTTTAGTGATGACAAAATTCTTGTGTTCATGACAAAAAATATATTCAGAACTCCAAATATATGCATGCTAATTCAAATAATACTTTCCTTAATGTGTGTATTAATAATGAGTAATACCAGGCAAGTAAGATATCATAATGTATATCTGGTATATAGTTATTCTAAAGCTTTTAAACTACGGGAACAGCTCTTCTAGTCTTGCTTCTAAAGCTTGATCTTACTTGTGTATGGACTTCTCACATGAATATCAATACTAGTATTTCAAAGCTTGCACGACTTTGAAGTTGGGAGCAGTATAAATGGGCCGGGTTATCAAAATATATGATAACTTCTTGTGCAGGTTCAAATAAATGACACTAAACAAACATAAAACGTACCAAAAATTAATGAGATAAAGCTTTCTTGTAAGTCGAGAATATGATAGCCATCAACTAGGAGTTGAAAACCTTACATCAAGTCTATTATGATTGTTTTAAAAGAAAAAAGTTACCACATCAACTATTGAATCCTATCGTCGTTACTTATAATGTCTGTGACATGTTTAATAATGAACCACTGAATTTAAATTTTCAATCAAATCATTATCAAGAAGTACTGGGAAAAATGTTTTGGAAAAATGCAATAATAAATACTTTCATGTTCATCTTAATCTTCTAATGAAGAAAATAAGACTTGACTACTACATTTTCTGAGAAATTCAGGATCTTATTTGACTTCAATAACTTTTTTTTTTTCACTATTAAGATGACTACACAACAGTAGAGATCAAACACTTCCATACCTGAATTTGCAAGTTATTATTTTTAACTCTTTATAAGAATAATATTCTCCTTACCAAGATTACAACTTATTTTACGGAGTTAGCCTTTGCCACACATTATAAAATAGAAATAGTTTCTTCTTCTTCTTTTCTTAGTAGTTCATTATGACATTTTCCTCTATTTTCTGTAAAAAAAAATTTATTAAGGTCTTTCACACACATACACAGAGATATACATATGCCTCAATCAATTATAAATAATACTTGTGATTAAATAAAATGACTACAATCTTAAATTTTTTGTTAAAAAATTTATTTACAATGGTTAGTCAACACAGATGGAATTATTTTGATACCCTACAATATTGAAATCCCGGTTGAAGTATTGAAAAACTTAGGTCAATTTTCAAAAATCTCAGCCAGAGTTATTTTAATTAAATGTTTCATTCAAATAAAGGCTTTTAATAATAAGAATTTTAATGATGATAAAAAATAATTGAAATTTTTCTTAAACATATTTTACACTTACAAAATATTTAAGCTTCATTCATGGTGAAGATATTTTTGGTAAAAGAGTTTCACGTATGTCATTCTGGATAGAAAACAACAATAGAATTGAAGCCTTACTCTTACTCTCCTAATAACTTATTGATATCAATTTTATAGTTGATGTAATCTAGGCCCTAACAACTTATTTATCAAATTTAGTTGTTGAAATCTAGGTGGACAAGCAAGAAGTCTAGGTACAAAACAATGTAGCAAAACTGAAATCAAAAGTCTCAAAGATATCAATACTTGAGTCTCTTATCAGTAGTCACAACATCATAATAAATAATGACAAATATAATTAGCAATATAATTATGTTAACTAATAGTGTGTGTGTGTGTGTGTGTGTGTGTGTGTGTAATATTTATTTGATTCTTTTAATTTATATAAATTGGTGTTGTTTAACATTGTTTATACTAATTATTGATTTACTTTTCCCTAGGGAAGATTAAATACATTAATTTAGGTATAATAACAATTGTTATTGTTTCTTTAAAAGAAAACAATTATTGTTATTAGATATGTACTTTAAAAGGTTACCCAAATAGAAGTTGAAAAAGAAGTGCTCTTTATTAAATATTGAAGAAGAGTTGTAGTATAATAAAATTATAGATAAATTATAATAAAATATATTGATAGGATGATAGAATGTCACGAGAAAATGCTTAAAACTAAAAATAAATGTGAATGTAGCCAAATGGTATCTTTATTTTGAAAATATTTGATATTCAAAAAACATCAATATTTTAAATCTTTTTTATATTATTACTAAGAGAAAAAAGTGAATCACAATTGTTTTAGATATTATAAATCAATTTAAAAGAGAATATATATTGAATGACAAGTTTGAAAATATATAAAATTATAATTATAATATTTTTCTCTTCTTTTATTTTTATGAACATTTTTTGCTTATTTAGTATGACTTTGTGAATTTATTCATTAATATTGTTATTTTTTAAGATAAGTAAATACTAAATTAAAAAATAATATTCTCCAAGCACTACATGCAAAATGACAAAATTAGGCATCTAGCCATGGAAAAACTATTGTTTCCCATGGGTACTACCACTAATACTTTTGCAAAGATTGACACTACACTTTAACACTATAGAGGAATTAGTGAGATCCAGATTCCACTTCCTTGTATGGTTTCGAGTTATTTGCAACGACATTCTAGGCATTTGTTAAATTCTCCTTACCTATGTGTTTTGTATGATAAACAATAGTTGTTCATATATCCATTGTGCAATTTCCTTGGATACTACATGATTGTTTCTTACGCCTAGAAAGCATCGTGTGTTGCATTTCTTTCAAATCTTGTACACATAAGATCCCCTGCATGTTGTGTATATCAATTGTTCCTCTTCCATCATAAACCTATGCTCCTCCAACTATTTAAGATCTTTCATGTAATTAGTATGATACTTGTTTACTAAATAGAGATTCAAAGGCATCCTCTAAATCCTATTAGAGTAGTTACGTTCAAATAACATGTGCATTTGAGTTTTTTGTGTCTACTTTACAAAGAGGGCATCGATTAAGTATATTAAGGTAGCTAACCCCTTATCAATTGTGTAAAGTTTCCGCTTGCATGTTAGCTATATTAGGAATGAAAAGTTTAGACTTAATTTCTTATTCCAAACTACCTATACCAGCTTATTTTACCTCCCATTACTCTTAGTAATTCTCTACATGAACTATTAGAGCATTGGATAATTGAGTTACCTAACCATAAGTATATGTCTGGTTTACCTCCACACAAGTTATAGTTTGAAATTACCTGTACCAATTTTGAAGGGAAGTTAACTCGATGATTTTTTAAAGATTCATTCACTGACTTCAGCTTGTACTTAGTTTGTTGTATAAGTTCCAAACTTGGATTATATTAGGGGGCTCTATTGCTCCAATTTTCATATAGTAAGGAGGCTCTATGCTCATTTCCTTTCCTATATTTAATTATTCCAACTAGTTTATCCATGAGTTTTATTATTTGTACTAGAAAGTCAAAGGATCTTTAGTTTGGTTAAATCTCCCATACACTCCTACCTCTTAATAAGTAAGCATGTAACCATCTGATCTATAGGTTGCTTTTTCTTTTTTCCAAGATATCCCATAGCCTATTTATCGTTAACACCTTGTTTGCCAACTCAATAGTAGTTATGCCTAAGCCTCCCTCTTCGATACATATTTCTAGAATCTCCTCATTATTTTCTTTATAAATTTAACTAAACCTTTAAAGAGGAGAATATAGGCAAATTAGTATACATGTGAGGAATTCACTATAGAATTGGAGAGGACAAGCATGGTTACATATGAGAGGTTTTTAGTGCACTAGTTACCCAACCTTTTCTCTATTCTTTCTATAAGAAGGTATGATTATATGAATTAAAGTCTCTTTATATAAATTAAGAGACCTAGATAGGATAAAAGAGGGTCTTTAAGTTGCATACATGTTAACCATAAGAGCCAGCTTACTATAAGGAAATACTAGAGGATAGGATCATATAACTTTACTATAATTAATCTCCAACCCCGATAAGTTTATGAAGAAATGAAGGGAAGACATTAATGTAAATATTGAGCTATTATGTTCCTTGGAGAAAAGGATTAGGTCATTTGCAAAGGATAGTTTGAACAAACTAACTTCCTTATATTTACTATAGTATTTGAAGAAGGGATTATTCTCAATATTATCTATAATAACTTGATTAGAATTCCCATACAAAGGATGAAAAAGTATGGAAAAATAAGGTCCCTTTGTCTTAGATATTTGCATCCCTTAAACAAATTAGATAGTTCTCTATTTACTAGCACATAAAAGGATAAAGAGGTTATGCAGATCCATTCCTTAAAAATTCATGGAAAACCAAAGGCATTTAGCATATGCAAAATAAAGTACTAACTTATGAAGTTAAAGACTTTTTTGAAATCTAACTTATGAAGTTCAAGAATTCTTTTAAATCTATCTTTAAGGTTTAATTCTTTAGGTAATTCTTCTTTATATATCCTTTAAATGACTTTTGTGCCATTATGAAATTGTCCCTATTCTACCTTCCTTCTAAAAAAGTCTCTTGTGAGTTACTGATCACCTTGCCTAGTGCAATTCTTAATCTTATTACTAATAGTATTGAAATAATGTTATATAAAAAAATTTTTGACAAAAAATAATTCTATACTCCTCTAACGAGCTTAGATTTTTGACATTTTGGAATTAAATAAATGAAAATTTTATTTACCTCATTTAACATCCTTTCTTTATAAAAAACTTCATACTTGCTTCTGTTATCAAATTCTTTATAAAGGGTTACGACTTTTGATAAAAGTGTCCATTTAGTTCATTTGGCCCTAAATCTTTCTTTGGGTTAAGCTTAAAACCTCCTTTTCAATGTCTATATGAGTAAAGGGTCTATATAAAGCTTCCTTATCTTCTTTACTGAATTAATTACTGATAAAGGAAGTTAGCAGTTGTACTAAGGAGATGCTTGAAGTTATTGATCTAACTAAGTCCTTAAAAATCTAAGTGTCACCCCTTTTAAGATAAAATGAGTGGTAATGACTTTTCTATTAGGTTTATTTAAGGAGCTTATTTTCTTTATATTTTCTATGTATTTGATATAATTTTCAAAGAATTTTTTGTTTTGTTCACCATCGTTGAGCCAAAACATGATTGATCTTTACATAACTAATGAGATGTGCATATAAAATACTATCAAGTAGTTTAAATTAGTTTTTTTACTCCAATATTTTAGGATTATTAGGTTGATGGTATAATGATTCTTGGGTTGTTGTAAGCATTTCCTTCCTAACTTTAATTACAAAGTCCTTGGTATGCATTGATCTATTTTCATTGAGGGGCTTGACTTCAAGTTTAATAAAGTGAAGCTTTTCTTTATGTAAATATAATACTTGAATACCTCCACCTTTTATTTTATGCCCTTGCAAATTGCTTCTTGAAAACTCCCTTATTAAGATAGGAAATTGTTAAAACTAGATTTTTTTCTCTTTCTTATTATAGTGAACATAATTTTCATAATGATAGGCATATGATTAGATATTTTAGGGTGCCAAAATTAGGTAAACTATCTAGGAACATATTCATCAAATCACTATTAACCAATGCTCTATCTAGCTTCTTCCTTAAGTTCCGATTAGAGGATTGTTTATTACTTTATAAGAAAAATCTTCCTTCATACCTTATATTAGTAACTCCTAACTTTTTAAACATATTCTATGAGATTATCTGTGGAGCTCCTCATACTAGGACTTTAGCTTCATTCTTGTGTATAAAACTAATGAAATCTCCTATGATCACCTAAGGCCTATTAACTAATTATTAGAGATATGAAGCTCATGCCATAGTTTTCTCCTCTAGAAACAAAAAATTAAGTCATAAATCAATTCCTAATTGTCAGGAGATATTTTTTTGAGTTAGCATTATTTCAATTAATCCTATTAAGGCTAGTTTAACAACATATACAAAATTTATAAGAGTTAACTATTTATCGAGTAATTGATACCCTTAATATTCCAAAAGATTATTCATATGGAGTAGAGCTTTTGGCCTTGAGGCCCTTACCTCTCTTCTTTCTCGCATAACCTCTTATACTATAGCATTGAAATTTTTGATCTACCTGAACATTTGTGATTATATTTTTGTCCTCTTTCCCTTTTAAGGCATCTTAGTGCTCCTTTATGCTTATATTAAGTGTCTTCTTATTGTAGGATTCACCCTTATAGGCTTATTGTGTATCACTGAGGCACTTATCTCACATGTAGGTTCCTTATCTGCATTCAAATTGGAGACATATTTATGATTCTAGTCCACTATCTAATTTTCATTATCTTGTATCACAATCATTTGTAGGTTATCACATCAATTCTTTCTTTCCGATTATCCAATCCCATAAGATCCATATATTCCCCATAGCAAATTTATTCTCCTTGTTAAGCTATTATTGGTTTCCACTATTATGAATCCAACATAGAATCTTCATACAAGTTTTCATTTTTCATTTTTCTTTAGCCTCATCACAAGAATGTTATCTGTGAGATACTTATTAAGCTCCAAAATTAGCACATCTGAGTATCACCCACTCTTCTCCTCTTGGAAGTTGTTTCATCTATATAAATTAGTTTCTTAATGAAGCTAGCTATAGAGGCAAGGCTTTTAATTGACCAATGCTCTAGTGGAATAGTAAGTGTGTTGAAATATATAGTGATGTTGTCATGTTTAATCTTCTCTAAGTTTGTTCCTAGCTTTTAGGTCTATAAGAAAATAGAGAACTTGTATGCCAAGGGCCATTCTTTAGCACTCCATTTACTTTGGATTCAAAGGAGAACTTAAAGAGGACATGCTTTTCCTCTTTTACTAACACTTATTGGAAGTCCCTAACTGTCCATATTTTGTATGCCCATGTGTTTACCACTAGGGATGGGGATTTTTCTCTAGAAAAAGCCTACCAGTGTTAAGCTCCAACTCTTGGCTCTTGTTTTGAGTACTTTTAGATCAAGTGGGACAATGTTACGACCATTAGAGTTATTGGGTGGGAAGTAATACAATGAGATGTTTAAACTTTCAACTATTGTTTCTAACTTAACCTCTAATCTTGATCCCTTGGTTTTTGAAGTGCGGAGCTTGAGGCTTCCTTGATCAGCTTCTCTAGCATTCTTAGCCTAGAGCGATAGAAATTTTTTTCATCAAGTTTACTTTGACCAGGTCCATCCATGCTAACGCCCATTTGTAGATACGGCAAGCTTCAGGCCTAAATTTTAAAGCTTTGAAAGACCAGTACTTAAAATTGTAAAAAAAGGAAAAGTGAGAAATAAAAGAAGGAAAAATTCTTGAAGTGCCCCTAATGGGTTTCCCCATTCTAAATGAGGCTTGAATAGAGGAAGGGGGAAGTGGTTAGGAAGAATAAGTACATTAGGAGACATTTATAGGGATTGAAGGGGATTTTAGCAAGCTGACTAAAATTGGAAAGCATGTTGAGGGTTGATAGTTAGGTAAAAAGCCTTAGGTTAGCCATAAGAGCTCACCCATGAAGTGAGAGTTTGGAGAAAAGCATTCTACATGTCTTTTTTAATCTCTATTTAGAAGAAGTGGTTAATGCTACTATTTATTGTATTGTTTATAATATTATGAAGAAAAAAGATAATAATTGAATCATATTGCTTAAAACTACTCAATATAGTTGTAAATAAAACATTAAACCTTGAATTTGATGGCTACAACCAATAAAATTGTTAGAAGTCTATCACTTTTATTTAGTTTATGGGAAAAAGTTGTAGAAATAAATCTGTAATACTCTTTGGTTGTTTTATTTTGAAGCGAATAGTTATAATTTTGAAAAATCATTTAACAATGTAAAATATTATTATAGATATGTATGTGTGTGTGTAACAATCGTAATTGAATATCGGTCGCTCATTACAATTATTTTGTAACTAAATTTGAAAATTATTAATTATAAAGATGTAGTTTGTAATTAATAGTTTTTAGTATCCTTCATCTTATTACAATAACATTATAAGATATATTTTTTGTGGATAAAAAATTTAGATATAATATTTGGTATATTTAATTAAAAAAGTTTTTTAGTGATTTCCTTACATGAGGTTGCATCTAGGATTTAGAACATACATGTCTTGGCAATCTAGATGTTATCAAACAATTTAGCTTTAAAATCAAATGTAATCCATATCTAACTTAATTAGACCAAGTTACAAAGATCCGCATGTAATAACAATAGGAGCTTGCCTAATAGTCAGCATAAGGCTACTGAAACTCCCTATCTACCTATTGTTCCTAGTGAATTATGCATATATGTTGGCATGATCAATGTTCCAAAGAAAAATATTACTGTATTCAGTTGATGAATAAAGTATTCTCTTCAAATGAGATTTGCAATTTTTGATGAACGAAAAAGAAATTACAAAGGAAATTTGTGTTTTGTTGCCAAAAGTTCTTTTAAAAAAAGATAGAGAGATTATAGTAGTCACAGTTAACTAAATTGTACTTAACTAATAATTATCATAAGTTGGAAATTTTCAAGCTTATTAACAAAAATATAAAGGCCCTGTTTGACAAACAACGGATTGCATTAGCTGTTAACTAATAGCTGATAGCTAATTATATCAACTGATTTGACTAGTGGATAGCAATAGTTGTTTATTAAAGATATTTGGAAAAATTAGTTATTTAGTATTAGTTGTTAAAGTGTAAAATGACTTATAAGGGCATGATTTAAAAAAATGATTAAGGTCATGAATATTATATATCTTAGTATTTCATTGAATATTCTTATAAGAATTTAGAATTTAGATATTTAATTTTACAAAAATTAAGTTTATAACTTTAATAAAAACATATAATAATAATGATGATGATGTTGGTGGTGATACATCCAAACATAAAATATAAAAATCCAAATGAAGTTTAACAACATAATTCAAATAAAGCAAAACCAATGAATATTATCATTTAAAGCAAAGGTTTATAACAATTTAAGAATGACGTCTAACTACCATTAAACTAGAAGCAATATTATCACAAATAGTTATCATCTCCCTAGTTCTCTGTTCTTTAACGCCTTCTTACATAGAGTTAACTTCAACATCTTAAAATACATCTGGAGGTATAAATTTAGGATGTTGATCAATGATGTTAAAAGTTGTGTCACCAATTTTACTTCTTCTAATATAGTTATGCAGCGGAAAAGCTACACAAATGATTCTATTTTGATACATTAATGAATACTTAGTCATTTTCTCCAATATCTTTCATCGAGCATTTTCTCCAATATCTTCCATTGAGCCTTAAGAATATTGAAAGTCCTCTCAATATAACTTCTCAATGATGAATGAGCTCGATTAAGAACTTCTTAAGATCCTTTTGAATTTGCACCACGAAACTCCGATTAATGATATCTTGTTTTTGGGTAAAGTGTCAAATATCCTTCTCTTTTAGGATAGCCTTTGCCAACCAAGTAATATTTACCTGAATATCCATAAAGGAAATATAATTAGTATAGATGATATTATAAAAAGTCTAAATCATGAATAGCAAATCCTACAAATCTTAAAATTACTTATTAGTGGTTTCGAAAATTTAAGTCTTGGATTACCGATTGTATCAAGGAAATACGAGAATCGTGTGCTAATCCCTCCCAATATGCTAAAACATACATAAATAGTAAGTTAAAGTCAAATGCTGCTAATACATTTGTAGTCGTTATTCCTTTCGTTCCTCTATATCTCATTTGATCCTCCTCTGCAACAACTACCGCTATATGTGTATCATCAATAGCTCCAATGTAACCCTATAAAAATGATCATAAGATAATAAAACAACATTTTTAATGAAAAATATAATAAAGGGAAGGAAGAACATATTCAGCTAGCTTAAAATGTGGAATATATCTAGCATCATTGGCAATTTGTTGTGGAATCTCCTTGAATTTGGAATCTTTTGGTAGGAGTATATCCCTTGAAAATCCATCCATGATACTCAAATTTTCTTTAAAAACACTATTCACAATTTCACCTGAATGTTGAAAGTGCTATTAAGTATCTCTATTAAGTGAATCTTTACTTAAGACATACATGAATAAACTAACTTTCTCTAACATAGAAATCCTATCTGGAGGTCTCAAACCATAATTGTTTTCCAAAACCATACATAATTGATGAAATGAATTTGATTCATCCTAAGTATATTAAAACACTATTTTTCATGACCATTCAATAATTTATTCATCTATAGTTTTCCTGTTTGATAGGAAATCATACATGGTTCATTGTATATGTGGTTAAAAAAATAGACACCTATGTAACCCACTATACAAGCCACCGAATTTCAAAACTCATTCTCACTATCCAAAAATTCCTTAATTTGCAGAAGTTTCATAATTTGCATAACATTATCATACATAACTACAAATCAACAAGTAAAATTATATTCTAAATAAATAAGAAACTTATATGTGTACATATAAGGAAATAAATAATATAACATGCAATAAAATTATAGATTACCAATCAGATAACATAATATAATAAAATAAGCTAACCAAGTTCATGATGTCTTAAAACATGCCATGTCAACATAAGTGTACGAATAATAAAAACAATAACATAGTAATGCATAGATAGAAACTATGTTTAACATTTTTATTTTTGTCATACTTATACATTGTTGCAGATCTTCCTACCCTTTTAGTGGAATCAATTCTTGCGCTTTTGTTGCTTTGTGAACTATCATTCTCCAAAACCCTTTTGAATCTTCTTCTCTCACTCCCTTCATCATATGAAGCTTGAGGGGTAGCAACAAGAGTATATGTTGGGTTCGGGGTTGGGGTTAGGGTAGTTTCTCTCCAAACCCCTTCCCAATCACTACTGACATGATAATTGTTTAGACTACTAATCTCATCTATGTTCTCATGATCATGATATCTTGACAATTGATGATGAGCATTATGACTATCAGGTGGAGAAGGAACATATACTTCCTTAACTTATCGTTGTTCTTGTGAAGGGTCAACCACAGAACAAAATGTAATCTCTCCTCGAGCTAAACATCCAAAAATTTGATCCAACTTACATTCAAGCTCAGGTTCGAACCCTTCCTTTTAAAATGTTTTAAAATTGTTGTTCTCCTACAAAAAAATAATTAACTTATATTTAACTAACTATTTAGCATTCAAGTAAAGGAAAATAAGTTAAAATGGGCTAACCTTATCCTTCAAAGTCTACCACTCCTCATTAGCAGCAATTTTTCCTTGTCAAAGTCCCATCCTAATCCTTTTTCTTTCCCTTTCAACTGTTTCTAAAAACTCCATCTAGTTCTCATCCAATCAAGTTATTTTTAAGCTTAGTTTTATCCCATTGTAAGTTAGTCACTTTATGAAACTCTTCCTCCACCTTCTTCTATGGTATCCTTTGACAAATAACTCTACCACGTTTTCCTTTACTCCTTTGAATATATTAGTTACAAATGTCAAAAAAGATAAGAAGTGTTTCTTTTAACCAACAAACCCTACCTATATCATTCCCCCTTAACTTTCTCTTTTATTTCCTTTTTGGGATGATGTCATCTGATCATATAAGATGAGAGAAGGTTATATACTAGTTAATCAATTTGCAATTGGTTTCACTAGCTAGTTACTTAAATTGGTTGCAATTAGACTATTCCAACAAAATAAATATATAAATACTTTTTATCATTGATATATTTTATTTATTAATTAATTTAAAATTATTTGATCTCTTAATTTAAAATGAGTAATTGAACTAACTTGTAAATATTATTCAAAAATTATATAAAATTTTATTGTAATATATTTTTAAAAAATATTATATTATAAAAATATTTTTCTATTAAATTACTCTTTGTTTATATATAATATTTAAGAAAATAATACTACATTTTGGAAATAAAAGAACTGTTATATGATTAAATAATATTAAAAAAAGATAAATATAAAATTGTAAATGTTAAATGATCAAGTTTTAATGCATGATTATGAAACCGCCTTAACAAGATTCGGAGAAAAATAAAAAATCTAGAGAAAACCATCTTAAACATGAAAATAAAAAAGAGAGAAAAGAGAGAGATAGGGATAAAACAAAATAGTTGCAAGTTAGGCTTCAGTGGAATGATAGGAGAGAGT
>JANSVA010000217.1:32165406-32176466 GCA_025504915.1 Erythroxylum reticulatum | reverse complement strand
GAACCACATAATATTTCACAGAAGCTATACATAGTATCAACCAATCACATACATACCTGGGCAGGAAATCGGGATTCGCCTGGACATTTCTTGTCTTCCCAGGCTGTGGGATCTATGTTACTTCCTCCAAAGCTTGCTGCCTGCAGAGACCATCGAATACAATTAGTCGGTGGTTAATTAAAATACTAACAATCTTAGAAGAAGTAAACACAAATTAAAATTCATGTTCCCTATGTTAGTGGTGTCCCCAGCCGATGTGGGAAATATTGAATCTGAGTTCACATGCCTTGAGCAACTAATTAAACCTATCAACAATTTAGTGATCCTAATAGACCTTAGGTTGCATAGGACATAGTAGAGTAAATACCTCAAAAATTCCATGGAGTTGGTGGGTGGAGTAGTTATAGAGGAAAAGTGGCAGGCCAGGAGTTATCGCCCTCACTGAATCTCGGTAACGTGGAGGTAGACCTACATAAGATTCAAGTAATTGTTTAGATTTAGCAGTAGACCATAATACTACATAAACTATGAGATTTTCAAACAACCAAAAGTAATTTCCGTCGCATAGTTGGAAGCATCGAAGTAAAACATTAAAGGAAGCATAAAACACGGATTAAAATAAATACATGGACCCGAAAGCAGAACACTATGGTCGAATTTCTCATCAGTTCAGAACTTTCTCATCATAAGACGGAGAATCTTCAAAAGAACAACAGTAGCAAAGTAAAAATGCAAATTGAGAGAAGAGAAACAAAATACATACCAAAAAGCTGTCTTTTGAGGTTCTCTTGCATGGTATCGTTATTGCAGACGAAGATATAACCACCTATAGTTTCATTTCTAGGCAGAGATTCTGAAGGCGGCAGTGTCTTAAACCTCTTATCAACAGAGCACTTATTGTCCTTATTATCATTACTATCATTATTGCTCTTCTTGTTATTCTTTTTCCCACTTTTGCTTACAAATTCATCCTCTACCTTGTTCTTGGAACCCTTCACAGCAACATTAATGTTGCAATTGAGATTACTGTTCTTTGAATAGATACCCTTGTTGAAGCCACCGTTGATCCCAACATTCATCTGAGATCCACCAGTATGTTGACCTATTGGACCAAACCCGTAATTGTTACCACCAGCAAATCCTACCTTCCAACCATCATTAGAACGGTTCAATTCAGACCCTTTTGCTTTCAAATTGTCACCAGAATTTGACCAATTGGAACCATTCAAGTCAGACCATTTTGGATTCAAACTTTCGCCAGAATTTACTTCAGCACCAACCCTGATATCGAAATTTCTCCTCTGATCTGGCTTCTTCGACGCATAGGAACTACTCCATATTGAGTCGTTAAGTGAAAGATTCGCCAAGCTTGAAGTCTGTAGCCTCAGCTGATCACTAAACTGCCAAAAAGACTGTTGGTTGTTCTCCATTCTCAACAAAACTCACTTTAAAGGGAAAAAAAAAACTAAAATCTGGGAACTTCCAGATATGAAACTGAGAAACAGACGGAAAAACAAAGCAAAGGAAACGAAGTTGAGAGGTTTAGCCTTTCACTTTCAGAAAGATGAGAGAGAAGCGAGGTTGAGACAGCAGCAGTTAAATAACAAGAGTGGAAGGAAATTTCCAGGAAAGTTAGAAGGCATTTAAGATAGCGTGTAGATTTGTCAAAGTAGAAAGATACAAAGATGTGGAGCTTTTCATTTCTTTTGAAGTGTATTAGAAAACTAATTATGATGTTCTAATTTGAGGGAATACGAGGGAGATGACTACAGAAACGCGGTTGTGAGTGGGTGACGTACCGATTACGGATGGGAAGAAGCAAAAGAGTCGTCTCAGTGAGCCGGGACATGAGAGAGAGTTTATCATCATGTTTACTGTTTACCGGTGCCTGTAGTTGTCCATTCTAGAAGGTCAGGCAATTTTAGGATCAATATATTGGTTCACACTTGACTTGAAGGAGTCCCTTTTACTTAGCTGTTAAGGTTTGAAGGCTTCAAGAGGTGACTGTTGGAAAAAAGGCCGAGTTAAGTCAATAAATTCAACTTTAATCTCATTAAATTTTGAGTTAATATTATTTTTAATTTGAATGTCATGATAATTTAAAATCTAACTAATATATATATGACGAATTAATTTTTTTTTCCTTTTCTTTTATCTCAAATTTTAGTCATATCTCATCTCTTTTTTATTTTTCTCCTTCAATTCAACTCGATCATCTTTCCTTTCTCATAAGCTTTAATTTTTGAAGCTACATATCTCCATTTCCATCGTATGAATGGAGTGCAATCCATCAAAAGAGGGATAAATGCCACTCGTTTCCTATATTCTCTAACCTATATTTTGTTATAACTATTGCTCGTCCATGATTTAGGAGTTATAGAGTTTTGATTTTATAAACATGAAGACCATATTTGAATTTGGATTATGGACTTGAGGATGAAGAGACACAATGATAACAAGGGAGAAGAGTTGCTAGATTTAATTAGGTTGGGAGTTACGTGATTTAATCTTTAAACAGGTTTCAAGCCATCCAAACTCCGATTAGACTCGAGTTCAAACGAAGTAAACTAGATTTGGATAGCCTTAACCTCGACCAACGGACCCATTTCTAACATATTGATATAAACCTTGAACCCATTAAATTTAAAAGTACAAAATTCTAAAATCTTATTAGTTGGTTCAGAGCACACATGGAGTCATGGTTTCCTAATAAAAGTTGAAAGATCATTACTAACCATAAAGCTCACTTCAATGGGATAATAGCAGTGGCTAAGATCTTAGTAAGATCAGATACTAAGCTCCTCCCTAACAAATCAATGTATTCATTTAGATGTGGGTGGGGACTGGACCTATATTGATTTCTTTTGAATATGCTTTTAAGTTAGCTTTTCAAAGAGTTGTCTTACATAACTTATGGAAAAATGTTTATAATAGCATCAATTCACCTTGGATAATCTTAGGGAACTTTAATAGTACACTTGTTGCTTCAAACGTTGAAGGAACTAGATGTAATAAGAGCCCTTTTAATGATTTTAAATCATGCATCTCTAGCTTTCAAGTCATTGCTATTAAATTTGAGGGCTACCTTTTTACCTAGTATAATAAACAAGAGGATTATTTTTCTGTGAGGAAAAGCTAGATGATGCTACAACCAATCAAAACTAACTACAAAAGTTTCCCAATAATAAAGACATCTTAGCAATGCCCTTATGTTTGATCACTCACTTATATAGATACATAATCTATCTCTAGATTGCAAAAAGAGCTTCTCCTTGCAAGTTTTTTTTATAACTTTCTCAATGAAGCAGAGGGATTTCATGAGGCTATTGAACAAGAAATAATCTTAGAAGTGTTTGGTTTTAAGCTTTAAAAATATCGTATGAAATTTAGGGAAGTTAAGATAACTCTAAAGGTTAACACCTAACTCTTAATCTACTATTGAACTTGAGGTTGAATAGCTAGACGAACTATATTATAGAATAAAATATACTTTATAATTCACCTAATGATCCTTATACTAGGTTTAATGAGAAGGAGGCTTATACTAGGGATGATGAGAAGGAGGCTTTGAGATACTAATTAATTGCATTGGAAAACCATTGTTTCGTTCTACAATAGAAAGAAAGGATACTCTGGTTTAAAGAAGCTAATCACAACATTAAATATTTCCACCAAATGTTACTAGCTTGTAGAAATGTTAATAGAATCACAGTTTTAATACTTGAGGATGGTTCTTTAATTAGCCGTTAACCACTCCTACTAGATCATACTTTTGACTATTAAAGCAATTTTTTAGGCTTCCAAGCTTCCTAATCCTTATTAGTCTTATTTCCAAGCTCCTTTATTCCTAATTTTCACAAGTTCTCATTGTGAGCTTATCATCAAAACCTTTTTTGCAAGGATATAGAAAGACTCTTTAGGAACCTTCTCTAGAAAAAGGAAATAAACAAAACTCCTTATGCAAAGGTAGGATGGGAAAAAAATTTCTTATTATAAAAGGAGGCTTGAGATTCCACTATATTAAGGTGAAGCAAAAGGTGCTCCTAGCTAAGAAACTTTGGATACTACTTTAAAAAGGGTCCTTTTAGGTTAAGTAGGTACATAAGCATTATAAGGAATAAAATTTTTTGGACATTTAAGATTAAAAGAGACACTTTGTGGATGCTTATCCATTCTCAAGCTAAAGAACAGGTTGTTTCAAATATTACGAGCTTGGTTGGAAATGGAAAACAAAACTTGCCTCTAGCATGGCAATTGGGGTAATATAGGGCCTTTATATAAACACTCGGACTATTAAAATCTTAGGCTTCTATGTTTTAAGATGACTAATGTTAGTGCAACTATTAAGGAGGTAACTGGTTTTATGGTAATAGAATTAAAAGGTTCTTTCTATCTTATTTCCTTAACTATCCCCATAAGCTTAAAGAAAAGGGCGATGTAATATAGATCCATAACTCCAATAAATCTTCTCTAATATTTTATGTAGAGCATTAATCAAACATCATCCCCCTAAATTCAATTAGTTCAAGTTTATTTAGGAAAATCACCTTACTCTTAGAGTATCCTTTATACTTCAACTAGCTGAAAGGAATAGTCTTAGTACAGTGGACAAAATCAAAAGACTAGTTGTATCAAACTAATCCTGTAAACTTTTTCAAAGACCTAATGAAGGCCATTATTATATGCTTTTTGACCATCCTTTTAAACGAATTGTGGAGGAACATCCAAGTGTTTTGTGATAGATTCTGCTTTGCAAATTCTTGGAATAACACATTTAATTAAGTTGTTGATCTTAAGCATCTAAATGAGGATGAACACATTCTTTTAAAAGTAACTTTTGGTAACACTATCTACATGATTTACTGGGAAAGAAATTGTAGACTCTTTAGAAATAAGCAATAAGATGTTGAAGTTGTCATCCATATGATATATAGTATAAGAGACATGATTTTATCCAAAAACCCTTCATTGTCAATATCCCCTGATCATGCTTAAATATGGGGATTATATCCTTGTACTTCTAGCTTTCTTACACACAGTTCAAGGGCCTAGAACTTAGCTCCTGCAAAAGGATACAATGCACTAAGGCAAGGCTAAATGTTCTACTCAAGCCAAATTCCCAAAGTGAATTCTCAAGTTATCTTACTACTATATTTTTTTAGAAACTTGGAACATATATTATTGTAAATATATTATAGGATATATACAATATGATTTTAACTAGTACTATTGAGTTAATTCTTGAACTTAAGTGTATTCCTCATTTCTTTTGAAAATATATTTCTTCAGTTTCTAAAAGAAATTTAGGGTGAACTTTATGATATTCGCTTTGTACTTATTTATAATTACTTTATGATGTTATAGTTTGAGGATGTTATAATGCTACCTTTATATTATTTTCTATATTGTTCTATAATGAATTGATTTTTCCTTTTAATGAACAAAGTGTATTGAAAAAAGTCGCATCTTTTCATATATACTAAAAGGAACTTTTATTAATTTATTATACTATAGTTATCTCTTCCATCATACCTAAATATGTCAAAAAATTTTGAGATTATGGATTAAAAGCTTTATAACAACATTTTAAACAAGAAAGAATTTTGAAATAAAATTTTTAGATGTCCAATATATAGAGTATACTTTACTAAAAGATTATTTGAAACATCTTTAAATTTATTTATGTTTTTTTTATAGCTTTTCACTCCTTGGTCAAACAACCACTAACTTTCCATTTTTGGTTAACGACCTTTTGGAAATCATTCCTACCTCCTTCCTTTCCTAGTTTTCTTATCACTTTTGGTATTAAATGTTGTGCCAACATTAGTTCTAAAAATACCTAGGCTATCCTACCCGCAAGTATACGAATTAGTTATTGTTGACTACCCAGGGTTTTCTCTCAATAAGGTGAAATTGGTTCACTCAAATTAATATGGAATAAAAATAAAAACAAGTGCAATCCTAAACATTCTATCCTAATTTATTAAGTAAAGGTTTTAAAGAAAATTACACGGTTAGACTAAAAAGTAAATTGATTTAATTGGAAGCAAAAACGATTTGATCAACTAGTGCAAAAAACTCTTGAGAAATTAATTTCACTGTTTTAATCTACTATGAACGACTGAGGGGCATTGATTGGATAATTATCTTGTTAAAATAATAACTGAGTTCTACGATCAATTCAAATAATAAACTAAATCTAACTTTTGTATTCGACAAATTTATCATCTAAATAATTATGTAAACCTAACTACTAATTGCCAAGTTAAGTTAATATATTTCTAATTCATAACTTAAGTATCTATAGTTTCCCGTTCTAATATTAAACTTCTTCTCTCGATCCTTCGTTTAATACCAAAATGATGAAAAAGTTGGCCACACTATTACATCCAATAAGCTCAAAAACTACAACAAATATTAAGACAATACACAATCCCTTCATCATGCATAATCTACTAAATTAGCTACATTAATTCTCAAGATTAGGTAATCAGCCCATCACAAAATAAACAAAGTTCATTGTGTTCATATACTTTAATCTCATCATTAACAATAATAGATAAGTGTCAAAGCAATAAACAAAGCATATAAACTGAAATGGATTATTAAAGCAATGGATGAAATAAGTTCATTAATGCAACAGATAAATAAAAAGAGCAAATAGATGGACTATCGGATGGAAGTCGATGGTGGATCTCTTGCCAAGCTCAACCTCTCTGGCGTTGCTCTTGTATTCTACCTCTATTTAAGTCTCATCTAGGAGATCAGCTTCAGCTCTTGCTTTCTGCCTCTACTTAAAGCTCCACCTTTTTGTTGTTTTACTCTCTTGCCAAACTTAACTTTGTTCTATGTTCTATGTTCTATGTTCTATGTTCTCTGTTCTTTGTTCTTTTCTCCACCTCCACATCTCTTTCAGTTTTGTTTTCCAACTCTCCTTTTTTAGCCTCCTTTTCTTTTTATTTATATGGTGAGTTTAGGTTTAGGTTTAGGTTTAAGTTTAGGTTTAGGTTTATCAGCCATCAAAACGTGCATTCATTGACATGTAATATTAAACTCACTACAAAAAGTATTTTCAAACTCGTGACTCCCACTGTCATGGGTGTGATGCATAATTCATGTCCAACGTTCCTTCTTTCATGCATAATTTTTCTTATTTTCATGCAACATCCATAAGATACTCCATTCATCATTCATGCAATATCTATGTCATTTTCACAAAATTCATTTCAAATTTGAATTAAAATGCAAGAATTTGTAACCAAAATTAGGATATAAATGCAAGCAAAATCAATGGAAATTAGACACAACATGAAACTAGGTCTTGCTTCTTCTAGTGGAGCAACCCTATACCACCCTCAGGCTCCCCATTCAATCGAGTTCATTAGCGTCCCTAAACCATCACAAAACTACCTCTTTCCTAGAAATCAAAACCTCCAACCTCTTCCCTCTGTTCAAACTATTCTTGAAGATTTTCCACTTGGTTGACATTCATAGTTATAGGGTGGTGGTCAAGCTCACCCCAACACAGGCTCTTTTCTTACTCTTATCGCCCTCCTCAAGCAAAGGCAGTGCCATCATCCCCCAACCTCATTCTACCAACTCTCAACCAATCTCCATTCCTATAAATGTTAAAAGCTAAAGTAGCTCATAGGTTATGCTCTATAATTAGTTTCTTCCTTAACAAGAGACCTCCTTTCTCCAAAATACAAGTGTCGTCAAAGGCTAGGTAGAACAAACTAGGATTAACTCAAACTTTAGTAACTGAAAAAGATTGTTTTATAATCAAATTCATAGATGAAGGAATCATAAAGAAATTTGTCGAATAAGGATGGTGATATTACTGTGTGAAACCTCCCTTCCTAGAATTGAAAGTTAGGTTTGTCTATAGATAGATAATTGTTTGCTTATAAATAGATAAATCTTGAAAACATCTCATTATAGGTTGATTTTTAGAATATCAACCCACTGAATTAGCTACCTTATAAGCTTACTAGGTAGGGCACTGTGCCTTAATGAACACATAAATAAGGCAAGGAGGATTGACATTGCTAAAATCTGCTTTGAGATGTAGTTGATAAAGAGTTGCCTAATACATTGAAGCTTATAAGATTGGGTGAAGATGGTGACTTTTTTGAAGCTAAGAGCTCACTATCTTATCCTTAGAAGCCTATTCCTTAATAAGATATCAAGGTTTGAAGGTCAATAGGTAGGATTTTCAGTAAAGTTACCCAATAAGAGCTAATAGAACTACATCCAAAACCTACTGATCTCACTATTATTACTAAAGTGAATAAAAAGGTCAACAATGAACTTGAGATAGCTTTTATATCTTAACCTAAGGACAGTGGTGATATAAACTCTAAAGGATGTCTTTTTTAAAGAAAAAATAGCCTCCAAGAAACCTAAAGCTCTCCTAGTGTAATCCCTTGCTCCCCTTGAAGTCTCCACACTTCAATAGCTACTACATTAGCAAGCACTTCCCAGCTCTTCTTTATTAACTACTTCAGGACTTCCCCCAAATCCTAATAAAGACACACCTTTTACCATAGTGGTTGATCTTTAGGTAAGAAGAAGAAGAAGATGCTCACCATACATCCATTTTAATGTTTTTCTTAACTTAGAATTTTAGAAGTTAATAAAAATAAGATTTTTATGATCTGTTATCCATAATGAAGCCTTTTTTACTAGTTATAGTTGACAATAAAATAAAGTCCTCATATATATCTCTTGCTTCTTAGTTTACAATCAAAGACCTATTTATGACACCTTTTTCTATACATATAATTTAGATTCTCAAAGACTAGTATGATGGAATTAAAACATGAAACTAGCTAGCTAAATCCATAATCCATGGTTAGTGGCTAGATAATTTAACAATGTCTTGTTCTTTAATAAATCTCATGGGTTTGTCTTGAGAAAATATAAAACCAATGAGTTTAGAAACTACCTCTACTAGCAGAATTAGAGGATCTTAGATACATTTACAATCATTTCACATAGAGTAACTATCTTGATAGTGCGTGAAAGTTACTATGTCCTAAGACATCGGATCATAAATATAGATAAACATTTAAATGTCCTTAAAATGACCAAAAACATCATTTTTTAAATATATTAATAACCTAAAAAACCACCCTTAATTCATTAAAGCAATCGTAAGTGGTTTATCCATTAATATCAGGTGTTATGAATCCTTCCAATATAGCATCTGACTCAATACTATCAAAGATAAGTTAAAAAACTCAACCAACATGTAGGTTATATCACTCTAGAAACCCTTAATGAATCCTTTTATGATGTAATAGTTGTTTTTTCTTATGTATTGAATTTATTATTTTATTATATAACTGACTCATTTGTTATGCAAAGTAGATATTGTTGAACATTTATATAAGGAGCTCTTCATTAAAATTCTGATTACTTTTATGGTGAATTGAAATGTGAAGTTAGATATAAGAAACGCGATTACGTTTGGATTTATGGCATCCATTTAAAATTTCGTTTATTGATTTTGGGATATATTTTAGGTTTTTTATACCTCACTATATAGAAATAAAGTACAAGAGCAATATACCAAAATTCTCTACTAAGCTAGTTAACCATCTCCCTCGGGCATTTTAGATGTTAATATTAGAAAAAATGAATATATTTGAACAATTCGAGAGTAGCAACATCAATATCTTATCTTTAACCTTTAGATATTTTCATTTAACAACTTTATATATAATTTCCATAAGAGAGAGTAATGGCATGGTGATGCTTATAAAATTCTTTTATCCTTAGTGCATAGGGGAGAGGAGATTATGCAACTTAGGTTACTAATTTAACAAATATTTAGAAGAGATGATAACTAGAAAGAAACGAGCCATCTATGCAGGGACTTATTTAACTAGGTTGGAAAATGACTTAAGCAGATTTGATACTTTTCTAGATATAAAATTAGGATGTTACATGGCTATTATTAACCTTGATATACTTATATATATATATATATATATGATATTAGTAAAGACAATCATTAGAGGCTATATTTTAATGAGTAGAGAGAAAGCCTACCAAAGAAGATGGTGTTCTTATTAACAAGGTAGGAGCAAAGTTGAGAGAGTAGAACCTCAACTAGCAATTAATGCTCCTCAAGAAGATGAGGCAATGGAAGAGCCTAGAGATGTCAAGCCTTCACCATAGCAACTGATGTAAGAGTGGACTGATATAATCATCCACAATTTTAGTAACAATGAATACTGTCAAGCCTCAAGTGGAGCACTTTTTAAAAGTTTTTTAAACCTTCTTAGAGATACAACAACTCCAATAGCACTATAAGTTGTACAAGATAGATAGGAGATTATACAGATGATGCAACAGTTATCCATTTACTTCCAACATATATGGTTCCTGGATCCCCCTCCACCATTGTTGATAATACCTAATGAGGATAGTGATAAGGGTGAATCAATTGAAGACTGAGCTCCTAATCTTTTTTCTTTTCATTTCTTTAAGTTTTATACATCTTTAATAATTTTTCCTTTGTATCTTGAAATTGCTCATTTAATTTTTATTTATCTTACTTTCCTTTTAATAAGTATTTCTTTCAATTCATTTACATTCATTTCCATTAGCTTTTTTATTTTATTTATCTATTATTAGTGTGTTTACAAGGATGAACAATCCTATATAGTCCTTCAAATTTACATTGGACAATAGTTAACATTCATAACCCAAAGAATTTTATTTTTGCTTTTTATTTGTCTCGTTCTTTTTATATTATTATATTTTAAAAATTTTCTTTTGTTGTTTATATTAGGTATAATAAATACAATGTACAATTTAAGTGTGGGGAGTAAATTAATTTTATGTGAGTCCTTTTTTATCATAGTAAATTAATTTTACCATATTTAGCTTAATAGGTAACAATTACTGAAATTTTTACATTAAAAGAAGAATAGTTAGGATGATCCATTAGAAATTTCATTATTTTAAGATTCAATTAGTTTATATAAATAGATATGAACATCAAAAACTAAGAAGAATAGTTAGGATGATCTATTAGAAATTTGATTATT
>JANSVA010000217.1:32152409-32165306 GCA_025504915.1 Erythroxylum reticulatum | reverse complement strand
ATTAGTTTATATAAATAGATATGAACATCAAAAACTAAGAAGAATAGTTAGGATGATCTATTAGAAATTTGATTATTTTAAGATTCAATTAGTTTATATAAATAGATGTGAGCATCAAAAACTTAGTTTTAACTTGATTCAATGATTTGAAATGGATGTTTAATTTGCATATAAATAATTCTTTATTTATAATTTAGGCATTTTTTTAGTTAGGAGTGGATTCTTTTTCAAGTATTTTAGTATCTCAAAGATACAAACAAAAAATTATTTAAACAATGTGAATAAAATAAGTATAGTAAATTTACTTTACTGAATTTAACTTAAGAAAAAACAAAGGTTTAAGGTGACGAGTGGTGCTATTAGCCATTTAAATAAATGAACTCACTTATTAACCAGAAGTATTACTTTTATATCAAAAGATTAAGTGACTTTCAAACAAACGTCTAATGCTCATTCAATAATTCAAAAAGTGTTCTTATTTTTATGTCAATTTGGTTTATAAAAATGTTAGAAAGTAGAAGCTTCTTACTTATTTATGTCTACTTTATATATTATTCTGACTTATATTTGATTAATTTGATGTTTGAAATATTGCTAGATTGAACTGAATTGATTTGTGATCTAGTACAAGAATGTGAATGCCTAACTAGTTGATAAATAATGAAATTGAGTAGATGATGGAGATTCTTGATTGTTCAGATTTATTTAGTGCTTTTCCATGGAATTATTATCTATGTAGGTTAAGAGTGAATGAAATTAGTTTGCTTGAAGATAAGAAAAATCTTAAATGTTAGATTGTGTGTCGTGCATGAAAAATGAAAATATTTTCTTAAGTATTTTTCTTGGTTATGATATTGAATTAACTTTTTTACTTACTTTTTATTTCTTTTCAATCAGTTGTAGTAAATTGATTTAGGATGAAATTATTGAAGAATTGGAAGCTATTTCAATAAAAACTTGAAATAACACGATTTGAGTCGTTGTAGTGCTAGAGACTACATATAAGTCATAAGAGAAATAGGAACATCAATGGCCCAGGGACACAATTATGCTAGAAAATGTGTCTCTCTTAAAGGAAATAGGAGGATTCATGGTCTAGGCCATGAACATGGCCCAAACCATTTTCTTGGGCTTTGAAACATATATAAAATGTGAAAACTTAATTTTTAAAGGAACTTTGGAAATTATATATTTTACACTTTTTTCTCTCTAAAGACTAAGTTAGTCACCTAGGAAATTCCAAAACCCTTGAGAGTCTAGTTCAAGACTATTTTCATCAAAGAATCGACACTAAAAAATCATCTTAATGAATCAAGTTATCAATACAATTATGATTTTCATCTAAATTTATTTTTCAAAGATTCCTTGCTTTTATCTATCGCTTTCAATGTATTGACTATGATTTATGGCTATATGCTTTTCTATGCTTAAATAGGGAAACCCCTAGTTTTTATTTTATATAGATTAATTAATTTGAATTTATTAAATAGGATTTTTTTTTGTAAATTGCCTTTGATTAATCTTAATGAATGATTTAGTTATATTAGTGAGTAAATAATATTTAAATTTACCTACGAATGCTTGAAAGAGCTTTCTTATGAGTGGACTATGACTTAGGTGATGTGGATTGAATAGGGTGTTCGAGAGAGACCTAAGTAGTCTTTTTGGTGTTAAAATGAAACTTTTTTTCTGTAAAATTTCATAGATCTCAATGAATTCAACATATTGATATAGATATGAGTTAACCAACTAGATAGTAAATGATTATAGCTTAAGAGAGTATTTCAATGTCTAGGAGATTTTACTTGTCTAGATTAATATATTTTTTCTAGGTTAATTGAACTATGAAGTCAAAAATAATACTAAGAGAAGTAGCATCCAAACATTGATATATGATTGAATTCTTTTTAAATAATTTTCCTTCTTATTGATTCTCTTGGCTAGTAATTTTGTTTATATTTCTTTGATAAAAAAACTAACCAACATCACTCTTTAGTTTAAACTAGTGAGTAGCTTTAGGTTTTTTAATTCATATCACTTCCTTAAGGGATCAAATCCTAATCCTACTTATCATTATATTATAATAGTAGGTGCACTTGTTTTAGTTGTAGATAATAGATTACTAATAGGAAAATTTATAAATAGAGAAATCATAAATTAATTACCTTTTCTCTCTTTAGCCGTTCTTTATGTGTGGCTTATTATGATCTTACATATATTGGCTAAGTACACAAATTATAATCCTAACCTATATTTAAGATTAGAAAAATTGAACTCATTTAATTTATCTTAAATTTTCTAATTAAATAATTTATTTCCATAGATCAAGATTAATATAATAACATATTATAACTACTCAAATATTATGAATATCAAATTAGTTTTGACTAAACTTTATTTGTATTGTTTTTTTGTATAATTTAATCATTTCATCATATAATGCTTCAATTAGATATAGAATATGGAATTATGATCTACTCTTATTTGAGACCAATTATCTTAGTTTTCTATCATTAATAACTGATTATTTTAATTCAAATTAAATAATATTTTTAAATTGCCACTCTACCTTAGCCAATGGTTTCTCAAATTAATAATAATCAAGAATAATATAATATACTCTTTAATTACTTTAGGATGATGAATACCAATCGAGCTACCATTGACTAGGTTAAGTCCTTAGTAGTATCAAAATATAGCAATCCCTATAAAAAATACTTTGGAGATCTCAAGTCAAATAATCACTAGTAGAATTATCACAATGAGTATTTCCATAGACACATAAGTAATGTTTCATATAAAATTCTTATGTTAAGTTAGTTTAATAAAGTTGTTCTAGATATACTAGTTTTTTCATTCTATTAATTAAGTAACAATTAGGAATATTTTAGGCATTTTATCTAAATGCAATATAAATAAATTTTATTATAAATATACAACTAAGAACAATTTATAAATAATATGTAAATGTAACATGAATATTATAATTATAATTTTTATAATTTATTTGCAAAGTATATTTAACTTCTGAAATTTGTCTCATAAGTTAGTTGATTAAACAAATATGCATAAAAAAAGATACCATTAATTATTGTAAATATAAATATGCAATCAAAAGATTGGGTGTATAACATAAACTAACTTATCATATTGACAATATATATTTCACATTTAACTTTAATTGAACATTTAATTAGTTTTTATCTTATGATTTAATATCTTGTAAACTAACGCTAACAAAATAGGAATGAAGATACAAAACAAGAGCAACTTAGATAATGTAACTTCTAACTATTAGTTATCACAAGCTAATAATTGTATCATATTATATAATATATATGAAATTTTAATAATTTTTAAAATTGTCTTCACTTTGATTCTTCAACATTTATTTCATGGATTAAGTATTTTATTATTAATAACATGGATAAATTATTTTGTTAAAGGCTAAAGGTGTGATTTTACCTCAACATGTTACAAAAAATCTAAAGGTGTGATTTGCACCTTAACGTGTTACAAAAAATCTAAGTCGCTACCATTATTTTCTGTACCACTCTAAGCCCTAACATTACTAAATTAGTACTTATTGCATCCTAATGCTACTAAAATAGTATTCATTCACACTGAAAGTGGTAATAGAGATAACGATAGGAGCTTATTTAGATCATTTGTCAAACGTTAAGTTGAAAATCACACATTTAACCAATTTTTAATGAAATTAGTTTTAAAATCACATATGTGCTTGGGATGTATAAATTGCCTAGTTGTGGCATAAACTAGGCTAAATTTATGACTTATATACTTAAGGCTGCCAAAAATTTAACCCCTTTAAATTTAAAGTGCTATTAGTACTATTTTGAAAACATTAAGGTGTGACGTGACACATAGATAAAGGTATGGACTAACTTAGACATTTTAATAATTATTAGGGAACAATTTTTACCTTTTGCCCTTTGTTGACTTATTTTATTTACAAATTAATCACTTGATGTGTAAGATATTAAAATTTTTAAATATTAATATTCACTAATTTTAAATAAAATATCAGAAAGTAAATTTAGAAAATTAAAAAAATTAGTTGCAATGGTGTATATAAAATATATTTTGTAATGAATAACGATGTTGTCATAAAGATGCAAATAATTATTTTTCTATCCATTTTTATCATGACTAGACTTTACATGAATTTAATTTAATATTGCTTGATTAAAATTTAATTTAAATTTAAATAAAACTTTTACTTGACCTATAAATAAATTTTATTTTCATATTCAAATTAAATTATTTTTAAAATTTAAAAATCCAAGCCGAATCCTTAACTCCACACATCCTTCTTTAATTTTATTAAAAACATATAATATATAAGCACATATTTAGTCATATTTATATAATAATCAAATATCAAAATATCATACTTTAATTTGAAATTATCATTAATGAAATTATTTCAAGGTGGACAAAAATGTTTTATTTCAATAATACAATCATAATTTATAAGAATTAAGATTGAACAAATAAATATGAAAATGATATTAGTTTAAATGAATCACCAAATTTTCTTATTTTTAAAAATAAATAGACATAAACTCTTAAATTAGTGTAAAAACATCAAATAATCTTTAGTAAACATGTTGAAAATAGTAAATCTTCGATAAGATATTTATTTTTTAATATTTTAAAAGAATCAAGTCGATTTTCTTTTTTTATATAATCTAAATGCTACTTTAAATTTTTAGAACTATTTTAAATTAAAACCAAATTCATAAATATAATTTTGAAGATTAAGTCTTTTTATTTTTAGACTTGGACTTCTAAACTTATTCAGATCATTTAATATAAATATAATCATAATTAAGAATGTAAAATTAAAAAATGCCTTGTTACAGTTACAAGTGTACTTTATTTAGAAGTTTACTTGGTTCATCATTTTTGGTAAATATAATTTGAAGAAGTGTTTAACTATTTGATGGTAGAAGGCCTTTGTTTTCATCTCACATAAAAATGGTGTGTGCGTGTTATTATACTGTACCTTGGAAAGGACTGTGATGTCACTCGAATAAAGAATAGTTGTCATTTGTCAAAATAGATAATGTCATCTACACTTCCATCTGTCGTAACTTTACTGCAATTGCGCACTTGTGACGTTATAGCCCTGTCATGCTCTAATTTTGGACTATTGAGTTGTTAATGGGCCTAGAGCTCCTCAAGTAAGGAGTAATGAACTGACACTGTCTACAGTCCTACCGCAGAATCAAAGCTAATCTTGTCCACTCACCAAACCAATAAAGTAATTAGGCCCGCGGGCTTTAAGACTTTCAACCTGCTATTCTCTGCCTTCCAATGTAAGTATACAAACATCGGGGCTGACAAAAAGGGCTGTGTTTGGTCTTTGCAAAGCCAGTTTGGAGACAAAAGTAGGGGCAGTGACACCAGCCAAACTTATTAGCTTGAGATCATGTTCTCGTTACTTTATTTCTATCTTGTTTATGAATATTTAAGTCTTATTTATTGGATGGATAGGTACGACGCAATAATAAAAACAGCTAACTTATATTAGATTGGGTATATAAATGTGAATCAAATAAAAAACCGAAACAACAGTTGGCATTTATATTGCCACACAAATGCCTTCAAATTTAGTTGTTCGGAGGTAGTTATGCCGCTAAAACCAAATGAAGAAAGTTGCCTCCAGTTTCCACACCCCCCCTTTTTTTCTTTTTGGCTATCATCGCCCCAGATTCTTGTTCGTCGTCCAACAACAAGGGTGGCGGATTCCACGAGATCTCCAGGTTAATCCAGAAACCAAAACTATTTCTTTGTTGAGTCCTTCTCTTTCCCTGATAACCCCAAAGCTTAACATATATAACAACTTTCAAGCTTTTGTAGACGAGAGGCAGGAAACGAGGACAAGAAATCGATGACAAGCATCGGTAGCACTTGTTCTTCGAGTGTCCTGTTTGGAAAAAGAGAGACTAGAAGCACTGGAGCTTCTTTTGCTCAATATGGTGGACTCAGACCAGTTGAGAACATGCAAATGTTTCCACCTGCGACGAAGCTCAGTGGTTTTGTTTCTACTTCAGGTATGAGTTCATATTTAGCTCTTCCTTTTTATGTTAGACCAGACGTGTGAGCTATATTGTTTGTTCCGAGTATGATCGGTATCAATTTCATCATGTTCAATGTATTAGGTAAGAGATCAAACGGAAAACCGAAAGCCTCAATCTTCCTGTTCAATTTCTTCTCTACGTTAGAGGTCTTATGTACTTAGTTATGAATAGGTCATAGAGTTAAGATCATTTTCAGAACATAGTAACAGAGTAATGCAGAACCTGATAAGATGCTATTCAATTGTCGTAAGTCAGAACCTCCTATCCACATGAAAGATAAGAAATGAACAGTTTCCTTGTCTGATAGGTATGTCTCCTCTCACTCTAGCTTTTCATGTGGCCATATCACATTCATAATCTATTAAATGTTTCAAACCAGCTAATTTGCTCCTTTAGTGCGGGGAATAGGGATCATGGAATGCACATTCATGAAGAACAGGGTTTGGCGACTTTTGTTAGATTACCTGCCTTATTTTATTTGCATTTATTCATTATAAGAACTGATGCCAGGTAGTGACATTTTTTGTGGAGGCTCAATTCATTATTATAAATGAGGTGACTTTCTATTAGTTGGGGAACTTGACTTCTACGATTCGTCATATAGTTTCAGCTCTCAAGTGCAGAAAAGTTAGATCCATGGCTGCTCCCACTGTTTCAGCTCCAAAAAGAGAAAAAGATCCCAAGAAACGAGTTGTCATAACTGGCATGGGACTAGTCTCAGTCTTTGGTAGTGACATTGATACATACTATAACAAACTCCTGGAGGGCGAGAGTGGCATCAGCCTAATAGATAGGTTTGAGGCATCAACATTTTCTGTTCGGTTCGCGGGTCAGATTCGTGATTTCTCGACAAAAGGATACATCGATGGAAAAAATGACCGCCGCCTTGATGATTGCTGGAGGTACTGTCTAGTTGCAGGAAAGAAGGCCCTTGACGATGCCGACCTTGGCACTCAAGTGCTACAAAATGTAGGTTAATTGGGTCGTTAAATCATATCCGGCTTATGATTAAAAATTAAAATATAAATTTTCATGCAGATGGACAAAGGAAAAATTGGAGTGCTTGTGGGAACGGGTATGGGAGGTTTAACGTCATTTAGCAATGGCGTTGAGGCACTCATCCAAAAGGGATATAAGAAAATAACTCCCTTTTTCATTCCTTATTCCATCACCAATATGGGGTCTGCATTATTAGCTATAGACACAGGCCTTATGGGACCTAATTACTCCATTTCAACTGCTTGCGCTACTGCAAATTACTGCTTCTATGCTGCTGCCAATCACATTAGACGAGGTGAAGCAGATATCATGGTAGCCGGTGGGACTGAAGCTGCCGTCATGGCTACAGGAGTTGGTGGGTTTATAGCTTGTAGGGCATTGTCTCAAAGAAATGATGAACCAAAGAGAGCTTCAAGACCTTGGGACAAGGATCGTGACGGTTTTGTCATGGGAGAAGGAGCTGGGGTGCTGGTAAAATACTGATGCGTGCTTCATTTTGTTTGGGATTTATGACACTATCAACCTCGTAAATTACGTTAATCAAGACTCTAAAAACCCAAAATCTTTCTGATGATAACTTGGTTTCAATTACAGATTATGGAGAGCTTGGAACATGCAATGAAGAGGGGAGCCACCATAATTGCAGAATATTTGGGAGGTTCAATAACATGTGATGCTCATCACATGACCGATCCCCGCTCAGATGGGCTTGGAGTCTCATCTTGCATAGCCAAGAGTTTAGAAGATGCCAAAGTCTCCCCTGAGGAGGTAGGATCAATTAATGGTTTATGCCCTTCTACCAAAATAACTCTGTATATATATATAATTTCAAGATTTTAAAGTAAATTTGGTTCGCTCACTTCGTGTTGCGCAGGTGAACTACATTAATGCTCATGCAACCTCAACCCTAGCTGGTGATTTGGCCGAGGTCAACGCGATCAAGAATGTATTTAAGGACACATCTGAGATTAAGATGAACGCAACCAAGGCAAGACATACCAATCCTGTTTGCATACTAACGGAAACTCTATTTTCATTGGAAGTAACTATTAGCGTCATTCTTAAACAATCAATAGCCTTACTACTGAAATGCCCGTCACTACTACTATCATTCTCTAACAATCGATGGCATTAGCAACATGTTCCTAATGAAATGCCCTTTTCATGACATAATTCAGTCAATGATCGGACATGGTCTTGGTGCTGCTGGCGGATTAGAGGCAATAGCAACTATAAAAGCAATCTCCACTGGATGGCTGCATCCGACTATAAATCAGGAAGTATGCGCCTATAACTCACAATTCAATATACTCTTTGTGCCATATTCCAACAAATTTGTAGTAATTTCCTACCACGTTTCATCCCCTACTTGCTTGTTTCCCATTAGAACTTGGAGCCTAGTGTTACAATCGACACCGTCCCCAACATCAAGAAGAAGCATCAAGTCAATGTCGGTGAGTATTTTCTTCTACTCAGTCAATATGATGCAAATCTTCGCCAAAAATTCATTTATTTCCTTTTTGCTTGGCTGCAGCCATCTCAAATTCGTTTGGATTCGGAGGGCACAATTCTGTCGTTGTGTTTGCTCCCTTCACCCCCTGACCAAATTATAGTAAATCCCAAGCAGCAGTTTTTCTTATACTTTCAGATGAACTCCATTTCAGAACTATTGGTTTATACCCGGAGCGTAGTTATTGATGTTTTAAATTGGAGAGAATAATATGATGAGAAATCAATTCTGATTGAATCAAAGACACAACAACAAATAAAATCACAATAATTAGGGATGTAAAAAAGGATCCGGCTTGACCTGATTTTGGCTCGGGTTGACAGGATTATGGACAGGCTACGAGACAGCTCGGCTTGACCTGTGACCCGACCATTATTTCAAAAATGATGTCGTTTTTGAAGTTTTTCAAAAAAAATGGCGGGCCGATCAGCTCCTGGTCGGGCTAGCCCATTGACATCTCTAACAATAATTAAGTACTTAAAAAATATGATTCATAAAAATCGTTTTTGAAGTTTTTCTATAAAAAAATATATGGTAGCCTGGTCAGCCCGTGGTCAGGCGGCCTATTGATGTCTCTAACAATAATTAAGCACTTAAAAAATACGAATCATAAAATAAAGAAATTGTATGACCTATTGACATCTCTAACAATAATTAAGTACTTAAAAATATGAATCATAAAATAAAGAAACCATACATGATCGAAATTTCTATTAAAATCTTTTTGAGGTGTCAACTATAAGTTGTTCACGTGTTCAACCTCTAACTATATCCACAAAGCAGTCAAAGAAACTCACATTTTTTAGGGGAAATAAACAAGAGTGCTAGCTCTTATAGGCTATATATAAAAAAAGTCATAGGGTTTTCTATTAAAATTAAATATTCCAATTATAATTAAAGTCAAAATCTAATTATAATTTAATTTAATTTAATTATAATAATATAAAATTTTCATATTTGATCACTGAAGTTTCTTAAATTTTACAATTAAGTTCAACTAACTAACAATGATTTTTTTTTTGCTTTTTAACTATTCTTTATGTATGACCCATTAAGATCCTAATATATTAGCAATAATTATAAATTATTCATAATTATAATTATATAAATTCAAAATTTTTAATTTATCTTTATTTATCCAATTAAACGTTTATAATAATAAATCAAGATTGATATCTAGCAATATTTTATGACCACTCAAATATTAGGAATGTCAAGATAGTTTGACTTAACTTATCCATGCATGATTATGATATATAATTTAATCCTTTTATTATCCAATGTTTCAATTGATTATAGTATGGATATATTATCTACTTTTTTAAATCCAATAATATTTATTTTTGCTAATTAGTAATTGATATTTGAAAAAATCATTTCAAATGTCAACTCACTTTAGCTGGAGAATTCTTTAAATTACTACTAATCAAGAATAATGAAACATTCTCTCTAGTTATTTTAGAACTTTATTGATTTACTCAACTATCTCTATATGACTCACATTGTATTCAAGTACTATTGACTAAGATACCTTAAATAGGACAAGTCATAAGTAACATTAAAACACAGTAATACTTATATGAGATACCTTAATAATCTCAGGTCTAAGGATCAATTATACAACTATCATAATGAGAAAGTCCACAGACACGTAAGTAATATTTTATTTTGGATCCTCATAATTGGATCAATTCAGTGAATTTATTCTCTAATAAGCACCCATATGTTTATTTAAGTATCTCCATGCTTTAATTTACAAAAATAATTGTTTTTTATAAGAAAGAAACATAACGTATGCTAGTTTTACCAATTCATCATCAATATCTCATCTTGATGAAACTATAACTAGGAATATTAAAGAATAATACATAAATGCAAATTGAATATCATAATTATGATCTCACCATAATTTCAATTCCACAATAATTTTTCTAGGGATTTTACTTTAGTATTAAAACATCAAATATAATTAACATAATACATAAAGATAAAGAATGCCTTTATTAATTAAAATAATAATATCATACATAAAATTGCAACCAACTAATTGGCTACAAGCGTATAAACTAATAATCTCTTATTTGTACTAAAGTCAATTTGCTATGTATCTAATACCATATCCATCTATATGTTAATCATGTCTCTTATGAGATAATGACTTAGTGAGAGGATCTGTAAGATTCTCTTTAGTGGGAACTTGCTCCAATGCTATGTCTTTTTGCTTTACTATCTCCCTGATTAAGCAAAACTTCTTGAGTATATGTTTAGACCATTGATAAGACCTTGGTTCCTTTGCTTATATAATCATACCATTATTATCACAGTACAATATTATAGGCTCAACAATGTTGGGAACTACTCCAAGTTTAATGATGAACTTCTTGATCTAAAATGCTTCCTTTACTGCCTCTAACACTGAAATGTTTGTAGCATTTCCAACTTATTGCACCACTATTCTGGATGAAGATGTACCCTGACCTTAATCTACTACCATCTAGATCTAACTGAAAATTAGCATTCGATATCCTAAACTCTCAGTGCATCTCCTTTATAGATTTAGAAAACATCTTTAGTCCTTCTTAAGTCCTTTAAGAAGTTTTTCATATCCATTTAGTGACTATCTCCAATATTGGTTAGAAACTTGTTAATCTTAAAGCATAAGAGACATTTGGTCTAGTACATAGCATTGCACACATGATTGACCCAATTGCTAAAGCATATGGAACAAAATCCATTTTATCTCAAGGTGCACCCATGTTGGTCTCAGATATAGCTTCAATTCAACAAAAACAACAAATACAAAAATTTAAAGAAAAAGGAACAAAATTCCTCTTCTTATGTCTTTAGACTCATACTTTATAAGAGAGAAATCTCATACAATATAGGTAAGAATCTCCTCCTGGAATTCTCCATATTAAATCTCTTTATCACTTTGTCTATGAATGTGGATTTAGATAATCCAAACAACCTCTTTAATCTATCGTTATAGATATTTACACCCATAATATAGGCTGCTTCTCTCATATCCTTTATGAAGAAGCTCTTAAACAACCAAATCTTTATAGATTGGAGGATTGATATGTCATTTCCAATCAACAATATGTCATCCACATATATCGCTAGTAAGATGACTACACTCCTACTAAACTTCTTATAGACACATGATTCATCTACATTTTTGGTAAAATCAAACTCTTTGATTGTCTCATCAAAATGGATGTTCCAACTCTATGGCACTTACTTAAGTCTATAAATAGACTGTTGCAACTTGCATGCATGATTAGGAAATCTCTTATATTTAAAAATCTCAGGTTGCATCATGTACTAAAAATCTCAAGTTATATCATGTAAACATCTTCTAATAAATTCCTATTAAGAAATTCCATTTGTGCATCTATTTGCTAGATTTCATAATCATAATATGCGATTATATCCAATAAGATCCTTATAGACTTATGTATAGTTACTGGAAAAAAGGTTTCATTAAAATCAACTTCTTGTTTATATTTGTACGTATGCACATTACCATCGATGTCAGTTTTTCTCTTACAAACCCACTTGCATCCTATAGGTACAATACCATCAGGTGCATCCACCAAATTCTATACTTGATTAGTGTATATTGATTGCATTTTAGATCTAATATATGCTATTTTAAAGAATTAATTTTAGATATTGCTTCTTTAAAAGTATTAGGCTCATCATCTATAAGTGATACATTGTCATTACCCTTTTCAATATATAGATTTAAGCTAGTAAGGGGATGATGTATCCTACTAGTGCATCACTGACTAAGTGTGTCTTAAACCCTCGATTGTACCTCATATGTATAAATCTGGATGTGAATTTGGACTTTCCTTTATAATAAATTTCTTTAAATGTAGCATGTCTTGAGAGAAACACCTTTTTCTTAGGAGGATGGTAAAAATGATATCCGACACTCTCTTTCGAACATCCCCAAACTTTTAGGCCCTGTTTAGTTGAGGGGTTAGTAATGGAATGTGATGGAAAGTAACACACTTCCATCGTTTAGTTGAGAGTTTCATAATGGAATGGGATGGAAGTTGAGGGTGGTTTTTATGTTACATTACATTTCATCCTAAATAGTGAAAATAGGAAATCTCTGATTTGGGGAGTTTAGGATGGAATGTAAACTAATAAATACATACTACCTATTATACCCTTAATAATTCTTCTTAATACCAACTACGATCAATTCATAATATTAATATATAATTAATAATAAATAAATAAAATTTTTATTAATGAAAAATAGAAAAT
>JANSVA010000217.1:32120008-32135448 GCA_025504915.1 Erythroxylum reticulatum | reverse complement strand
CAATCTTATAAATTTTAACTTAAGTAATTTGATTAGAAACGTTAGGATTAGTTGTTAGTAAACTCAAAGTCAACTATTAGCATACCATAGAAGTCTTTACAGTCCAATAAATCAGCAAAATAATTGCACAATAAAAGATTAATTTGTTAAGGGCTTAGGGAAATTCAAAACCTTTATACTAATTCTTGATATCGATAATTTCTCTGTTCAATTTTGTTCCTTATTTTATTTTACTTAGTTTTATTTTCTTTTAATTAAAAAATTTAAAATCAATCCTAGGCTAGATAATAGGGGGAAGGGTAATTACTATTAATCACTTTCTTCGTCAGATTGACTCGTATTTATTGGTACTAGCTACAACTATGAAGTGCACTTGTGGTTATTATAATATTGACTAATATAAAATAAGTCAATCATAGACATAGGTGTAGTGTCCCAAAACCAAAAGGAGGATAGGCGTAGGAAGGGCAAAACCAAAACAGGAAAGAAAGTGAGGGTATTAAGGTAAAATTAGTAGAAAGAAGGCAGAGAAAAAATCAGTAGAGAGAAACTTCATTACCCATATAGAATATTCTTTATCAGTGAATAAGAACAACTTTTATTCTTAATAATAAAGACAAATCCATTCAAATCTAAGTTTGAAATGGAAATGATGTTTCTTATAATAATTAGAATATAATAACAATTATCTAGTTCTAGTTCAAGGCCAGAAAGCAAAGCTATACTACAAGTTCCTATAGCTAATGTAGGAACTATAGCTCTATTGCTAACTCATAGGTCCACTTCACCTTTCCTTAACAATCTGCTCCTTATTAATATCTGCATGTTATTACAAATATAAGAACCACATTCAATACCTAATACCAATAATGTAGAAAAGAAGTAGAAAATTTGATCTCAATTATAAACATATCTAAAGAAAAAACTTCCTTAAGCTTCTTATTTTTCAAGTTAGCAAGGCAAGATTTGTAACCCCTTTTCTAATGTCCATCTTCTCCCTAATGTCAATGTGTATCCTTATCAATGTCCATATTTTTGACACCACCTTTTGACTTTACTACTTTAGTAGAAGCCTTTTGTTTCTTATTCTTATTCTTTTTAGAACTCTTTTCATTGCTCTTAGAAGAATCCTTAACAAAAACATAACTGAATTCCTTCTAAGGGATTCCTCTTCCATCTTAAGCATATTTAACAGTTTATGCAATGACACATACTTTTGAGTCATATAAAGGTTCATAATTAGTTCATGACATAACCAAATTGGCTTAATTTTTCAATATAGCTAATCTTCTTTAATACATGCAACTTAACTAAAGATCCTTCTACAATCTTGCTTTAATATAATACTCTAGAAGTCTCATAACTTTCCACCTCATTTTATGCACCAAAAAACTCTTTGAGATGTATAAATATAGTTAGAGCATTCATGTTTTGATGTTGTATCTAAAGCTTAGGAGATAAGCTAGCCAATATCACATGCTATTTTTCAAAATAAAATTAAATGCAATTACTTAAGTGTAGGGGACTTTAATAGGTAGATATTTTACATGCTATTTTGAGTTTATTTATTTGGTTTTTGATACCTTTATAATATACGTTATATGGATTTTATTATTTTTATATGATTACTTCATTGCTTTGTAGCAAATTGAATTTGAAGGATAAATACAAGATTTAGTGCAACTTTCTCCGTAGTCGTCCAATTGACAAGATTTTAGAGATATTTGGAAGATAAGAGGGTGGACAACAAATTTGTAAAAGATTTTGAGAGCTGATTCTAACTTAAAAATGACAAGAAGTTGGAGGAGAAAATTATAATGAGCGTTGAACCAACCTTAGTAGATTTTTAAGGGATTCCTTGGAATTAATTTAGTAAATTTTCTTTTAGATTTCTCTTAATTTTTAGTTAGTTTTTCATAGTTTTTACATCAAGGAGGAAGAATTGGAGTAAGAATCAAATAAATCAATGACAACATCTATCAATTTTTCCTTCTACTCTTTTTTATTATGGCGAGATTAATTTGTTTATGTTTTGTTTGATTACATATTGTAGTTAAAAACCCTAGTTAGGGGTAAGGATGTAGATCATATAGATTGATTTAATTAATGATTTGATTATTCATTAGTTTAATTTCTTCCATTTGATCTTATTGTTGGATTTGTGATTGGCCATTATATATTTAATCATAAGGATTGTATGATGGACAGAAAGGTGAATTATGATATATACAGTAGGAGAATAAATATTTTAGTGCCAAAGAATGACGATATCTAGAATTTAGTGATGACTATATAGAATATGTATACTTAATGAATTTGGATGGGTTAAACTATGCATTAGTGGATAGTAGTTACTTAGTTAGATATACCTATATGGCTTGATGGAGAGCATTTATTGTTAGTTCAACATACATAATTAATTGTGTATAATATTTAAATATCTATATAAGGGAGCCTTGAATTCCTAACATTTATTTAATTTTCTTTCATTAGTTTATTTACATTATTTTAATTAGTTTATTAGTTTAATGATTATAATTTAGCTCTCTTTTTCATTGTTTAGTTAAAATTAATAGGATTTAATACTAGTTCCTAATGAGATTGATACTTCTAGAATATGTCTAGCTTTATTTAGCTATCTACAATTGATTTTGCATATATATATAATGGATATCAGTTAAATATGTCATAGAGGTCATGAAGAATGTTCCTTATTATGGTATTATTAACAACTTGATATATGCCCATATGTGTATGAAACTAGACAATGCATTTGTTGATGTATTGCTAAGTATGTACTTTTCAAACTTAATTGTAGAATATTAGAATGCAGTCAAACTAGTTTTGAAATATCTTCAAGAAAAAAGGGTTATGTGCAGACATTTAGGAAAGTTGACAGTTTATATTTGATTGGTTATATATATTCAGATTTTGTTGTGTTTCAAAATGATAAGAAGTCCATATTTAGTTATATTTTGATATTAATAGATGGTCCCATTTCATGGAAAAATGTCAAGTAAACACTTTGGACCTTTTATGTTATGGGCTACTCCACAAGCAGTTTGGTTAAGAAACTTGATTTTTGAATTATCTGTAATTGATCTAATGGATAGACCCATCTGACTATACTATGATAATCTTTTTGGTTTGTTTTTATTAACAACAATAAGAATGTCACAAATTATAAGCATTTGGAGGTCAAGTTTTTGGCCCTTAAGGAGTTTTTACAGAATGGTGACATCGTTATAGAGAACATTTTAATTGAGCATATGTTGGTTGATCTGCTAACTAAAGATCTTCATCCAATCACCTTTAGAGACATAGCTACAGTAAGGTTCTATTAAAGTCCTTTGACACTATTAGTTAGGGATAATTATTTTTTTCTCCAGATACAATTATATTTTCATGTATTATAACAACATTGATGATTTACATTGTTGATGATCATCATCTTGCTATCAATCATAAAAATTGCTCTGTATTATCATAATACAAGTAAAAGTATTAAAAGTTGTGTTGATCTTATATTACTAGTCATTAGGCATATGTATATATATATAGTTTGACTATGATACAATGTCTGTTGATATATAAAGATAATTTGAGATGAATTCATATATGAGTTTGTATTAGAAATGGGACACAAAGTTTTAATCTTGTAAAGGTTTTTTCTAGCTTACAATGATCGAAAAAATGTTTTCTCTAATGTAGTTTTTTATTTAATAAGAAAGAACAAATTTCTCATAAATTTTAGTGAAATTAAGTATGATAAACGAGACATGATACATAGCATGACATACAGTTACCATTGTTATTTATCACACTCTATTTTCTCAGTCATGTTTATAAAGTTATTATATATACATGATTATATTGATTCTATGGTACATGTTTGTGATACCTTGACATTGAAAGTCTTACGAAACTAAATGATGAACTTTTATTATCTTTGTATTAAATTGAATTTAAAGTTTGAACAATAAAAATTATATTCTTTTGGTCTTTATTATTTTTTATTATATACAATAATTAGTTTTTGTCCAAAGAGGAGAATGTTGAAATTTTTAATTCCTATTGGATATATATATTTTTTAAAGTTAAGACTAAGAAGAATTAAAAATTGATCACGTGGAAAAATAATAAAATGATTCCTAGTCAAATGGGTTGTAAGTTTAGTGAACAAAATAACAGTTTATTAGTGTGGGTGGGATACTTATTAAGCCTATGATTACTATAATTAATCGCTAGGACTTTGATTGCTTGCTTTAGTAAAATTTTAATATTCAAGAACCCTGTAACATGGTAGGAGTTTTAAGTGTTAAGAAATGCATAAAAAAAGGCCTCTTGTTGGCGTATCGAAAATTTTAGCTGCTAATTTAAAAGGATAAGGAGCTTTTGCTCACACACATATGGATAACAAAATATGTAAATTTTATATAAATTTATGATTAATCTTGCGTATATCTAAAAAATTCACACCACACCACACACGTCGCATGTAGACTTGTACTATAGACCCACGTCGTTGCATTTGTAACTCTCAACTTTATCCCGTTCTAACGATTGACAAGGAAACTTATAACAAGTTGAAGACAGTTAGTGACAAAAGATGTCTGCCAATGCATTATCAGATGGTTAGCAGCCGCCCTGTTTATCTATCCACTCCAGTGATTAGCCTCAGCAAAACAAATGGTACTATCGGAAATTACTATCAAATTGCCACTTTTTATCAACAACTTTGATTAAAAACTAATGAGAAAGGGATTTTGAACTAAATGGCACAGGTGTACGAATGATATGAAATTGGAAAGAAAGACGACATTCATATTCATGATAACTGCGACAGGAGGTAAGAAATTAGAAAGAAAGACGACATTCATACTCATGATAACTGCGAAAAGAGGTAAGGTACCTGTCGTAAACATTGATGTGACAGAGACACTCATTCGAATTTCTTTTATTATTAGTCCGTCCTGGAGAATGAGGACATGGCGTCTGTTGTAACTGATTGCATCACTTTAGTTGGCGTGACTTGCAGCCAGCTCACTGACTCCATTATTTTAGGAATGGAACTTAAAGTCTTTGTTTTATTCCCATCTCTTCTTCCTTAAATAAATATTCTGTTCCCAAGGACAACTGCGAATGCGAATGGACCCACCGCTTTACTTTACTTTAGCACAATAATATCTATTTCTATTTTCTTTAATTTCAAAAGTTCCCCTCCTATCTAAGATAATTGAAGACATTTCATTTCTAATAAAGTCAAGGTAAATTAGAAATTTTAAAAAAAATCTCTCTCAATAATTATTCTTGAATTGTAAACTAGTCCTCCAAATAATATAAAATTAATTATGAATTTTTTTTCATTTTCACAAAAAATATTATATTTTACTTTGAATTTACTTTCATACTAGCATAATTTGCTCCTATAAGACCCATTACATTTGTAGATTGTGGACTATTAAACATTTAAAATTTAATTATTTAATAAAATATATTTCTTAACTAATATCTTTAAATTTTTTATAGGACTATCTAGATGATAATTATTAGTGGTTAGTATTGATCATTATTATTAAATAAAAAATTTTGTTTTCTCTATTTATAATATTGATAATGACCGATGCAAACAAGTTGTTAGCTACAAAAATTTTTCCTTTCCTCATGTATTGACAAATCTTGAGATTGTATTGTCACTAATATGTGGTGACAAGTACACTTGATATGCATTTAAGGCTTAATATATATATATATATATTTGGAAGATTAATATATGAGTTTGTAATTTACATGTATCTTTCTTTAATGACTTAAGGTCATGTACCTATCAATTGGGTCCATCTATATGCACCAATCAAAAGATGATTGTTTACTTATGAGATTACACCTGGAAGTTAATTTGGACCATTGACATTATTATCATCACTACTTGTCTTTAACGGCTAACCTTTGTTTTTTATCAATATTTTTACTATAAATAATGGTTTGGTCAGGTGTAGTAGCTAGCATCCACAAATCGTCAAAAACTAGAATGGAGGGTCCAGGAGGATTCACCACCGATGTTGCTGTTCATACACTTAAGCCCTCTGCCCTCAGGACCTTCAACCTTGTGTTCGCGGCAGTTTACGGCAGCGCAATCGTAGCACTGTTCTATTTCCATGCAAAAGCACTTCTTAGCTTCACAACCCTAGTCTCCTTCTCTATAAACATGTCTTTGTTGTTATCCGACATTTTTCTTGCGTTCATGTGGTCTACAAGTGTGGGCTTGCGGGTGTTTACAGTCGTTCGCAAGGAGTACCCGGAAAACCTCGAGAAGGTCATGAAACCAAGTTATTATCCAGCTTTAGACATATTCATATGCACGGCGGATCCGTACAAGGAGCCGCCAATGAATGTAGTGAGCACTGCATTGTCGGTAATGGCTTATGATTATCCAACAGAGAAGCTCTCAGTCTTTGTATCAGACGACGGTGGCTCGAAGTTGACCCTCTTTGCTTTTATGGAAGCTGCTAAATTCGCTCGTTACTGGCTACCCTTTTGCAGGGATAACAACTTATTAGAGAGAAGCCCTAACGCTTACTTCGAATCAAACTATCCTTCCACGCCAGACTCTCAGAAAATTAAGGTAATTCTACTTTTTTTTTTTTTAATATTAGGTTAAAGGTCACTCTACTAGTGACTCAGGAAGTTGTTTTGCTACTGACTCTAAATATCTGGGCTGCCGTACAACACTTTCTCAAGTAGCCCCCGTCAAAAATTTGAAATTTCATGTGTCACTCAACTTTGTTATTTATTAATGTATAGATATGTAATCAAGAATTAAAAAAATCAATTAGAAAAATGTAATTGTTATCTTCTCTCTAATTTAATTTTCTTCACTTATTCCCTATACCTGTATGTCTTTTATCTCTCTCTATTTCTTAACAGAGAGTAAAAAGTATTTCTTTCTAAATCTCTTTAATTAGATGTAACAACAAGAAAAATATTAAGTCTGGATCAATTGATTCATCGCAATCTTGAGAATTAAAGGAGACTGATCTAAGAAGAGCTGCAGGAATGGTAGGAGAACAGCAGTAGATGAGTAAGCAATTATATGATGCCTATGCAACTTTAGAAATCTGGTGTGAGGCATAGTAGGGCCTGGATTAGCACATCATGATGCGGAAATGCTGGCAACTACTGATAGAGAGAGTTGATACTTTATGAGTTGGTCTGCTGCGCTAATAAAAAGTACTCTTTCATTGATTAAAATCTAATAGAAACAATTATACAGTTAATAATTAAATATTTAGGGTATTGCTTTTACTTCGTTAATTTAATTGGTAGACAGGTTTCATTTTTAATGTTCAGTACATCAGTAAAAGTTGTTAAACACTACTTTCAAGTTATTACATTGTTATTTTCTTTGGCAAACAATCAAGTGACGGAGTTTGACACCCTTTATAATTCAGACAATGTTTGAAAACATGAAAGTAAGGGTCCAACATGCGGTAGAGACGGGAAAGGTTGCTGATGAGTATGTAAGTAATGACAACGAAAGGGAGGCTTTCAGCAAATGGACCGATCAATTCAGTCGACAAAATCATCCTGCCGTCATTCAGGTCTAAATTTTCCACGTGCCCTTCTCTGTTTCTAGTTCTCATTATGTCTCTTGTCGCAAGTTATAATGCATAGTTGACGGTTGGAAACTAGAACAGCTTCGTACTTGAAAATGATAATTTATAGACCAGCGTAGAAACAGTTATCCTTCAAATTAAGAATAAAGACTCGTAATGAGGTCACACTACTATGAGCAGGTTTTATTAGACAATAACGCTGACAGCGACATGGTTGGCCAATTTATGCCAAATCTTGTGTACGTATCCAGAGAGAAGAGCAAGTCCTGGCATCACCACTTCAAAGCTGGTGCTCTAAATGCCCTGGTATTTGCTATTTCAATACTATACGAGTAATAACTTTATTTTTTCACATTATCTCCTTGTTATTCTTATTTTCCCGTATCTTTTGAAGCTTCGAGTGTCGGCTGTCATGACAAATGCTCCAATAATCTTGGTACTAGACTGTGACATGTACTCAAACGACCCTCGAACGCCTCTCCGTGTGCTCTGTTATTATTCCGATCCTAAAATTCTTTCCCAGTATGCTTTCATTCAGTTTCCTCAGAGGTTTCAAGGGGTTAACAAGAGCGATATCTATGCTGGTGAGTTCAAACGTTTGTTCGAAATTAATCCGATGGGATATGACGGCTTGATGGGTAGTAATCACTTCGGAACGGGGTGTTTCTTCTCTCGGAGAGCCTTTTTCGGAGACCCGTCCAGCATTCTCTCGCCCGAATTCCGTGAACTGCGACCAGACAATGCTGTTAGCAAGCACTTGCGGTCCACAGAAACTATGACATTGGCACACGAAGTTGCCGGTTGCGACTTTGAGAACAAAACTAAGTGGGGCAGCGAGGCAAGATCATTATTCAATGTTCAGTATTTTTCCTTTTCAGTCATTTACGCGTTATGTTCGTATTGGAATTTGAACTAGTTAGCATTTTAAAATATGTGCAGATAGGTTATAGATATGGTTCACTGGTCGAGGATTATTACACAGGATATAGGCTGCATTGTGAGGGATGGAGGTCCATCTTCTGCAATCCTGAGAGATCAGCATTTTTGGGGGATCCACCGTTTAGTTTGGTGGATTCTTTAAATCAACAAAAACGATGGGCCGTTGGTCTCCTTGAAGTGGGGTTTTCCAAATACAGTCCACTAACCTTCGGCTTCAGGCATCTGACGCCATGTATGGCTTTGGCTTATGCTGAATATGCATTCTGGCCTCTTTGGTCAATCCCAATAGCTATATACGCCTTTCTTCCCCAGTTGGCTCTTCTGAATAACGTCCCAATCTTCCCAAAGGTATGTAAAACTCAACAAGAATAATTATATTTTTTCTTGCATGAATCATATCCCTTATTTGTAATGACAGTTTCGTTTCCCAATGTGGTGACTGACATAATATAAATACTTGCAGGTCTCAGAACCATGGTTTCTTATGTATGTGTTTCTATTCCTAGGATCGTATGCCCAGGATTTGATAGATTTTGTCTCAGTTGGAGGAACGTGCCGAAAGTGGATGAACGATCAACGAATGTGGCTCGTGAAGGGCCTTACAAGCTCCCTTCTAGGTACAATTGAGTACTTGCTCAAGGTGTTGGGCATTTCAGCATCTGGCTTCAATGTCACAAGCAAAGTAATTGGCCAAGAACAAAGCAAAAGATACGAGCAGGAGATCTTTGAATTTGGAACACATTCAGCTATGTTCGTGTCCCTAACAATGGCAGCACTGATCAACTTAGCCTCTTTTACTTGGGGGATGCTCCAATTTTCTGTTGGAAGCAACATGGAAGGACTGTTGATCCAAATGTTAATAGCAGGATATGGGACACTGAATTCTTGGCCTATCTATGAAGCCATCATCTTCAGGAATGATAAAGGGAAATTGCCCACAATTACCACCACCATTGCGACTTTGCTCGCATGCGCTCTATATGTTGCGGCTTCTTTTACTTTGAAGCATAACTATATATAACCCTTGGTAGTGATGGATGTAAGTTTGTATGTATTGATTGAAGTTCTATAGATGTTCAGAGATAAGGCAAGGGGGGTATTTGTCCACAAATGGGTTCTGTTGTATACATCAACACACTAGGAGTGCATTCTTCTGTATGCTGTCTTCCCAATGATATTGTTTTCGGTATTACTCCATTAGCCGTTAGGTGAATAAGATTTGTTATGGACTCGTTCTGACTAATAAAATACTCTTGGGAAAATTATTTTCATAATGAAGTAGTTAAGATTAAAAAAAAGACAATAATTTTGGAACATTCAATTAAAAAATAGTAAAATATTCAATTAAAAATTTAATTTTTCTTAATTTATTTTCATAGAAAAAAGTCATCTGCCAATTCCGTGCACGTAGTTAATAGGAAGGATTAACTACAAAAGTTTTACATGAAAAAACAAAAGGAATCTATCAGTAAAGCTATCCATAAAGAATTTTCTCCTAAAAAGCTCCCAAGAACTTTTAACTTAGTAGATCATTATGTTAAATTGATTTAATAATCATAAAAGTGTGGCACATATTACTTGAGTTGATTCTAATATAATGTGGGCCTAAGATAATGGTTATTGGACTTGTATAGAACATTAGAATCACTAAGGTTTTAATATAATTAAAATAACCTTTCCCTCTACCTTCATTCAAGTGAATAGTTACCAAAAGAGAAACATATGCTCTTGCACCATTAGAAAAGAATGAAAAAAAAAGTAGAAGGAAAGAGTAGATAAACTTCTTTAACAGAGTAGGAGTTTGCAATTAAAAAAATAAAGATTTATCATTTAGGACACATATTAAGCATATATCAAGGATAGTATTTTATTCTCTCTTATAGCACGAATTCTAATTGAATGAGTTGAATCAATTATGTTATAGATGATCTTGAGAGAAGTCTAGACTTGAAATATTGTTTAGAGTATTATAATATCAATTTTATGTGTAGTATTAGAGCATAATTATGACAATTTGATTTGCATTAATGTTAACATTAGGATTTTACCAATGAATGTTCTGTCTCATAGACCAAAGTAACGTACTTAGAATACTCTGGCTCTTCAGGAACCTAACATCTTTGTAAAGATCGTTAAAATAACGTATCTAGCCTCTTTTATAAAGAAAAAGGTCTCTAGGTTATCGAGAAAATAGACCAAACTTGATGTGAGGCTTTGTGTGTGAGTGGGTATGGATATTGGGGTGGAAACCGTGGTTTCTTGTTATGCCAAAATAAGTTCTAAAAATACTTAGACTATCTTACTTGCAAGTATATGGGGTAATTGTAGTTGATTACCCAGGGTCATCTCCCACAAAGGTGAAATTGGTTCACTCAAATTAATCTTGACAAAAAAATGTAATCCTAAACATTCTATTACAATTGTTGAGTAAAGGCTTTAAAAAAAATTACGCAATTAGACTAAAAGTGAACTGATTTAACTGGAAGCAAAAATAGATTGATTAATCGATGTAGAAACTCTTAAGAACTAGTTTCACTAATTTAATCTCCTTTGCATGATTAAGGGGAAATGATTGGATAACTGTCTTACTAAAGTTAACAGTTGGTTTATAAGATTAACTTGAATAATAAACTAAGTCTAACATTCTTATTCCACAAGTTATCGTCTGAATTAATTATGGAAACTCGACTGATAATTAGCACTTAAGTTAATATATTTCTAATTCTTAACGTAAGTGTCTATAGTTTCTCGTTCCATATGAAACTTCTTCTCTCGATCCTTCGTTCAATACCAAAATGATGCAAAGTTTGGTCATGTTTTTCCATCCATTCAGTTTAGAAACTATAACAAGCATAAGACAACAACACAGTAACTTAATTATGCATATTTGACTAAACTAGCTATATTAATTCTTAAGAAAAAGAGATAAGCCCATCATGGAATAAACAAGATTCATCATCTCCATATACTTCAATCCTATATTTATCAGTATAAGAGAAGCATTAAAGCAATAAACCAAGTGAATATCCAAAATGAACTATCAAAAGCTAACAGAGTAATAGTCGATTAAGCTAACATAGTACTGATCCAGTAAAATAATGAAGAAATAATGCAACAGATAGGAATAAAATAAGCAACAAGGATCGGATAAGGGAGTTGCAGTGGTCTCCTACCACTCTAAAGCCTTTTTCTTTGGCTCTCGCCTTCTGGTTTTGGTTGATGATCACCCAAATGACCGAATGCTAACTCAACTTTCACCCATCTGTTGTTCTTCTTCTTCACCTCACCTAACTACTCTTTGTTCTCTTCTTTCTTCTTTGCATCCACACCTTCTCTTTGTTCTTTCTTTTGTGTTCCCAGAGTGTCCCAAAATGAGTCTCGTAGCTGTCAACCTCTCTGCTCTCTATTTGTAGTCTCATTATAGGTTTAGGCTTTTGAGCCCTCAAACCTGCAGTTGCCATGTAATAAGTTGGACAATTAAAGAAATTATTATCATGGGGGTGCATGAGGTGGTCATGGGTGTGACCACCATTGACACACCTGTGACATAGGAGTCACAAGTGTGACTCTTATTGTCACACCCATGATTTCCATCGTCATGGGTGTGACACTATTTATATTTGAATTAACTAGTTGCATGCATTGATCACGTCCCATTTCATCCTTTCATGCATAATTCTTCTAATTTTTCTTGTAATATTCATAAGATAATCCCATTAACATGCATGCAATATTTATACTAGTTTCACTCAAGTCATCTCACATTTGGATCAAAACACAAGAATTTGTAACCAAAATCAAGATATGAAGGCAAGTAAAGTCAATAGAAATTAGACACAACAATTTCCCCAAACTTAAATTATGCTTGTCTTTAAGAAAAATAAAGAATACTAGACTATACAAGAACAATCAATGAAAAAAACAATGTTCCCAAATAAAGTGGGAATGGTCAAGGATATCAACGATCATTTCAATATGCACAATTTGAGAACTTGAAACTCATAATACTTCATGAACAGACTATTCTCCATATGCTTAGCCAAAATTAGCAAGTACTTCAACTCAAAGACCATTAACAAATGTGACAGATACTCACTCTACTCTCCATCCTCTCAAGCATTCAAAGGTGGAATATATTCACTCATCATTCATTTCATGTAATGCATATACCATAAGCTTGCTTATCAGTCCAATCTAAACCAGTCATATCAAACACAAACCTCAATTTAAAGATCTTTATTTTTGTTGTAATGGGGTTGGGCTAAGGGTAGGAAAAAGGAAAGTCGCAGTTTAAAACTACAAAACAAATTAAGCATCTAAAATAATACAGAACAATGAACCATAACACTGTCAATTCTTTCCTGTCATTTAACAAAGTTAACACTCCCCATTTTTACATCTCTCCTCTACTTTTCATTTTCTGGTTGTCTACTTTTTCCTTTGTTTCTTTCCTATTTCTCTTTATTTTTTTAGTGTCTTTCTTCTTCTTCATCTTCTTTTATTTCTTTCTTTTTTATTTATATATTTATTTTAAACAAGGAAATCAAAAAAGGAAATATATAGAAGAGAGATAATTACTACATCCATACCCATTCCTAATGCAATAGCCAACTATATGCTATGATCTCCCACAATTATTCAAACAATTACTCTCTAAACCTAGGAATACCATTTCAAATGCTCAACTTGCCTTATGGTAGGTACAATAAAGAGGATAAATAATTAAGGCAAAGGCTCGTAATTTGGGTTTAAAGAAAGAAAAGGTTTCATGTTAAACTCATTGGGGCTCACTAATAGTAACATTATGGTTGCTTTTTAAGCAAAAAGGGTAAATCCTAATTGTCTTCATCATTTCAATGTTTGTGTAAGATTATGTTATCTTTGCTAGTATTTGCAATCATTCCTTAATCATAAAAGAACACTCTCGATAAAGAATACTTGAATTTGGTATTTAATATTTCAAAAGGGATCAAATTCTTACCAAATGAAAAGTGTCATTCATCTATCTCAACAAGCTAATGTCCTTTTATTCCAAATCCAAGTTAATCATCTTAAGTATGAAAGTATACTCATTCGCTAACATTATGCATTTCTAATCTAGATAGAGTTCATTTAATGAACATGCATCTCTGACTATTAAATGGGAAAATAAACACACAACACTCAAATAAAATTTCTTTTAACTAATACTCCCCCCACACTTAAATATCACATTGTTCCTAATGTGATATAAAAAAGTAAAAGAGACATATAAGACACAAAATAACATGAACAAGAAAAAGCATTAAAATTAAAAGAAATTAAACTAACAAGTATTAAAAATAATAATAAGAACAAGGATAGAAATGCGATACAAAAGTATGGGTGGTGGCTGTATTGATGAGGTGTGAAGCATGGCATCCTACATCGAAGAGTGAAGAACTACTACGAGGAAGACAAATAGAAGAGATTGAAAAGTAGGCCTATGTACTTAAAGCAAACAAACTAAATCAAGTTTCACTAAAAAGGAATAGCAAACAAATAATTGAAAAACAAAATAAAAATTATATCGGTTGCTTCCCATTTAGCACTTCTTTAATGTCTTTTAGCTAGACACCTTAACTGGCATACTCAAGGTGGATCGTTCAAAGTGATTCCACTGTTTTCTTTTCTTTATTAGGATTTTTCTCCAAGAATTTGCCAACCCTCTCCCTCAGTTGCATCATCTAGCAATTGACAGCACTTATCAATTTCTTTCACCAACCCCAACTTCTTTGCTTCATCTTCCTGCAATGCAAAATCAAGCTCTACATAATTAAATTGATCTATAAGAGAGCATTTTTCACAAACAATAGTAGTAGGAATGTGTTAACATTAAAGAATGAAAATTTTACTATTTCTACCAAAATATTCATGCTCAATTTTGCGTTCTTCACATCAATCAACGTATTGGCAGTGGCTATAAAAGGCCTTCCTAGGAGTATAATGTGCTCCTTCCCTTGCTCTTTAACCTCCCTCATATCTAAGACCATAAAATCTAAGAGAACAACCAATTCTCCAACCTTCACTAACACATTTTCCATTATTCCTTTCGAATAACAGATTAACCTATCAAATAATTGTAAGCACAAATTGGTAGGTCTTAACTATCCAAAATCCAGTTTCTTACAAATAGAATGAGGCATAAGTTTTATACTTGTTCTAAGGTCAAGCATACCTTTAACCTCATCATCATTACCCATTGATACTTGCACAAGGAAGCTCCTTGGGTCTTTCAATTTAAGGGGTAATTTCTATTGAAGCACTGTACTTGCAACTTCTGAAACTATCACCTTCTCGATTGGATCAAACTTCCATTTTTTGGTGCTTAATTCCTTGAAGAACTTCATATAAGTTGGAATGTTCCTGATCACACCTAACAAAGGCAAATTAATATTAACTTTGGAAAACATGTTATATAGATCATAAAATTACTTATCTTGTTTTGAATCCTTAAGATGGCTTCGATATGGGATCGGTGGTCTATAAGAATTAGTTGCCTTCTATAATCTTGGTCCTTCATTATAGTCAATTACATGTCCTAGTTTTTTTATCTTTTTGAACGTTACTTGAAAAGTTATCGTGCCTATTGCTTTCTTCATTTTGCTCACCTTTTCACTAGTGAGGCTCTCCTCCTCTTGATTACTTGCACTAAACAGATTAGAAGGGATCTTAATATGATTATCAATCACCTTACTACTTCTTAGAATAGTTACTGCAACTTCACTTTTTGATTGTTGTGCATTTTAACAGCAAGTTGCCCTACTTGAGTCTCAATTCTCCTTACATGATGTAACATCCCCTCACCAATTGGAAAGGGTATTTTGGTCATTTTGAATGGGTTAGAATCATTGAAAGTGTTTCAGA
>JANSVA010000217.1:32109481-32119908 GCA_025504915.1 Erythroxylum reticulatum | reverse complement strand
AGCACTCCCTTATCTTAGGATATGTATCAGAATGACCTACGGGCGTCCCGGTGCGTACCCTAGGGTAATGGGGTGTTTCACATGATGCTTCTAAGGTGTCAAATTTCTTACTGTACGTCTCTTGATTCTGAGTTATTACCTGAATAAATGCATTTAGACTTTCCTTTAAAGAAGGCTTGCTAGGTAGATTTTGATTTGAGGATTAACCCTAAAACTGGTTTTGTCTCTAAAAGTTTTGATATTGTGGTTAGGGTTACATTGGTGGATTTTTTGTCTTCCACAAAAAATTGAATTGGTTTCTTCAACCAAGGTTGTAGGTGCTCGAATATGGATAATTTCGCACCCTTAGTTGAAAACCATCAAGTAAGTTCACTTGTTCTTTCGCACTTGCAAAAGATTCAAAAGAATACGAACAAACATTAGCTTCATGACCATAAGTTCCACATACACCACATACCTCTTGATTTGGAATGTTTTGGCGTAGCTTCATAGTTAGCATTTTTACATGCTTTGTCAATTTAGTCAATTGCATAGCCATTTCTTGATTTGAACTCACTTCATGAACTTTAATTTTTTGTCCATCTCACATTTTTTATTGAGATTTGGCCCCCAACATTTTAAAGATTTCATACGTTGCTTCTACAATCTTCTCTTCCATATCTCCTCCTGCTACATTGTCCACCATGTACTAACATTATTGGGTCAATCCATCATAAAAGAACTAGTTTTTCATGTGAAATGAAAAATGATGGTGTGTACATTGTATTAGCAGAAGTTTGAAACGTTCCCATGCCTCATGGAATGACTTTTCCTCCATTTGAGTGAAGGTAGCTATCTTTGTCTGTAACTCATAAGTTTTCTAATGGGAATAGAATTTTCCTATAAATTTGTTGTAGACTTCGTCTTATGAAGTTAAAGAGTTGAATGGAAGGGTCATCAACCATGCCTTAGCTTGATCCTTCAATATGTATGGGAAGCACCTCATCCTTAATTGATTGTCATTTAGGCCATCCAAAGGAAATGTTTGGAGAGTGGTGTAGAATTCCCGAATGAAATTTATAAGTTCTTTATTGGGAACCCCATAGAACGATGATAGCATGTTGAAGTGGATGTTCTCTAATTCATAGTTTTTGGCTACCTTTCACCCATCTCTTAATCTTCAGGATTGGGTTCTTCGAGATTGTCTTCAAAGTCCCCTTGAGGTCTTGTTATCTGATGCATATTATCAATTAAAAGGGTGAGTTCACTTTCTCGAGATCTCCTTCCTTACATAAACAAAATGAAGACAACAATGAATTAGTAATGAAAACTGCTAAAACAACTCAATGAAATAACACGACAAAAATGTATGCATGAATAAAAAAACAATCAAAATTAAATTAAGTACAAACACTAAACACCTCCTTGGCAACAACATCAAAAACTTATTATGCCAAAATAAGTTCTAAAAATACCTAGGATATCCTACTCGCAAGTATATGAGGTAGTTATAGTTGATTACCCAAGGTAGTCTCCTATGGAGGTGAAATTAGTCCATTTAAATTAATCTTAACAAAAAAATAAAAACAAATGCAATCCTAAACGTCTTATCCCGATTTGTTAAGTAAAGGCTTTAAACAAAATTATGCAATTAGACTAAAAATTGAACTAATTTAACTAGAAGCAAAAACGGATTAATTAATCAATGTGAAAAATCTTGAGAATTAATTTCAATAATTTAATCTCTTATGTATGATTAAAGGGAAATGGTTGGATAATTATCTTACTAAAATTAGTACTTGTTGTGCGATCCCACATCGGTTGAAGAGGAGAACAAAATATGTCTTATAAGGGTATGGATACCTCTCCCCCTAAGACACATTTTTCCAAGGGTGGGAAGAGCAAAACTGTAAGGGGTTTAACCCTAGAGGCATCCCAAAGCGAACAATATCTATGGGCAGGTGGACTAGGTTATTACAAATAGTATCAGAGCCGATACCTGAACCATTATGCCAGCTAGGCTGGGCCCTAAAGGGGTGGAGAGTGTGAGATCCCACATTGGTTGGAGAGGAGAACGAAGTATGCCTCATAAGGGTATGGATACCTCTCTCCCATAAGAGGCATTTTTCCAAAGGTGGGAAGAGCAAAATCATGAGGGGTTTGGCCCTATGGGCAACCCAAAACGGACAATATCTGTGGACAGGTGGTATGTATTGTTACAAATAGTATCAGAGCCGATACCCAAACTATTGTGTCAATGTAGGACGCTGGGCCCTAAAAGGGGTGGAGATTATAAGATCCCAAATCGGTTAGAGAGAAGAATGAAGTACACATTATAAAGGTATGGATGCCCCTCCCCCTTAGATGCATTTTCCTAAGGGTGGGAAAAGCAAAACCATGAGGGGTTTGGCCCGAGGGGCAACCCAAAGTGGACAATATCTATAAACGGGTGATCTGGGCTGTTATAAATGTTTAAACACACTTCTATATTAACACCAAAAACTTTACCGCAACTTCAAGTTAAAGTCCACTCAAAGTAGCCTCAATCACAGTATCAAAGTTCATACATAAGGTCTTTTACAACAATAAATAGTCAAGAGTTAAATTTATAAAATTATAAATCATATCAACATAACCAAAGTAATAAAAACAGTAAAATAGTTCATGAGCTACTATGCAACTAAAGTACAAAACAGAAACTACCCATGTGTGGTAACATCCCAAAACTGTCAAAAGATCGTATGATCTACTCAGAGCTTTAAGCTCACTAAATTAACCTACATGGTTGGAAAGTGGAGGGGGTGAGTACACTATATACTCAATGAATAGGAAAAATATATATCGCAAATAGAACTCGATACACCCCAAGACGATATAAATAACCTATAAGGTGAACGTACATTACATAGAAACACATAGCCTAGCCTATGACTCAACGTATACTGGTTAGGAACCATATAGGCCTAGCCTATTAATCACTCATCGGGTGAACATAGATTCCAATTCCAGTACACATAAGCAGAAAAATATCACATGTATAAATCAAATCTCATTAGAAAACAAATATCAGAATAAGCCAAAAATAATCATGTGTGTCACCACTATTCGATCAATCTAATGTGCACACCCATCAATTTTCGTTCTTGACTTGACTTTCATCTATGGTGAGTCCAGACTATAGTTGACAAGAGCGTGATGACCGTAGGTGATGACCTCGTCGGTGTCCAAACCCTAGGTGTGGAATCACTCACAAGTCCTGTAGAAAGGTGTCGAGATGGGGACTCAAATTTTATGTACCAGCGTTAAGGGTACAGGGGTCGCTTAATTTGTTATACCTAGCATATGATTGGCCAATTGTTCACCAATCACAAAATTCATACATAAAAATTAAGTACAAAAATCAAGTAAGGCACCATGCCTTTATTTATTGGTCCAACCGATTAAATGAAACCATGCCATAACTCTAAGAGAACAAATACACGCAGCATACATGACTCGATTATGCATATGTAAATTCTAAAACATTATTTCATACATTAAAAGTCATCTTTTGCACTCCAAATGCAAAGTTGTTCAAAAATGTAATTTCAGAAAATAAAACTTTATCCTTTGCACTTCAAGTGAAGGTTTGTTGAAAACAATATCATTTCTTAAAATATGCAATAAAAATATCAGTTTCAAAACAATGTCGTTTATTAAATACACAAGTATACTAGTATCCATTTGAAATTCAATTCTACTATGCATTACTTAGGTTGAAAATTCACATATAAGTCATCATGCATGTCTTAAAATGTTCTAATCTCATTTGAGAGATATGGTTTCCCCAACTCACCTCAAAGAAAGTGTGCATTCCCTTAACTTCAACAATCATCAGTACGAACTCCTTGATTCACAGCTCCCGAGCCTTTATACATAAAAAGACATACAATAAAATTACTACTTAAACATAAATTTCATATTTATACGCCATCACATAAGTGTATAAAACACAATATCACTCCCTTTAAGCTATAGGATTTGACCATTAAACTTCTCACATGGTTGCTTCCTTAGTATTCACATTAGCTTTTCTTTTGCATTTTCTAAGGCATTTAATGCCTTTAGTCCACTACTTGCTCATTTCAAAACATAATTAAGCACATTTTTATCCAAGAACATTAGGCCATTACTAATCAATCTAAGCGACAATTCAAGTTCACTATAAGTAAACATGAAATTGTTTGCCAATGCATACCATTACAAAGCCTTAAATCCTAAGTCAGGTTCACTTAGGCATTTTATCAAACACCTAATGTGCATGACTTTCAAGTCATATTTTCAAGGTTTTATCATAGTAATTCATGGTCCTATCATATCATATAGTAACACTTCCAATCAATGACACATTCCACCACTCCATTCAAACCAACTGCCTTCATTTAAGCTACATTTATCAATGACACAACTCATCACATTCATCCATTCCTTCTTCCATCATTTCGACCAAGCCCATCCAACATACTTCTTCATTTTTCATCATCAATTCACATTATACATGTACACTTAACAACATAGAATTCATTTAGACCATCAATTTCAAATGATATTAAAAAAATTCACAAACTTGCACTAAAAGGGGACAATTTCGATTTTGGCTTAAAGAACCCTCTGCATGACACATTTCATTCATCTAAACCATGTTTCATGCATATTCAAGCATGGAGAACAACATATCTTAACATTAAACTCAAAATCATAATGTAGAGAGAGATGAGACAAAATTTACCTATACTTTCCTTTAGTGATGTCTTCAAATCCTTTGAGAATTTCTCAAATATAATGATAGATTTGAGTCCTTTAACCCTAAATTAGCTTAGAACACTTTGATTTTAATTGAAGAATCAAAAACTTGGTGAAAATTGAGTGATGGCCGAAACTTTCTCTTCACCTCCTCTTTTCTCCTTTCTTCTCCTTTCTTTTAATTTAAAACAAAGTGTTTTAATGCCAAAGTGTTATAAGTAGTATCAAAGCCGGTTCTTGACCCAATGTGCTAGCTTAGTATGTAGGTCCTAAGGGGGTGGATGATGAGATCCCATATCGACTAGAGAGGGGAACGAAGTATGTCTTATAAGGGTATGAATACCTCTCCTTCATAGACCCGTTTTTCCAAGGGTGGGAAGAGCCAAACTGTGAACGGTTTGACCTGAGGGGCAACCCAAAGAGGAAAATATCTATGGGCGGGTGATCTGGGCTATTACAAATAGTATTAGAGCCGATACCCGAACCATTGTGCCAGCTAGGCTAGGCCTTAAAGAAGGTTGGGCCGTAAGGGGGTGAAAAGTGTGGGATTCCACATCAGTTGAAGAGGAGAATGAAGTATGGCTTATAAGGGTATGAATACCTCTCCCCCTCAAGACGCGTCTTTCCAAGGGTAGGAAGAGCAAAACCCTGAAGGGTTTGGCTCGAAGGGCAACCCAAAGCAGACACTATTTGTGGGCGGGTGGTCTGAGCTATTACAAATGGTATCAAAGTCGGTACTTGAACCATTATGCCAGCTAAGTTAGGCCCTAAAGAGGGCTAGACCTTAAGAGGGTGGAGAGTGTGAGATCTTATATCGATTGAAGAGGAGAACAAAGTATGCTTTATAAGGGTATGGATACCTCTCATTCTAAGACTCGTCTTCTCAAGTGTGAGAAGAATAAAACTATGAGGGGTTTAGCCCAAAGGGTAACCTAAATCAGACAATATCTATAAGCGGGTAGTCTGGGCTATTATAAATGGTATCAGAGCCAATACTCGAACCGTTATGTCAGTTAGGTTGGGCCCTAAGGGGGTGGAGAGTGTAAGATCTCACATCGGTTAGAGAGGATAACAAAGTATGCCTTATGAGGGTAGGGATACCTCTCCACTACAAGATGTGTTTTCCCAAGGGTAGGAAGAGCAAAATCGTGAGGGATTTGGCCCTAGGGGTAACCCAAAGCAGACAATATCTGTGGGTTGGTGGTCTGGGCTATTATAAATGGTATCAGAGCCGACACCCGAACCATTGTGCTAGCTAGGCTAGGCCCTAAGGGGGTAGAGAGTGGGAGATCCCACATCGGTTGGAGAGGAGAATGAAGTATGCCTTATAAGGGTATGGATACCTCTCCCCCTAAGACACATTTTGGGAAGGGCAAAATCGTGAGGGTTTGGCCTTAGGGGCAACTCAAAGCGGACAATATCTGCGAGCAAGTGGTTTGGGCTGTTACAGTTGGGTTCTAAGATTAACTTGACTAATAAAGTAAATCTAACTTTCGTATTTGACAAGTTATCATTCGAATTAATTATGAAAACCCAACTGATAATTAACACTTAAGTTAATATATTTCTAATTCTTAACCTACATGTCTATAGTTTCTTGTTCCATATGGAACTTCTCTCAATCCTTTGTTTAATACCAAAATGATGTAAAGTTTGGTCATTCTTTCCCATCCATTCAGTTCAGAAACTATAGCAAACATAGGACATCACAGTAACTCAATCATGAAAATTTGACTAATCTAGCTACATTAATTCTCAAGAAAAGGAAATTAGGCCATCATAGAATAAACAAAATTCATCATCTTCATATACTTCAATCTCATCTTTATCAGTATATGAGAAGTATTAAAGCAATAAACTAAGTGAATACCCAAAATGAACTATTAAAATCTAACAAAGTAACAGTCGATTAAGCTAACATGGTAGTGATTCTAGTAAAATAACAAAGAAATAATGCAATCAATGGGAACATAATAAGCAAACAAGGATTAGATGAGGGAGTTGTAGTGGTCTACCACTCTCAACCCTTCTGCTTTGGCTCTTTCCTTCTGGTTTTGGATGATGATCACCCAGATGACTGAATGCTAACTCTGCTTTCACCTTTCTGTTGTTCTTCTTCCTTACCTCTCCTGATTACTCTCTGTTCTCTTCTCTCTTCTTCACCTCCTAACCTTCTCTTTGTACTTTCTTTTGCATTCTCAGAGTGCCCCAAAATGAGTCTCGCAGCTACCAGCCTCTCTTCTCTCCATTTGTAATCTCATTTTAGGTTTAGGTTTTTGAGCCTTTAGACCTATAGTTGCTAAATAATAAGTTGGACAATTAAAGAAAATGTTGTCACGAGTGTGCTTGAAATGGTCACACATGTGACCACCATTGTCACACCCGTCACATGGGAGTCATGGGTGTGACACCGTTTATACTTAAATTAACTAGTTGCATGCATTGTTCATGTCCCATTTCATCCTTTCATACATAATTCTTCTAATTTTTCATGCAACATTCACAAGATAATCCAATTAACTTGCATGCAATATTCACACGACTTTCACTCAATTCATCTCACATTTGGATCAAAACACAATAATTTGTAAACAAAATCAAGATATGAAGGCAACCAAAGTCAATAGAAATTATACACAACATTTCCATTTCAAAAAAAAAAGGATAAAGAAAAGTCAATTATCTTGTATTTCATGGGACCCACCATTAAAGATTTTGGATTTATGTTTGCATGAATTGTTTAATGCAAATTGCATGAATTCTGAAAGACAAAAGGTTAAAGAAAAGTCAATTACCTTGTATTTCGTAGGGCCTAGGCATTGGATTTGTGTTTGCATGAATTGCTTATTCTAATTTGTAAAGGTCAACGAAAAATAGGAGAGTTAAAGAAAAGATATGAATGCATTAACATTATTTTATTGCCTTTGCTACTAGTAAAACAGATGCACGTAATGAACATGTGTTGAATGCTCATAACTTTGTTAAGAAAACTAATGATTAATATTAAATACAGAACAAAGAGGTTACGAGATGGCTCCAACTTTTGTTAATATGAAGTTTTTGGTCATTTTGACATGTTTCATTCTGTGATGGACGATCTTAAAAAACATTCTCTTTGTTAATTTTGTTTCTAAAAAAATAACCATTACAATTTGGTAATGAAAATTATAGTTTAGTCCCTAAAAGTTTTTTTAAACTTTACAGTATGGTCTTTTAATATTATAGTTAAATTTAAAATTTATTTATACTTAATTAAATATTTACTGTATAGAAAGCTTGTAAGTCACCAAAGTGACCTTACTTGAAAAGATATTTAGATATTTAATTAGTAATTGTTCATGCTATATGATGCTAATAAATGAAATAAAAGATTAACTGAAAAATTGAGGATATTAACTATAATGCTGGCAGATCACTCAAAAGTGGATCATTGCTTATAATTAATAACATTAAAGAGACTTATCGACATACTTCGTGAATATATTTATATATCCAAAGATAACATACATATTCACTTAAGTATGATTGACTGTTTATGAAATTGTGTATATATATGTTGTTAGCATCATTATGGATTAAGGATATGTATTTAAGTATTACCCAAAGGTGAACTTAAATGTATATATTAAAGTTTATTATTGTTTAAATTCATTAAGTGTACTCAAATCATTAATGTGTGAGTTTGTTTTGACATTTATAGCTTCTAATAATTTGTTAGCTATGGGCAATGGTTTGATCAAGTTCAATGGGCTAAACTATGTCGATTGGTCTAAGCAAATCCAATTTCAGTTAGGTATTATGGATAAGGTCCTAACATTAGTTGTTGAGAAGCCTGCAACTATTACTAAGACTAGTACATAAGCCGAAAAGACATATTTTAAGGCTTGAGAAAAGTCTAATAGGCTGAGTCTAAACTTGACACGATTAACAATGGCTCAAAATGTTAAGTCATCAATGCCTAATATGGAGAATGCAAGGGAATTCATGAAAAAAATCAGAGAGTACTTGTAACCAGATATAGCTAACAAGTTTGTTGTAGGAAATTTGATGAGTGAATTGATGACCAAGAAGTTTGATTAGTCTTTACCTATCCATGATCATCTAACAGCCATGGCAAATTTGGTTGCAAAGCTAAAATCAATGGGCATGGATGTGAATGAATCCTTCCTAGTATAGTTCATCATCAATTCAGTCTCTGCTAAATTTGGTCAGTTCTAAGTGAATTATAACACTCTTAAAGAGAAATGGAACTTTCAGGAAATCAAGGCTATGTTGGTGCAGGAGGAAGGGAGATTATAGAAAATGAAGCAACATTCTGTTCTTCTTACAATACTCAACGAAGCTAGTAGCAAAAAGGGAAAGCCAGGAAAGAAGAACAATAAGAAGGACAAGGCCCTAATAAAGGTTAATGAGAGTCAAATCCATAAAGAGCAACATTGTTTTCTCTACAAGAAAGTTGATCACCTCAAGAAAGATTGCCCTAAGAGAAATGACTGGTTTGAAAAGAAAGGGAAGTATTATGTTTCAGTATGTTTGGAGTTAAATCTTATTGAGATGCCCAGTAATACCTGGTAGCTAAATTCAGGTGCAACCACTCATGTGTCACATATTATCTAGGGATTTCTTTCAGTCCAAACCATAAACGGAATTGAAGAGTTCCTGTATATAGATAATATAATGAAGGCACAAATAAAAGAATTAGGACGTACAAATTAATCTTAAACATTGGTTATAATCTAAATTGGGAAAAGTGTCCTTATGTTCCTGAATTTGCTACAAATTTAGTTTCTGTTAGTAAGTTAGATAAAATAGGTTTTAATTTCAATGTTGTATACGATGTTTTTTCTTTGTATAAACAATAGTACTGATGCGGAATGGATGATTATATCATTTTAACCTTGATGTTCATTATTTTGAATCCTTATTTCATGTTGGAAACCATATTGGTAATAAACACTATACTTACTTATGGCTTTAAAGGTTAGATCATATATCTAAAGAAAGGGTGATAAGGTTAGTGTGTGGATTTCATAGATTAGGATGTGTGTGTGGATTGCATTAAAGGCAAGCAATCCAAACACATTTCTAAGAATTCAGCCATAAGAAATACTAAGTTACTTGAATGAATACATGCTGATATATGTATTTCATTTCATATTCCAACTTGAGATGGTGAAAAGTATTTTTTTCACCTTATTGATGCCTATCCATGTTATTGTTATCTCTATTTATTCCGTGAAAAGTGTCAATCAGCGGACACTCATGAAGTGTTCATTAATGAGGTAGAAAGGTAATTAGATAAAAAAGTGAAAGTAGTAAGGTCTAACCATAGTTTTGAATTCCGTTCCGTACCGACCAGTACCGGCTCAAAATTGGTATGAAATTTTAAATTTTGGTACCGGTTTTAAATACCGGTCAGTACCGGCCTATACCGGCCAGTATGCAAAATACTGGCCAAATACTGTCTGGTACCTAAAATTTTAAAAATATGGGGGACTTTTTTGCAAAATTTTAAAAAATTTTCAAAATCTCCTTCCGTCCTATCCAAAATCTCCCTCCTTCCGTCCTATCTTTCCTTCCCTCCTTTTCTTTCAAAGTTTTTAAAATAATAATAAATATTTTATTACTAATAATAATTATAAATTAAATAAAACTTAAAAATAATT
>JANSVA010000217.1:32096067-32109381 GCA_025504915.1 Erythroxylum reticulatum | reverse complement strand
ATATAAAAAAAGATAAATTAAATAAACTACAACTGTACAATATGATAATGAACTATTTTGTAATTTTTGAAAATTTATGGACTATTTTATAAATTTAAAAAATTACCTAAAATGGTACCCGGTATTAATCGGTACTGGTATATTACCGTACCAGAACCCAATTCAGTACCAAGTCCAATACGGTATTCATAACATTGGGTCTAATAGAGGTGGTGAATATTATGATAAACATGATGAGAATGGATAGTGTCCAGGTCTATTTATAAAACTTCTTCAAAGTAGGGGCATTTGTGTATAGTATATAATGTCTGGTACACCACAACAAAATGATGTAGCTAAAAGGCATAATCATACTCTTATGGATATAGTTAAGAGTATATTAAGATACACTAATGTACCTTTATCTTGATAGACGTACGCATTAAAGATAACTACATATCTGCTTAATAGGAGTCCTAGTAAAGCAATTCCTATGACACCTTATGAACTATTGACAGGTAGGAAACTTAGCTTGAAGCACCTGCATATTTGGGGTTGTCCACAGAAACAAAGATTTAGAATCCTAATAGTTACTTCATCGGTTATCTAGAAAAGTCCAAAGGGTTACATATTTTATTTTCTTAACTATGATACAAGAATAGTTGAGTCTGGTAATGCTAGGTTCATTGAAAATGTGGGGAACCACAAAAGGTAGATATTCAAGAGAATTAGGTGGAAATCCTTCACCCTTAGTCTCTTCTCAAGTTGTTATTCATCTTATTGTATCATAGTCACGCAACATACCAGAGCAACAAATTAATATTCCAAACCCACACGAAGAGAATGTCAATAATGAACCAATAAATAATGTGCAAGTCATAAATGATCAAGTGATACCACAAGAAACAATATTACAAAAGTCTATAAAGGAGAAAAGGTCAGCTATATTAGATGACTATGTGGTGTATTCACTTGAGCACGAATGTGAGTTGAGCATTGATAAGGATCCAGTCTCATTTAAAGAAGTCGTAAAATGTAACAATTCTAAAAAGTGGCTCAATATTATGAAAGAAGAGTTAAGATTTATGAATGATAATCAAGTCTATGAACTAGTTGAGTTAATCGAAGGCTCAAAGCAAGTGGGTTGTAAATGGATCTTTAAGACCAAAAGGGACTCGAAAGGTAATATTGAAAGGTACAAAGATAGACTTGTAGCCAAAGAATATACTCAAATGGATGTCATTGACTTTAAAAAGACCTTCTTCCTAATTTTAAAGAAGAGCTCTTTAAGAATTATTATGGCATTGATAGCTCATTATGATTTAAATTTTCACCAAATAGATGTAAAGACCACTTTTCTAAATGGTGACTTAGAAGAAAAAGTTTATATGGATTAACCGAAAGGTTTTGTAACTACAAAAAAGGAAAACATGTTGTGTAAATTAAAAAGACAATATATAGTTTGAAACAAGCTTCTTGATTGTAGTATCTTAAGTTTAATGATATTATTACCTCTTATGGTTTTGTAGAGAACATTGTTGACATGTGTATCTATATGATTGTTAGTGGGAGCAAGTTCACAATTTTGGTGCTATATATTGAAGATATTCTTTTGGATACTAATGATATGTGCTTGATATATGATGTAATAATTTTCTCTCTATTAACTTTGAAATGAAAGATATGGGTGAGGCATCCTATGTAATTGAGATAGAAATATTCCATGACAAGGCACAATGATTATTAGGGTTGTCTTAGAAAGGATATATCAATAAAGTATTAGAGAGATTTAGAATGAAAAAAATACTTATTAGGGATAGTTCCAATTCAGAAAGGGAATAAATTTAGTAAAATGTAATATCCTAAGAATGATTTGGAATAAAAGGAAATGGAATATATTTCCTATGCATCTGTAGTTAGGAGTCTAATGTATATTCAAACTTGTACTCGGTTGGCTATTAATTTTGCTGTTGGAATGTTAGGCTGATGTAAAAGTAATATCAGGTTAGACCAAATAGTCCAACTCTACCTAAAACCTAAAAATATTTAAAAAATAAACATAGCCTTAACTCTAGTTAACTTGAGCTAAGTCTGGTGAAATCAAACTGGAATAGGCAAACTTTGTCATAACTATCAACAATTAAAGTATTATTATTTTGAAATGTATATCATATATATATATATATATATAGTTTTATTCATACGAGAGAACTATACACAGGCACCAAAACACTTAAGACTTTTAAATTTCCCTTTGTTTTTCTAGATGAAACTGTTTGGCAATAAAGGTCATGAATAGGTGAATTTGAGCCCCTACGAAGCACTCCCTCACTTAGACTAACGATAGGTGAAGTAATCAATCATATAGTTGCGATTTCTTTGGCTAATTTGTTCGAGGTTGTTTTTTTTTCATTTTCCCACCATCTCTTCCCTCATTGGAACTCAAGATTTTGGCTGATAATTATTAAAAAAACTTTTAAGCATTGGTGTAACATTTATATTGTTTTGTTGCTTTTTGAGCATTGTTGTAACATTCATATTGTTTAAATGCTAGTTAAAAAACAAAAGCATAGCAACTGCCACTCTACTTATTCATACACGAGACCTAGTGATCTATGGTGTCTTCGAATGGTATGTCCATTCCACACATTAAATAATTGCCTTCATGTAATGTACTCCAGAATTCGTATTTCATTTTTTATTTTTTCCAGTTCTTGTTTGTATGTTGTTATGGTGCTTCTGGTTGGATCTCTTATTTAAATAGTTGGGCTTGAATTACTAGTTGTGTTGTTCTTATTTCTTAGGTTTATTTGATTTGAATGTTGTTTCTTCTTTTCTTTCATTTTTGAGATCGTTGATAACAAATAAGAGGTGATAAGGAGAGTCTAATCTTAGTAATCACTAATCACTAATCACTATCTCTATGTCTACCTAAGCTTTATCCAACACAAGGTGAATTCTTGTGTGCTATAACTTTTGGGTTTTGACGTGATGTAATTTCTTAATTGCAAAATTCAATAGTTCTCTAATTTATTTGTTAAGCCTTGTAATTTACAAATATTGAACTATACCTCTTGCTTTTTCTCTAGTTTAATAATTTACTGTGATTTGCTATAGTGTAAAATCATCTCTTCATCTTCTATGTGGTGGTTGTAGCTTGTAATAATATATTTCGTGAAGCGGATGTTGAGATTGTAGGTATTTCATCTCATCTCCTTTTCTAGTTTGAGATATCATTGTAGTTGCAAATATTTCTAATGATAATTCCACTAGTGGTATTCATAGCACTTTTGATAGATGTTCAAACTTAAAATGCCTTGATTTGAGTTCCAATGATTTCAGTTGGAGTATATAGATGGAATTTTCTAGGCATAAAGAGTTTCCAATCTCTGAAAATTTCTTTAATGGTGAAGTTTCAAGGTCCTTGTTTCCAAAAAATTGTCTCCTTAAATTTTTGAACTTTTTAGTAAACAATTTTGGAGGTATAGCTCTACGAGAGATTTTGAAATACAAGAACTTTACCAACGTGAATTTGTACAGGAATAACTTCAATGAGAAGATCCCTTTTAAGGTAATGTCAATTTCTAGTCTTCAAGTCTTAATCCTATGAAACAATAGTTTTTGTTGGGTTATACCAGGTTCTTTTTTAAGTATAAGCAATTTAATCTTCGTAGATTTAAGTCAAAACAAGTTCGAAGGTGACACTTAGGATATCTTTGGGAGATCTACACAGGTGAAGTATCAACTGTTGCATGGAAATTCGTTGACTTATGATCTATATACTTATAGGATTCTTAAACAAAATTTGAAAATAAATATTACCAAGTAAAACAGAACTCTACTTTCCACTAGTTATATATAAGGTTGAGAACTATTACCTTTAAAAAACTAGTTAACATATTTGAATATGATGCATTTTTATTCAGAATTGCAATCCCAAAATATAGAAACCTGGATATTAATAGATTATAAAGGGAGTTAAAGATTATTGGAATATTTGATCCTATTTATGCGACTTTATCTATCATTCATCTTATGCTGGAAAATTCTTGCAAATGTTCTTTGGTTTCTATTGGAGTTGCTATTTAGCTTTCTTTTAGGTCATTGTAAAACAAATGTTCACAATGAAACAAATGTTCTCCCTTTGAAGTGCTTCTATTGCAAGGAACAAAACAATCTATAATAGTAGGAGAGAGCAAAAATTTAACCAAAATGTTAAGCTAGAAGTTGAAGCCTACACTTGATGATAATTTAGTAAAGAGATAGTGCAGGAGCACTAAGTACTTCATATTGGACAATTGGCAAAGAGATTAGGCAATGGCCCTAAGGATTGGTGCTATAGCTGGCTTATTTGCGTACAAGGCCAAATTGAGTGTTGTAGTCCTTTTAATGATTATCTTAATTTTCATAAGGTATTGTCTTACATTTCCATTTTAGATATTCTACAAAAGGGTTATCCAGATTGAACAAAGAAAGGTTTCGTGTGTTCTTCCAAGTGATAGCAGTGGATATCACATTTGGGGTTGGCATATATAAGATACCTCATTTGGTCTGTGGCTTCCTTTGACTAATTCATACGTTCAAATAAAATAGCTGATAGAGAAGAAATGATGAAACAAATATTCTCCCTTATTTAATGTTAGCTTAAGCAAGGTAACACCACTAACATAGACATGTTTTGTAAATTGATTGCACCTAGTCAATCAAGAAAGGAATCTTTTATTCCTCCAAACCATACATATCAATAAGAAGAATATGAGGTGAAAATTTTCCTTAATTCATTGTTCTTGTACATCATCTTGTTATCTTTTTTTATTAAGATTGATTGCCTGTGTTCATGCTTTTTGAATTTGTTCATAAAAAGAATTGAATCATTGTATTATTAGTTTTTGGATTATATTATTAGTTTTGATTAAATTGAGGTTGCAATAAAGTAGTTAGTATTTCATTATTTAGATACATTAACCTGTTTGTGAGTATAGTAATTTTATAATTCTAATCTTCCTTTAATAGGAAGGTGATGATTAAGAGCGGATAAGAAGGTACTTAGTAAAAGATTTTAGAGTACTTATACATATTGGTTTTGATTAGTATTTAGATTAATTCACTTATATTCCATATAAAATGGAGGAAGATAAAGTAGGTGAATATTTTAGCTAGTTATTTTGTTGTTGTATTTTAAATATGTTAAAGATTGAATTTTACAAGTACTTATGGATTATAACAAATAAAAATGCAATTTTTTTTCCTGTTGTTTACATTTGATAATATGTACGCAATTAAGACATGCATCAATGTATGTATATTGCTTTTAATATATATATATATATCGATGTTGCCTACTTAATGACAAGAGTTTGCTTTTATATTAACATATTGTTGACAACGAAGAATAAAATGTTGCTTTGTTGTGACAAATTGTTGTCTAAAAAAGGTCACTTTATTACCTTATAAAGATTTAAGTTGTTGTAATATCAATATAACATTATTGCTATAGTTTAAAACTCTTATGTTGCCTTAGTCGAAACTTAAAACAACATTGTTTATCTTGTTGCCTATTCAAGAAATTTTGTTATCATATATTTATAGCGGTGCCACTTTATTTAACAATATAAATTCTATTACTTGAATAAAAAGACAATAAAAATTATACTTATTGTTACAATTTTGTTTATTGCCTAAAGCTCTTTTTGTTGTAGAGCAGTTAAACAATAATTTGTGCCAATATAGGGAATAATTGATGCTTATTCATTACATACACCTTTAATGTCCAAGCCAGTGATATTGGGATAACTCCACCGTAACTAGAGAATCTCCTACAGTTCCATTGGAAGGATAAGGTAAGAATAGAAGTTTTTTTTTAATGGAACGCGAAACAAATTACATAACAATATGGGGAAAACAAATTCCCGAAAGATCCGCTACGAGGATCATATGGCACCCAATGGGTGTAGAATCAAAAAATGTGACCCCGACGTCAAAATGACCAGCATAGTGAACAAGCTAGTCAGCACCTCTGTTGCCCTCTCGATACGCATGACGATGAATAACAGTCCAGTTCCTAGTGAACAGCTCGTTAATGCCCTGGACAATAGGATTGGGATGTTGGGCTTGATGAGCCAGGGAAGAAAGGATGTCTATCACTGCGGTAGAATCCACCTCAAGCTCGATCCAGCGGTACCCCCGATTTCACACTAAAGTCAATCCAGTGTAGACACCCCAGAGCTTTGCTGTGAGAGGAGTGCACCGACCAATGTTCTGAAAGAAGCCTCCCCGCTAGTTGCCATCACTGTCTCGGAGTAGACCATTTACAGTTGCTGTAGTCGAAGACCGTGTACTCACGCCATCAGTGTTTAATTTGATCCAACCTATGGGAGGTGGGGTCCAGCCATTAAGTTGTTCCTACTGAATGTGCGGACCGACAATCGTCACCCTGCTGTGCCACATGGCTGATTGGAGGACCAGACTTGCATACGAAAAAATATGAGAAATGGGTGAGTATGACCAAGAGAACTGAGCATCGAAGAGGGACATATTCCTCCAATGCCATAGAAACTGGCATGTGATACCAAATAGGAGCGACCAGTCGTGGCCTCGAACCCTGCGATGAAAGTGGAGGTTGTGATGGGGCCACTCTCTCATAGGCAACCTTTAAAAGATTTGGGGAATCAACTGAGGAGGGAAACTATTCCACACATGTCGAACTTGAGCGCAGTCGCGGATGGCATGTAAGGAGGACTCATCTAAAGAGCAATGAGAGCAAGTGTCGTCTGTAGTGAAGTGTTGCCTCACTCGTTCCTAGTTAGTCAGTAACCACTCCTTTGTAAGAAACCAGAGAAAGGCCCGAATGCATTGAGGTCCTTGCCAGTGTCAGATGCCTTTCTAAGCCTCGTGTGCCAGCGCATCTGCGGTGTCCATGATCATATTATAAGTGGAAGCAACGGTGAACTTGCCAGAGTCAGAGGGCCCAGATCAAAGTATCCAACCCTAAGAAGGGTTTCGGGGGAAATCTCCCAGCGATTAAACGACAAATCGATTGCGGAAGAGAGGTATGGAGCTCGTCTCACTTCCAACTACCGTCAGGGTCCACGAGATCCCCGATGCGGACATTGAGCAGAGATGTCATTTTTATGTGAGGTAACGGATGTCATATGCAAGATGCCATATGTAACGTGACACAACCAAAATAGGTGTTGGGCCACGAAATGCCTACACAACCCAAACATTGTCACTTTCTTCATTCTGTTAGATTTTTTTTAACACAAAACAATGCAAGGAGTTACGGGTGATTCAAAAACAAAAATATAGGGGATGAATGCCAGCTTTAAAAATGTTGAGACTGAACTAAAAGAGCTAAACTACATGGGTCCACGGTATATATTTTATTCCATTGATATATTATTTACAACTTGTAATAATAAATTTAAAAATTAATTAGAGAGTCAGTAAGTCACCAACAAAGTTTTGAGTGGAAATATAATATAAAAAAAGGACATAAACAAAATAACAGAAGATCTCTTTGAATAGAGATTAAAAGTTAAAGATTTAATTAACCATACAAAAAATGTTAAAGTTCAAGGACAAATTCAAATACTAATTTCAGCCATTTTCTACGAGTAATTTCGTTAAAAAGGCCTAATGAGTGAAATCAGTGCTTTAAATTCTCCAACGCCTTGTTCAAATGACAAATATTTGTCTCTCCTCTTCCTTCCCCACCCTCATGCCTCTCTCATTTTTCGTCCTCCTCGTGCCAAATCACAAGAAGAAAAGGGGCAAGTTAACCATCGGAGGAATTGGCAATTTGAGGTCTTAGCAAATCAAACCGTTGGTTCAAATCTAACTCCTGTTACGAGCAATCTCACAAACTTTGAGTAACTTTGACATAGGCGACTTTTGGACCATCTCTAGACGTTAATCTTTTCTTGTTTGCCTTCTAGTTTGTTAAAATTCGCATTTGTCTGCAAGTTTATAACACTGGCAACTAAAAAAGTATACTAAAGTTGGGAGTGTAACATTCGAACTTAAATATAAGGCTTTGGAAAAATGATGATGGATCACATAATCATAGACGTAACAAGTCTTCTCCCCCTAAAACTTCCTCTTTCTTATTTTGAAACTGCTTGACCTAATAACATCATCATCTGTTTTCAGCGTCTCCTCTAGAGTTGCTATAGATTCTGGTTTTGTGAAGTACGTGAAAAGAAGATAGATTCCATCAAGGTAAGTGTTAGACTCCCCAGCTTTGTTCTTCTTTCTGATACTATAGGCTAGTGGAATTACACCTCTGTTAAATACCTCCACGTACATTCCACCCCCTGCAACAAGTATCTGGAAGACAAACACCCAACCACCATTATCAAATATTAGGCATCATAATGGGTGGAAAATCTATCATCAGCCATAATACGGATCACTTTCCAGTCAAACTTGACAAGTTGCCATAATGAAAATCCACGGGTATTGTTTGATATCCAGACTAACAGTTTAAAAGTACCCTTGTTTTCCACTGACTCAGGAAACGTTCTCCTACTTAGGCCAACTTTTTGACTTCATCTCTTCTTATTTAAGGACATCATAACTTTCAAAATCTGTATTCTGTATTAAAAACAAATACGAATATAGTTCCCAACAAACTACGAGTCACTTCTCTTCTGCCTGTACAAACTGTGTCTCACTACCAAACAAGCTGTCGAAAAGTCCACACAATATGAAATCAATATCAAGGTCCGCAAGAAAGAAGAAGCAAACTTACAGGCTACACCTAAATGGTTAAATACCGAATGACATTCAACAAATTTCCGCAGCCCAATCGATACTTTCAAAACCACTCCACATTGTTATTGTTATGGTGAATCAGCCTCTTCACTAATTGCAAATAAGACTGTGTACTAGTAGAACTTGCAGGTCTTACTTATCAAGACTTTCACATCATTACTTTGTGTTATTACAGTTCACTAAAACTACAGGTGCACAAATATAATGCATATCTTAGCAACCACTTTGGCGTTTTTGTTAACCCTCCCTAGGTCAAGCTATGAAAACTTAAAAATTCATATATACCGAACAGAAAACCTATGCAGTTTAACTGAAGAGACATTTACCTCCTCGTACTTCTGGGTAAGAGCCAAGCGTTCGTCTTCAGACATGTCCGGTCTCAAGACCGCCATGGTCTCGTACTGTCGGAGCCCAGGTGGGCAGGGGGGCGCCTCCTTTTCCTCGACTGCCGTCATGTCAGCTCCGGCTGAAGAAGGTGGTTCATCATCAGAACCCAAACCGCCTTCATAAAATGAACCTGAAAAGTCCAGCGTTTGGGCCTTCATAGTGATGTTGTTGCGCCTCTTTCCGGAAAGTGCAGTTCTTGTGCATGAGGGGAAGGGCTTGAGGGTGAAATTGAAGGAAATGGTAGCAGCAGATTGTAATTTGGATAAAGATTTGGTACCGAATGGGTGAGAACTTATAGTTAATGAGAGTGAAGCCAACGCCATAGTAGCTCTGTCCTGTGAACAGAGTAGTGTCTGGTACAGCGAAGACTGCAATCTTTGAAGAGATAAGTTTCGGTGCGCTGTGCGCACCTCGGCTTATCATAGAATATATCAAGAGCGCTAGCTGGTCCAAACCCTGCCCGCCGTAACGCTATATTCATTGGAGAGCTAATTAATTTAGAAGAATGAAGTAAAATAAAATAGAGTGCGTGAATTTTATATTTTATTTTATTTTATTTTAAATAGTGAAAATAAAAGTTTTCTAATTTAAAAGAGTTTAGAATATAATATAAAATAAGAAACAATTTTACGCTGTATTACATTATAAACTTTTTATCTAAATAACATTTTATTACATTACATTGTGAACCATTTCATCTTTTTTAAATAATAATTTTTTAATATTAAATCTATTTACGTTTTATTTTATTATAAATCATTTCATTTCATTCTATTCTATCACATTCTATTAAAAATCTTACATCCAACTAAACATAACCTAAGGATTAAAAGTCTAAAACATTTTAGTAAAATAATTTTTATCTTATTTTTTAGTATTAATTTATATTCTAATATTTACAAATTAACATAATTTACAGATTAAAGCATAGTTTTATTAAATTCATTATAAATCCATTAATTTGTGACATATAGTATGCGGGAAATGCAATTCTCTTGCAGGGACATTAAAGTGGTATGCTAGTTGATTAATTTCGTTACATATCATAAATTCTTCATTATTTTAAATTTAAGATTTTTTTTATAAATCTTAAATTAAGATTTGCTTAGGTTCTCGCCATCTAAAATTCGTCTGCTTGTGCATCTTCTTAGATGCTCAAAACCTATCCACTTCTAAATCTTTTGCTCAGAAATGCATGTGACATTTGATCTTGCTCGCAATGGAATAACAATAAAAAGATTTTATTTGATTTCTCAAAAGTCAAGTTCATTTAAAATTTTATAAAATGATTTATAGATAAATGAATAATAAAGCATCAATTGCAATTTGTATTTAATTATGAAGCTTGATCCCTTTTCTTATAGTTTCTTTAGAATCATTTTTTAAATCAACTCATCTCAACGATTACAGTTATACAAGTATTTTGGCCTCTAACGACATTCATAGAACGAGTTGAGATAACTCCATAACAATTGTAGAGAGGGTTAGATGAAAAGTACTAGCATTTTTGGATTCTAAACATATTTATAATATGTTTTGAGTATTTTAGTAATTTAATTATAATTTTAATTAAAATTTAATTATAATTAAAATTAATTTAATTAAATACCAATTATGCTCAAATAAGATCCAATATTTGATATTATCTTTATTAATTAAATATCACATATTTAATCATAAAGTTTATCAAACTTTACATTGAAGTCCAACTTGATTAAAATACTCTTTTCTCTCTTTAACTCGTTCATTGTGTGCAAACCATTAGATTTTATAATATGTTGGTAATAGATATAAATTATAACCCTAAATCATATATAAAATTAGATAAATTAATCTCTTTTAATTGATCTTGTGTTCCCTAATTAAATAATTTATGTTCATAGCTCAATATTGACATCTAGAATCATATTATGATCACCCAAATATTTAAAAATGTCAAAGTAATTTTTGGCTAACATTTTTGTGTGTGAGTTTTTCAAGTAATTCAATCATTTCATCAGATAATGTTATAATTGTCATAGAGTATAGAAATAATGTCTACTTTATTTGAGTCCAATCGTGTTAGTTCTCTACTATTAGTAGTTTTTTTGATTAATGATATTTATAAACTATTTAAAAAATGTCATTCTACCTTAGGCAAAAAATTTCCTGAATCGATATGAATCAAGAACAATGAAATATTCTTCCTAATCACTTTAAGGTGATGAATCTTATATTAATCATTTAACTACTTCTATATAATTCATGTTATATCTAATGACTACCAACCGAGATTCCCTTGACTAGAATAGGTCATAAGTAGTATCGAAATATAATAATCATTTTATGAGATAACTTTGGAGATATCAAGTCAAATGATCACTTATACAATCATCACAATAATAATTTTCATAAACATACAAATAATGTTCCAAATACTATAACACAAAGTGTTTTAGATTTATAACAATTTAAAATGTGTTGCTTAAAACTAATATAATGCAACAGTTTTTAAAGCATTGCTTCTAGTAATATCAATATGCAACGTTAATAGTATTTTTGTTGTCATATATTTAAAAAAGACAACAAAATACTTCATATAAGCAATAATTAAATTTGTTGGGATTTTAAATAATAATTGAGAGCTATAATAAGTAGCATTGAACTCAGACGTAGTTAGGTCAAAGCCTAACCTGAATCCGAGCACCATTGAGTCTACCCAAACTTAGTTAAACATATTTTTAAAATTTTGAAAATAAAAATGACAATATTTTTTAATGAACATAAATTTTGGATTAGGTTAGACCAAACAATCTGAGCTCGACGTAAAATCTAAAAATATTAAAAAAAAAAACTATACATAACCTAAATTTTGATTAATTCGGTTCAAATCAAACTCAATCAAAGAGTTAAATCGTAACAAGTAACTCTTGTCATAACTACTAGCAATTAAAGTATACTATTATATATTATATATTATATTATATATATTTATTTTACTCTTTATAATATTGGAGGGAAAAAAATAAAGGAATGTAGAGGCAGCTAAACATTTTCGACTTGTTACCTTTGGTCTAATACAATAGGAAGGTGCCAAAACATTTGGACTTTTCACCTTTTCTCTTGGACTTTTCACCTTTTCTCTGCCCTCAGAAGACGCTAGGTGTGGAGGCCATAAACAATTGCTGTTGGAGTAGCGTTCAGGTGCTCGACGTTCAGGTGGTGTTGGTGCTTCAGTGCTACTGGTGTAGCGTCCGCATTCAGGTGCTGCATCCGCATCATTCACGTACAAGTGATGCGCTGTTGCTTCATTCACGTCGTTCACGTACAGGTAAATGTTGGACTGTCTTAACATATTCCCATAACAGTTGATTCTCCTTATATTGCATTAACCTTTATGTAGTGCTTGGGGAAAAATGCTAAAAGAAATTGATATTACAGATAACCAGAATGAATTGTTAATACATGTTAATTGCTAATAATTAGGTGCTTGAGTACCCTTATTAAGAAAAGAAAACATATTGTTTTTGGCAAGTAGACAAGTGGAGCATGTAAAATAAATATTAGAAGAATAGATCTAAGATACATGATTTAAATAAGTAAGAAAAAAAACGAGAATTAGGATACCCTGATCGTTTTTGCCAAGGTTTAGAGTGATCCAAAAGTGTAGAAAAACTAGAGAGACACCTTTCAGAATTGGCATTTGGATTGAAAATAAATATCCAACCTTAGGTCTCATGGTGAGCACCTTGCCTGAATTGTTAGTACGTAGTGGGAGCTTTATTACATACCCTAGATTTACGTGAAAGGATTAAAAACGAAAGTAATGCGAAATACCTGGATTTCGGTTCCATCTCTGATTCCGATGCCGATTCCAAGAACGTTTCCGAATCTCCCAAGGTCTTTAGTGGAAAGTGATCACTGACTCATGGGCTAGGCCTTTCTACAATTTCCTCAAGTTCCGAGCTTCCCTAACGGAGCAGGAATCCTTATGCTCGTGAACGTTCTCTTGAGTAATTGCAGGAGACCTTAACCTTTATATAGCTTCCATATCGGACTTCCCCATCACAAGACCAATATGGACTCGGTCCACACTGATCGGGACCCATTTTTCATTTGGACTTCGACCCATTAATCTAGATCATTTATTGGGCCACTTTATTATCTTTATCTGGATCAAATGACGTAACTTAA
>JANSVA010000217.1:32075765-32088604 GCA_025504915.1 Erythroxylum reticulatum | reverse complement strand
AAAGAGTAACCTGATGGTCTCAGTCTTCCCTTAAACCTCATATTACTGGTTTCTTTATGTCTTAAGGACATTTACCACAACTGGTTTGACTAACGTCAGCATGTGGATAAGATTTAAACTTTCTACCTTTGAATTTAATAGACTTTATCTTTGTCTTCCCTTAAGCTACTTTCAGGACTGTAGGAGTAACAACTTGAGTTTCTCCACCTCAGTAACATAATGGGGTATCAAAGTATTGAAGTCTCAGTATCTTCTCCTACTGTGAAAATAAATTATTCTTGATATGTACTACATTACTCCCCTTTTCCTCTGTATACTTCATGGAGAATAATACTTTCATCAGGGTACTTGTCTCAACACCAAATGAGACTTTGTACCTCTGGGAGACATTATCAAGAACCTCCTTTGCTATGTCTGTGTCCGGAAGTTCACTTTGTAGATGGTAATGTATGGATTTTTAATGGTCATTAGATATAATCTGTTAGACCAATCCTAGGCTTCATAGGCTTCTTTATGAGCTGTCGAGCTCTTGGATGTAATTGGAGATGGCTTACCAGTCCATATGACCATTTCAACTATAGCTATCTCCATAACCTTTAAAACATCCTTCGTCCATTTCTTTAAATTGAAAACAGTAAGGATTTCAATGATGACACTGATTTAGTTGACTGAACAGGTGACTTCAAGATGATAAACTTTAAATCAGCGCAAATGTAGGACAACAACGATACTAAAGCCATTAAATAGTATCTTTCCCGAGAATCCGATCACACATATTATGAAACACCTTTGGGCTGAATACATAAATATGCAATTAGACTTTCATACATAAAAGCGATCAGAGTATAAACTATCAACTCTCATAACACTACCACCTTTGGGTGAATAGATCACTTGAGCAACAACTTTCCTCCATCTAATGCCTTTATGCACATCTCAAAATTTTATGTAAGGCCAACACCTTTGGGCAGAATAACTAAACATAAAATCAAAGACATCCCCCATCATGCAAGTAAGACAATTCAGAATACTGACTTAAAAGGCCACTTTGGTGTCTACATTTTCATCAGCATCTAAAAAGTCCACAAGCACAAGGGATACATCTTTATGTCATCCTCACATTCTTTATAGGCATATTGTGTGTGACAATGCAACCTTAATAAATGCAAAAATCCGAATGCACAGTCTCATTGTCACACACACGTGCTGAAGACATTCTCCGAAAAACTTTATTTGAGATCTTCATAAAAGAAAAATCTCATTAGAGTGACTATCGTGCGTCACCGGACACTGAATCGACCTCCTGAGACACATCAACATCATGTATCTCCCTTATGGCAAGTTCATTGCACGAAAATTCACTCAAAAATGGCTTCATAATGTCTCAATTCCTTTTCCAATTGATTATCATGCAATCCCGAACATTGAAAATGAGACCTGAGAAACCAGAACCTCATGTATCTCCGTCATACGAAGTCCGAAGCATGAAAACCTACTCGAAATCGGATTAAAAATACCTTAATTCCTTTTTCTGGAGTTAAACTTTAATTTATTACTAATGTAATAAATCCATAAAAATAGAAAAAGGGTCACTTTATAAATTTCTTAGACCCAAAAACTGACCAAAACACCCCGGGGTAGCTTTACGGGAAATCTGGAATTTTTGGTGTTTTTTTAAAATACTGTAGCGTCTGTACGGCTGACGTCAGCCGCCGACGTCATCCCTAACGTCGGTGCACGTGGCAACTTGGAGCGCGTTCCCTGCACGCGCGCGCCAACCATCTGACGCGTGCGGCACACACGGCACCATGTGCATGAAGTGCGAACACTGTATGGCACATGCAGGCACATGTCGTGCATCCGCTCGTGCCACGTGATTGCCGCGTGGAAGGTCCGGATGGGCCCGTGTCTCGCACGCGCCCGTCGTTCCATGCAGGTCAGTGTGTGAACCGTGGGTCATGCATACCGTTGGAGCCATACGGTGCGCACCAATTGGCACGTGCATTACACGCGCGGTCCGTATGCGCATGCTCCAATGAGCTACAGTGACGTCGGGTGCGTGTGGCACACACGCTCGACGTTCTCCCATACCTCCGACATCGGAGGCGATTTCTGGCATCCCAGGAGGTCATTTTTTACTCCGTTCGGCTCGTTTTTAACCCGTTTTTCGTAGCTAACCTTATGTAGTCCACTTTTATGCAGTTATATACGTAAAAAAATTAAAAAACGAATCAAAAACAAAGGAAAACCCAATGAGATGAAAAACCGAAAAACCTTCATTTCTGGCAATCCGATTACATAATCGCTCTGATACCACGTGTTAGTACGTAGTGGGAGCTTTATTACGTACCTCGGATCTACGTGAAAGGATTAAAAATGAAGGTAATACGGAATACCTGGATTTCAGTTCCATCTCTGATTCCGATGCCGATTCCGAGCTCCAAACGTCTCCGAATCTCCCAAGGTCTTTAGTGAAAAGTGATCACTGACTCATGGGCTAGGCCTTTCTACAGTTTCCTCAAGTTTCGAGCTTCCCTAATGGGTTAGGAATCCTTATGCTCGTGAAAGTTCTCTTGAGTAACTGCAGGAGACCTTAACCTTTATATAGCTTCCATATCGGGCTTCCCTATCACAAGACTGATATGGATCCGGTCCACACTGATAAGGACCCATTTTCCATCCAGACTTCAACCTAATAATCTAGATCATTTATTGGGCCACTTTATTATCTTTATCTGAATCAAATGACGTAACTTAACCGGTAATTTATTTAAAAACCAAAATTTCAATTAATGTTAGTCCAACTTTATGAGACATGGACAAAATTGTCCCTAAGGAAAAAAAATGTCTAACATGAATCCCTGTCACTTGATCCAATGAATAACACTAGTTACGTGAAAACTGAATATTGTAATTATTTTATGTTAATTAACAAATAGAGAGAGGGTTACATTAAATTACTTTGGACATAGATGCACTCATAAGTGTTGGAATGATATCCTCAGGAGCAATAATGAGTAGATTTGTGTCATTCACAATCGAAACTTATGACGTATTTCTATACAGACATATGTTACAAGTAATTTGTTTGAACCAATCATGTGACTTAAGAGAGCAAAATCAAGAAGCTACGTTCAGATGAATGATTATTAGTACCTTGAAGTCCTAAAGCTAAGAAGACACAAAAAATCAGTTTTTTGCACCATCTTTTAAGTGAGTTGAAGGGAATTAGATTTATGATCATTTGTTTTCCCCATTATGAATGATTCGACTCCTAAATTGCATATAAATTCAATTTCTTTGGTTAAGTTCTTAAGAAGCACAATATGTAAGCTCTAATAGTTATGTATGATGTTCAGAACTAATCTTAATAGTTGTAATCTCCTAGCATAAGTGAGAAATATTTTTTGCCAGTTACTAATTCTTCTATTAATGTTGTCAAAAAGTGCTTAGCATTCCTTGTAGGAAGGTATCCTTGTAGTTATTGGTATTCCTAAGTATTGGCAAGGAGTTTATTGTAATTAGTAGCAAAATATTCTTGCCAAGTCCTTAACTAATTCAATTACTCCTTTAGAAACATAAAGTTTGATCTTGGAGTAATTTATGCTCATCCTCAACATCATATTGAATTCTCGCAAGGAACTCATAAAGATATGCATTGATTATACAAAGTTTTCTTGAATTCCCTAAAATCCTTAGGGTTTTGTAACTACAAGTTTTATTTTTATATTTTTAATAAATTGTATATGTAATGTTTCTTGGTTGTTATCATATTTCATATTATATATGTTACTTTGATGAAGAGTTATCTATCAAAGAAATTTGTGAAGTATTTAGGACTTCTTTATGAAAAGTATATTGCTACTTATAAAAGAAAGCCTGGAAAAATGTACAACCAATTTACTGAAGCTATAAGTTTTGTATAAGTGACAGAACCTTTATGGGGGTGCTACAATCGTGGCCTGGTCTACCACGATCATGACAGAAAGCATTTTAACAAGCCACGATCGTGGCCTACAGGAAAACAGACACTGAATGGCTTTTAAAACTTAACTTTTTGAGGACATTTTATACTTTTAGGGTCCGGATAAAAACATAAGTTTTACCTTAAATAGAAAATACTATAAACAGAAGAGGTAGGAACAAGTTTTAGTGTGCCTTCATTGCTACACTAGGAAAGATCCAAGGAAGGAGAAGAAGAAGAGAGAAAGAGGGGAATAGAAGAGGGAAGAATAAGGGATGTTAGTGCTACTATCTTCCCAATCCAAGGAAGGAGAAGAAGAAGAGAGAAAGAGGGGAACGAAAGAGGGAAGAAGAAGGGATGTTATTGCTGCTATCTTCCCAATCCATCTCGACCTTTCCAAGTTACATTTTCATCACATCTTTATTATTCTTTCTTTTGAATAAATGAGATGGATTTGATACTGATGGATTCGGGCTTGGTAATGATGTTCTAAACTCCTTAGGGATTTGTTCTTGAATCAATGTTAATTTGATTTCTTTTGATGTTAATACATTAATTATTGTGATTATTTTTTTTAATTGCATGCTTCGGTAAGAAATCAAGAGAGTGAACCAATAGCAAATTGATTGGATTGGGTAATAAGAGTTAAACAATCTAAGAAATCACATAAATAATCAAATCGATAATTTAGACAAAGAGAGATGTCATGTGAGGACTCGATAGTCCATTAGAGACTTAAGATCTAATTGGATGTGTGGGCTTTTTGTTGATTGAGAGATTGTAAATTTCATAATTTAATTAAGGATTATAATTTAGGGTTTAATGATTATAAATTGAGAGAGTGTAATCCACCCTACGAAAGTCTAAGATCGATAACATATTAACTCAAAAGTAATCATGTTAGCATTTGATGATAGGATAAATCTCCCTTCTCATAATCGGTTAATCTTCATTTTGTGTTTTTTGTTTGCTCATTGGGTTGCTCAATTTTGATTTCTTTGCGTTAATTTTACAATTTCATTTTCAATCAATCCATATTCGCTTTTTTACTTTTCTGGATAGTTTTCCTTTTAATTTAATTTATCCTTTAGGCATTAGACAATTTAGAATTCAACTAGTTCACCAACTCCTTGAGAGATCGATACCTCATATACTGCACTCACGACCTGTGCACTTGCGGTATATTGATGGATAAGAAATTGTAAAACTTGCCCACTTGAACAAGTTTTTGGCATCATTGCCAGGAAGTTAGTATAATTAGTTTATTCTTTTTTGTCTAAGGAGTTTTTGCCACTCTTATGTCCATGCAATTGTATGAACACAAGAGTCACTATAAGTTCGAGTCTGATAGTCAAAACTTTATAACTTGACATTACCCGATTAGAGGACGCAATCTGAAGAGCTAGACATAAAGGAGAAGAGAATCCTAAAGCAACATGGATGAGGAATTTCATCAAAAGTTTCAACAAAGATGAAATAAAGGAACCAATCGCAGACCCTCATAGATTTCATGAGATCGGGGTTTAATGCGACCAATCAAGGTGTCGCTAGGCCACCTATTTAATCAACTTCGTTGGAAATCAAACAAATTTTGTTAAACATGTTGCAAACTAATGTTCAATTTTGCAAGCTGACTAATGAGGATCCTAATGCTCATATAGTCAATTTCTTATAAATAAGTGATACTTTTCGATATCATGGGATGTCAGAAGATGCCGTTAAGATGAGGCTCTTCCCTTTCACACTAAGGGATAGAGCTAAGACGTGGTATCACTCATTAAGTTCCACAAATGTTGCAACTTGGGAACAATTAGTGCAAGCATTCTTAGATAAGTAATTCCCCCTCATGAAGACTATAAAGATAATCAAGGAAATCACAAACTTTCAACAAAGTGATGGGAAGTCACTTTATGAGGCTTAGGAAAGGTATAAAGATTTACAAAGGAGGTGCCCTCACCACAACCTATCTAAGGAGTTCCTTTTGAAAACTTTCTATAATAGAGGGAACCCAACTACTCGAGGCACCATTAGTGCAACATCAGGAGGATCTTTGATGACGGTAGATGAAGAGGAAAAGATGTTGGAGGAAATGGCTAGTAACATATGTATTTGGACAATAGGTAGGAGTAGAAAACATACGACCCTATGCAAGAAAAAGGGAGCTTTAGCTATTGACCTAATCACTAAAATGAACGCTAAGATTAATAACTAGACTCAATAGCTAAATAATATGAAAACCTCTCCTTCAACTCAGGTGAAAGCTATTCAGAAAAGATGTGAGCTATGTGGACAAGATAACCATGATACTATTGATTGCTTTCTAATAAAAGACTATGAATTGGAACAAGTTAACTATATGAGAGCGCAATTTGGACAAGGAGGGGGAATAACCCCTACTCAAACACATATAACCCTAGGTGGAAGAATCACCTGAACTTCTCTTGGTTAAACAATACAAGAGGTCAATTCTGACCTCAAGAACCACCTAAGTTCCAATAAAAGAAATCAAACTCAATGGACTCTAAGTTAGATAAAATCTTGAATAAGCTTAGAAGTCTAGATGGTGCTCAAAAGGATTTAGAAGGAAGATTCGAACAAGCAATAAAGAATCATGCCTCTTCTAGCTACAATTTAGAGTTTCAAATCAAACCAGTTGGCAAACGCTTTACTTGCACGAAGTGTAGGGAGTCTCCCAAGTAATTTTAAACAATACAAGAGGTCAATTATGACCTCAAGAACCACCTAAGTTCCAATAAAAGAAATCAAACTCAATAGACTCTAAGTTAGATAAAATATCGAATAAGCTTAGAAGCCTAGATGGTGCTCAAAAGGATTTAGAAGGAAGATTCGAACAAGCAATAAAGAATCATGCCTCTTCTAGCTACAATTTAGAGTTTCAAATCAAACCAGTTGGCAAATGCTTTACTTGCACGAAATGTAGGGGGTCTCCCAAGTAATTTTAGAACAACATCAAGAGAGAAACTGAAAGTTATCAAACTTCAAAGTGGGAAGGAACTTGAACAACACACAAAGTCAAAAGTTGTAACCCCTCCTCCTATTGAAAATGACCAAGAAAAGGAGAAAGTCGTGGACATGAGAAAATACCCTTCTTATGTTGCTCCTCTACCATATCCACCTAAAATTCCATATCCTCAACAACTGTAAAGGAATAAAATAGATGCACGATTTGCAAAATTCGTAGAGAAGTTAAAGACATTACAAATAAATCTTTCATTTGTCAAGGCTTTGGAACACATGCCTAAATATGCTAAAATTTTAAAGGACATATTTTTAAAGAAGCGTACTTGGGAAGATAACCAAACCGTAGCATTAACTAGCCCTTGTATTTTCATAGTTACCAGTCAAATTTCATCTAAGCTGAAAGATCTAGGGAGTTTCACAATGCCCTGTGTAGTTAGTGAATTTGAATTCACAAAGTGCCTCTATGATCTAGGAGCTTGCATTAAGCTTATGCCCTTATCGATATTCAAAAAATTAAGACTTGGTGAGGTTAAACAAACTTCAATTATAATTTAGTTAGCTGATCAATCTATTAAAAGACCATTTGGAGTGGTGAAAGACGTTTTGATGCAATTGGACAAGTTCATTATTCCTATGGACTTTGTGGTTAAAGAGGATAAGAGTTGTTCACTGATTCTTGGATGACCTTTCATGAACATAAGAAAGGTATTAATCGATATTCATGAAGGAAAACTGACACTTTGGATTAGTGAAGATCAAATGAAATTTAATATAAATAAGGCTTTAAATAATCCAAAGGAAAGCAGCGTGTGTATGAAAATTGATATCATGGATAAAAGTATGCAAGAACAAGTAGCAAATTGCGTTGCAAAAGTGAAATCAATAGAAGTGGAAATAGACAATGAAGCTGAGAACAACGTTGAGTCTGAAGGAAATAATGAGATGGAGGAGTCAGGTGTTCTAACTCATCGAGAAATATTAGTTCAAACCGAAGCACCGATACCACCCTCTGCAGAAAAACCACCCATTTTAAGGCTTAAACCTTTGCCTACACATCTTAGATATACTTTATTAGGTGAAGGTCAAACTTTACCCATCATCATTTTAACCAACTAGATGGAAAACAAGAGAATAGGGTGGTAGTGATTGTCAGGAAGTGGATGAAGGCCATAGGATGGAAAATATCCTACATTCAAGGTATAAGCCTAAATGATTGTATGCATCGAACAAACCTTGAAGAAGGAAGTAAAGCATTGAGGGACAGTCAACGTAGAATGAAACCTCACATGAAAGAAGTAGTAAAACTTTTAGATGTAGGGATAATTTATCCTATATCCGATAGTGAATGGGTTAGTCGGGTACAATGCGTACTAAAGAAGGATGGAATAACTATAATGGAGAATGAAAATGGAGAATTAATTTCAATAAGAACAATCTTAGGATGGAGAGGGTGCATAAATTATTGGAAACTCAACACGGTGACTAAAAAGAACCATTTTTGTCTCTCGTTCATAGATCAAATGATAGAAAGAGTAGCTGGTCACTCACTCTACTACTTCTTGGATTGTCACTCAGGGTACAATAAGATATTCATCCACCCCAAGGATTAAAAAAAAAGACTACGTTCATATGTCCTTATGGTACCTTTGCATATTGGCAGATGCCTTTTAGATTATGCAATGCCCCAGCTACATTTCAAAGATATATAATCTTTATCTTTGCAGATATGATCAAGGACATAATGGAAGTTTTTATGTATGGTTTTCAGCTTTTAGAGACTCTTTTAAGATGCGTCTAACCAATTTATATAGGGCACTCTAAAGATGTGAAGAATCACATTTAGTGTTAAATTGGAAGAAGTGCCACTTTAAGGTGTAAGAGGGGACAGTGCTCGAGCACAAGATTTCGCACCAAAGATTTAAAGTTGACAGAGCGAAAATAGAAGTCATAGAAAAACTCCCACCTCAAATCAATCTCAAGGGTGTGCAAGGATTCCTAGGCCATGTTAGGTTCTAATGTCGCTTTATTAAAGATTTCTCACAAATCGCAAGACTCTTGACAAACTTATTAGTGAAGGACGTGCCTTTCTTTTTTTATGCAAATTATTTATCTGCATTTAGTCAATTAAAGGAGGCATTGACATCATCATTAATTTTAGTACTAAGACACTCCTATTTGGGGTCATATACGATGCAAGCAAGGAAGCTATAGGTTGCTTATTGGGCTAAAGGAAAGACAAAAGGTTGGATGAAATATACTAAGAAAGCAAGAACCTTACGAGACCTCAACTTCATTACACCACCACAAAAAAGGAACTACTTATAGTGGTGCATACGTGTGATAAGTTTCAGTCATATCTTTTAGGGTCTAAAGTGATTTTATTCACCAATTATGTTGCTTTAAAATATCTTTTTGCTAAGAAGGATGCAAAACTAAGACTTATTCGATGGGTGCTACCCTTAATATAGAAGTATAAGATAAGAAGGGAGTGAAGAATGCGGATGCAAACCATATATCATGTCGGGAAGGAGGGGAATGCAAGTAAAGTGATGATATTACAAGAAATTCCTTGATGAAACCCTGATGTTATTCAACAGCCTGACAACATCATGGTTCACTGATTTTGCAAATTATGTTACCAACGATAAGCTTCCTTTTGATCTATCTTATCAAAAGAGGAAGAGATTCTTAAATGAGTGCACTCGATATCTATAGGATAAACTAATCTTGTATCAAACATGTGCTGATGGTTTAGTAAGATGATGTGTTCTAAAGGAAGAAATGTTAGATATGTTAACACAATGTCACCAAGCTCAATACGTTGGCCATTATAAAGCAAACAAAACGGCAGCCTTAATACTCGAGTGTGGATTTTATTGGCCACATTTGTTTAAGGACGCTTAAGCTTTTATGCACAGTGTGATTGCTGTCAAAGAGTAGGCAACATCTCCAAGAGAGATGAGATGCTTTTATCCAACATTTTAGAAGTTGAAGTCTTTGATGTATGGGGCATCGACTTTATGGGTCCTTTCCTATCCTCCATGGGGAACATATATATTATCGTGGGGTTTGATTATGTATCTCGATGGGCCAAAGTTATAACATCTCCAACTAATAATGGGAAGGTTATGCAAAAATTTATTAAAAGATTATTCAACCGGTTTGGAGTGCCAAGAGCTATAATAAGCGATGGGGGAACACATTTTTGTAACAAATATTTTGATGCCTTCTTAAAAAGATAAGGAGTCCACCATCGTATTTCTACTTTTTATCACTCGTAAATGAGTGGACAAGTGGAAGTCGTTAACTGGCAACTTAAACGAAATTTGGAAAAGACGGTAAATAGCTCTAGGAAGGATTGAAAATTAAAGTTATATGATGCCTTATAGGCTTATAAGATTGCTTTTAAAACATTGATTAGAATTACTCCTTTTAGGCTTGTATATGGTAACACTTTTCATTTGCCTATGGAGCTAGAGCATCGAGCATATTGGGAAATGAGAGCTTTAAAATTTGAGAAGAAGCAAGAAGGTGAAAATGACTTTTGCAACTAAATGAACTTGAAGAGTATCACTATAATGTGTATGAAAATGCCAAACTTTGCAAGGAGAAGGTGAAGAGATGACACAAATCTCATCTTAAGAAGAAGGAATTCAAGGTAGGAGATATATTTTTGCTATACAATTTGAGGCTGAGGCTATTTCTCATAAAGTTGAAATTGAGATAGAGTAGACATTTTACAGTCACCCAAGATTTTGACCATGGAGCCCTTGAATTGGAAAATCCAAACCATGAAACCTTTAAGGTGAATGTGTTGGGCACTGATTCTAGAACCCAACTCTTGCTCTGATACCACAACTATTAGGCACCGATTCCAGAACCCAACTCTTGCTCTGATACCAAAACTATTGGACCTTGCTTCCGGAGCTCAACATTCAGAGTCATAAAACGTGTGCTTGTGCTTGTTACCATGTATGGTTATTCCAATTAACCCTCATTAGTCATCCTCGATTCATCTTCATTCTCTGATATTGTCAACATCAGGCCCTATTTTTTGAATCATTTTTATACTGAAGCAAATGTTCTATACTCAACTTCCATCCAGATATTGAACATCTTAGAGGCTGAATCAGAATTTGACCTCTCATATAATTTGTAAACCTACGTCTCTAGTTTACTCCACATTGAAAATCATCCTAGTTGGAACCCTACAGATCCAGATATATTCAAAATACCGAAGCATGTTTAGTAAAATAACACCAATTCATACTATTCCAATAGATTCCTTCACTTTCCTTCAATCAAAACCTTTTTCCAATCAATTCGGAATGCTTCCATTTTTTTTATGGAGAGATAGCACAATGTGTGAGGAATCTATTATCTCAAGGGTCACTTCGTTTAGAGGTTGGATAACACAGATTGGTTGGATAACAATTTCCATCTAGAAATTTTAAGTCTTAGGGATTGGGTTAAAATTCTATTCCTTTAGATCATTTGTAGCTCTATGTCTCTAGCTTTTTTAGACACAAGATTCATCCCATTTGGAGGTCGGATAATAAAGATTGGACCGAAGGAATCAAACAAGGTTCTGTCTGTAATCATATTGAACTTATTTCGGGACAAATGGCATAACTTGCTCTAGGGATATCAGATCAAGGTCATTCTTAAAGGGTTCAAAATAGGGCTTCAATATCTACATCTTTCATATAGACTTTGAAGTGAGATTTTGTCATTTAAAGAATTGGACCAAACGATAGGGTCAGATTAAACCAGACAAAGGGTTAGATGAATTGGGAAAATTGTCATAACTTTCCTTAGAGATATCATATTAAGGTGTTCTTTAATTGGTTTGAAAGAGGACTTCAAGATCTATAACTTTTATCAAGACCTTGGAGACAAATTCTATCATTTGTAGGGTCAAAAATGGGACTACATAAAAGGATCAGATGAACCCAAACCAAGGGTAGATGAATTGGAAAAATGGTCATAACTTTCTCTAAAATACTCGGATTGAGGTGTTCTTTAGATGGTTTGAAAGAGAACTTCAAGATCTACAACTTTAGTGAAGATCTCAAAGACAAATAGGATAGTCTATAGGGTCAAAAATATGACCAGATGATAGGATCAGATGAACAATGCACCAGATGATATGATATCATCACCAGACGATATGACATCACTAGACGATACATCCTCACTAGACGAAGTGTCCTCATCAGACAAAGCTTCCTCACAAGATGATCCATCCTCACCAGTTAAAGCGTCTTCACCAGACGAATTGTCCTCATCAGATGATACGTCCTCAGCAAATGCATCATCCTCACCAGACAATACGTCATCACCAGATGATACATCATCACTAGATGATATGTCCTCACCAGACGACGCATCCTTACTAGATGACATGTCATCACCAGACGATACGTCCTATACTCTTAAGCATCTCCACTTATGAATACCATAACTTTTGACTCCGATATCCAAAAATTTCACACTTTATACCGTTAGAAAGCTAGAGAGATAAGCTACAACTTTCCAGAAGACAACTTTGACTAATTTAGCCTAAATTAATCCAGACTTTCCCCTGAACTCAGAATACGAATTTTTTCCTATGGAAGACTTGAAAATTTGCTTTTCGCAAACTTGGAATTTCCTAAGCTTAACCATTCAGCTACCAAATTGACTTTATTAAACTCTCAAATCTCAACTCATTTATCTCATCACCTTCAACTACATCTAATTAGTCATAATTCCTATCTTCTTTCCTGTAACATCTCACTTATGCGTACATATATATATATCAACGATTTATGCTCTAAAATCATCAACTCAAGATGATAACTTCTTCATGTATATCTAATTTTAACTCACATCATCCATACACCATTCACAT
>JANSVA010000217.1:32063155-32075665 GCA_025504915.1 Erythroxylum reticulatum | reverse complement strand
TCTAACTTAATTCAAATCTTTCCATCTAATTTCAAATCTCTATTTATGCCCATCAAATTAATGACTCAATTCTAAAAGTAATGAAACAAATAAATCAATAATAATTGAAAAAATTCGGGGTCCAACAAAATAGGCATTGATACAAATTGTATCTTGGTGGAGTGATCCCAAAGGAAAAGGAAGTAATATCTTTCCTTTAGAAAAATTGAACATGCTTCCAAGGATGCAAAGTCAAGCTAATGACCATAACTTAGCACATTTAGTAGTTAGATTTGTTTTAAATTTTGAAAATAAAATTTTGATGATTTGGAATGGTTGGATTGCTAACTCTCTTATTTCTTTTAAAGCAATTATAAGATAGGGCAGCAGGCACCAAATGCATTTGGTCTTCATCTCCATCAACATGGTCACCTCAATTGCCATAATAGGTTCATGTTCTAACCCTTATCTTTTCATTTGTCTTTATTTTGTTCTTATGTTTTTATCTTATTTTTATTTTGATTCCCACCTTGTATATTATTTTTCTTTCTCTTGTTGAGGCCAATGTGTTGTCCAAGTATGGGTAGGTTTGCTTTATGTGCATTATATGTTTTATTTTGTGTGTGAATTTTGCATATTATATGTTAGTTTTATTTTATGTTTTCATGATGTGGCTCATGTGAATGTGTCAATGGCTAAGACTTAATGGAATTGATCTAGCTTTGAACATAGTCTTTTAGGTTATTAAGATTTATTAGCTTGTGAACTTAGTGTCCTAGGTTGCTTTAGTTAAATATGCATATTAATTAGGATATGATGTTAGTTTATTCAGCCTAGGAATTTGACACATTCATTTAAAATTTTAGGTCAATCGAATAAGTGGCATCGTTAGTATCTTTTAATAAGAACAATTAGCTAAAGAAATGAGGTAGGCAAGAAACTATAAAATAAAAAAGTGTGTTTTTGTTTAATAAATAACCATCATCATCTCAATCATCATAAAAGGTTCTTATGTTCTAACCCTTATCTTTTCATTTGTCTTTATTTTGTTCTTATGTTTTTATCTTATTTTTATCTTGATTCCCTCCTTGTATGTTATTTGTCTTTCTCATATTGAGGACAATGTGTTGTCTAAGTATGGGCAGGTTTGCATTATGTGCATTATATGTTTTATTTTAAGTGTGAATTTTGCATATTATATGTTAGTTTTGTTTAGGTTTTCATGACGTGGCTCGTGTGAATGTGTTAATGGATAAGACTTAACGGATTCGATTTAGCTTTGAACATAGTCTTTTAGTTTGTTAAGATTTATTAGCTTGTGAAATTAGTGTCCTAGGTTGCTTTAGTAAAATATGCATGTTAATTAGGATATGATGTTAGTTCATTAACCCTAGAAACATGACACATTCATTTATAATTTTAGGTCAATCGAATAAGTAGCATCGTTAGTATCTTTTCATGAGAATGATTAGCTAAAGAAAATATAAAATAAAAAAGTGTGATTTTATTTAATAAATAACTATTATACTGGCCCTTTTTGAAATAAATCAGGTTAAGAATAGAGCTAGTAGCTAGTTAAGAGTAATCAAGCTGAGTAACTAGGGGACATTCATCACAAATGTTTGTCTTCGCGTTAAAAGGCTATAATGACATTCCAACCAAGCTGCTTAATAAAAACATGACCTAGTTGAATAACTGGGAGACATTCATCACAAATATTTGCCTTTGCCTCAAAAGGCTAGGTTCATGTTAATGAAAATTAACAAAAATAGTATGTTGTTTAATAAATCCTACCAATCTTTGTGAATAGTTTAAATTTTTATAAAAAGCTACTTAGGGATAATTATAATTTTAATTGATCGATTAATTATAATGTGTATGTGCAAGTGATGGGGGTGAATGAATTTGACATTAAGGTCTTGATTTGTATGTATATTTAGTCCAAGGTGCCTAAACACAGTTTTCATAGGTTAATAAGTTAGAACAACTTAAAGGATTATGTTTGTAGTTAAATTTATTTTGTAAAATTCAATGCCATTGTACCATTATTGCATATGTGTGTGTTGTTGCTTGGTGTGTTTGTGTTTTGATTGTTTAGTTTTTGCTTAAGGACAAGCAAAATTTCAAGCGTAGGGATGAAATAGTTATAGATTGCATGATGTTTTAATATGCATTTTTGTATGTTTTTAATTGTTACTTAACTTATTTATGCATATTTAGGTTTAGAATTGCGTTAGTAGGTTAGATATTTGTGTTTTGAGTATTATATGGGTTAGAGTATGCTAATGAGCTTTAATTTTGTGTATTTGAGGTGCCTTGAAGTATTTGTTAGTGTTTGAGAGCAGACGTTAAAAAACGAAGGAGATTCGGAGGAAGCCCGAAAGAGGACCCAGGGCTATAGTCGTGGCCCATAGAACCTTTATGGGGGTGCCACGATCATGGCCTGGTCTGCCATGATCGTGACAGAGAGCATTTTAATAAACCATGATCATGGATTGGGGAGCCACAATCGTGACTTGCATGATCACAGACACGTACTGACTTCTAAAACTCAATTTTCTAGGACATTTTGGACTTTTGGGGCCCAGGTAAAACATAAGTTTTACCCTAAATAGAAAATACTATAAATAGAAGAGGTAGGACCAAATTTTGGTATTCCTCTATTGCTACATTGAGAAAGATCCAAGGAATGAGAAGAAGAAGAGAGGAGGAGAAAGGAAGAGGGAAGAAGAAGAGCTATTGTTGTTGTTGTCTTCTCGATCCATCCTAACCCTTCCAAGTGACATTTTCATTTTATCTTTGTTATTCTTTCTTTTGAATAGATGAGATGGATTTGATAGTGATGGATTTGGGTTTGATGATGATGTTCTAATAACAAATCGAGAGAGTGAACTAATAGTAAAATGATTTGATTAGGTAATAAGAGTTAAACAATCTAATAGCTTATGAAAATAATAAAATCTATAATTTATACAAAGGGAGATCTAGTGTGAGGACCTAATAGTCCTTTAGAGGGCTTAAGATCTAATTGGATGTGTGAGCTTTTTTTAATTGAAAGATTGAAATTTCCATAATTCAATTAGGGTTATAATTTAGGGTTTAATTATTATAACTCGAGTGAGAGTAATCCACCCTCCAAAAGTTTAGGACCGATATTGTATTAACTCAAAAGTAATCATGTTAGCATTTGATGATAGGATAAATCCCCCTTCTTATAATCAACTAATCTTCGTTGTGTAATTTCCATTGTTAATTTGGTGGTGCTCATTTTGATTTCACTAGTGATGCTCAATTTTGATTTCTTTATGTTAGTTTTACAATTTCATTTTCAATCAATCCATATTCACTTCTTCCTTTTCATTTTAGTCATCTTTTAGGTTTTAGACAACTTAGAATTCAATTAGTTTACCAACTCCTCGAGGGATCAACACCTCATATACTACACTCACGACCCATGCTTTTGCAATATATCAAGGGATAAGAAATTGCAAAACTTGCCCACTCAATCATAATGAAGCTTAAATTATTGGTTGCTTGATTATTAATTGGTATCTCCTTGATCTAAAAGCAAGTCCTATTTATCACTGCATACTTGTCGTTATGTACGTCTCTAAAGATCCTTTGATTTCTTTTAGATCTAAGTTGAGTAAACTGAGCAAGTAAGCATTAGAATTAAGCACTTCTTATAATCCCCAATTATTTTGTAGAGATTTGTAACCCAAACTATTATATTTTCCCAATCATTCACACAGTAAATTACATTCCTATTGTGCTACATCCTTGGTTATACAAAAGCTAAAATCCTACATTTAAAGAACAAGTAGTTTATGGTTTCAGGTTGTAACTTGTAAAGAACACATACTTGATCAATGTTTCCCTTCAATCAATCCTTGGTCTTCAATCTTCCTCTAGCTACCAGCCAAGTTATAAATGAGGTTGTAGGCATTGGATATTTCTACACTATGTTATAGCAGGAAGTATTCAAATGTTGAGGTCTTAATGCTTTTAAGCAAGAAGAGATGGAGAAAGCCCCATTTGCACTAGGAGACTAGATTAATCTATCCTTATTAAGGGAGTTAGGCATATAGCTTAGGTGAATAATTTGAAATTTGTCAACCCCTCTTGAAATGATCCATTTATTATTAATAATTTAGCAAAATATCTTGGATTGGATTGGGCATCTTCTCAGTAGATTGAGCATACCATCTCTCTTAATCAAAGGTCTTTGGCAGACTAGTTATCAAACCATATCTAAGAGTCCTCCCCATTGCCAATTTGAACTTTAATGAGAGGGTAAATAATATTTATATACCTTAGAATATTGATGAAAGGCTAGGATTATTCAATTTTTCAACCAATTGCTAGAAATTGAGGTTATTTAAGTAATAAGTATGCATCCATCTACTCAAAAAGCCTCCATATCATTTAGAAGCTTTTAGATACTTTTAGAAATAATTTGGTTTAGAGTAGTTGAAATTAAGTGAATCCTACCCCCCCTCTCTTGCTTTCTTCAGCATATGTAATCCCATTTCATCTTAGTACCTCCATACCAAAGGAAGTTCTTCATACATCTTTAAATTTCTTCTATTGTCTTCTTGGGTAAAGCTAGGTTTAAAGTCTAATGTAGACGGAAATTACTAGGAACTAATAAAACAAGTTGAACTCTTCCACCTTAGGAGAGAAATTAGTTCAGCCATGCATTATTCTTTTTCTTATACCTTTCTACAAGTTGTAAGCAATTTTGATGCTTTAGTTTCTTAGAAGTATAGGTACCCCCAAATACTTGAATGGAAGGTTTTGAATACTTAAACCGAAAATGTCCTTTAATCTCTTAAAGTTAGTGAGATACTAAGAGAAATATAAAACCGTGCATTTTACAAAACTCCATAAGAGATTTGTGCAAAATTGTTAAAGATTTTGAATCTAATATAATTATAACTAATTTTAATTTAAGAAACAATTTTTTTCAATTTCAAATATGAATCAATCCAATTATTCATCTTAATCACATTAAGAAAATAATTAATTTAACACTATGATCTAATCTTCATTAATATAATCTAATTATATTAATTTATCTGACATAATCTAATTATGAAAAATAATCCTTTTAAATTGTTGCTTGATTATAATTATTGATTTGATAACTAATTTAATGTAATAATTCACTTCTTTGAAAAATTAAACTAAAATTTTAAATATTCCTAATAAAATTAATCCTTATTTTTCAAACAATTAGAAAATAACTTTTCCAAAATTATTAGGAATTTAAATTAATTTAATGCTAGCTAAAAGGAAGGCTTAAAACAAAAAATAACAAGAAAATATAATTAGCAGGATGTCTGGCATGTGCCTTTACACATGCTAGAGCATTTCAGCTAGTCAATGATTGTCGTTGACTCTAACTATGTCAGAGGCGGTCCCACGACCCATCATTTTCAAAAAACTAGAGTTTATAGATATTCTGTTGCATCTGTGTTTTCTTTCACCTCTTACTATCACCCCTCCTCCTCTTGGTTCTTCTCTACCATGATAGTATGTTTTCTATTGCATCCTTTGGGTGATTATCATTGTAGATCAATAATGATAATTGTCCTTTATTAGCAATCATGGTCATCACTGGTGAATTCTCACTGTACGAGACTCTCTTACCTCTAAATTCAATAAACACAAGCCAAATCTAGAAACACATTTATACAGAGCTCATGTAATTGATTCCCAGAAGCAAAAAAGCAATATATGGTTTTCATATTCATGAATCAAAACTAGAGATAGTAAATGCATATTATCCAATTAATAAAAATCATAGTTTTCCTAATAACCATTTCCAGATATTGGAGAGCATACATTAGATTTTTAAAAGGATGTGAAAAAACTCTAGTTTTTTTTATTATTTCAAATTTTAGTTATTGTTTTAGATGTTTTATATTATAATATTATAAATATATTAAATAAAAATATAAATAAATAAAATATTTTTAAATATAAATCAATTAAATATACAATATAATTTACACGTATTTCATAATAAAGCAAAAATTATAATTCGTAACTTATTCCAAAGCTTGATCTTTATTCTTATTGTTTCCCTTTAACCATTTTAAAATAAGCTCATGTCAACTACTATAGTTGAACAAGTGTCTAGACTTTAGTTGTATCCATATAATGAGTTTAGAAAACTCTACAATTGTTGTAGAGAGGTTAGGCCAAAAGCACTAGCTACTTTGGAGATTAAGGCTATTTATAATAGGTTTAGGATATTTCAGTAACTTAATTAAAATCAAATTCTAATTTCAATTAAAATTTAAATAGGATTGTAATGAATTTTAATTAAATACTAATTATGCCTAAATAAGATCCAATATCTTATATTGATCCTTATTATTATTAAAGTTTAATTTAAATTTATCTATATTGCAAGTATAAGGTTCATATCTTAATAGTATAAAAAGTATCATTCCAACAAGGATTATATTAGTCACTAAATAATTCTTGTAACACCTTGTTAAGGTAAAAAAAAAAAAAAAGATGAATAACTAAACTACACAAAAAAACAAAAGAATTAATTATTGAATGATGAAATAAGTAACGGTGAAATAATTGATTAATCAATGATGAAAACTTAGGAATTACTTCTATCCTTATTTGTTTTCACTTCATCTTCTTGATTTAATCATACTTGACCCTAATATCTAATAAGTTTGATTATCCTGTCTCGAGATCTAACCAAGTAATCCTAATTAAATAGATATAAATTGAATTGTGACATCTCAATCTACTAAAACTCTTCCTAACTATCATATTAGATTTGAAGCAATAATATAAGTAACCAATAAACAACTAAGATCTCTCTTCAATTACCAATTAGTTTGATGTTTATAGGTCTATTATAGTACCAGTTCTCAATGTGCAATGCAACATAAATGATTCAATATAATCTCTTAATTCAAATTGAATGTAAAGCAATAAACATCACAAAGTATATTGAAAATAAAATCAATAATGTAAAAGTTCAACAAATAATTCAAGAGTAATTCCTAAAGAAAGTTTAGAAATCCATATCCAACTTATTCTAATTGATTTATCACAAACATTCAACAACAAGGAAAGAAAAGAAATGAGTATATGTGTCAAATTTGGATGCCTTCTGTTCTTTTACATTGAGTTGACAATTCTATAACTTATGTTCTTTTGGAATTTCCTCTTTTTTGATCTTTTGTTTGGAGTTTTCAACTGCCTTTTCGGTGATTTTCTTTGTCTTAAATAATTTTGAATGGTTAAAGGGCTCTTTTTAGGCTTTCTCTACTTGTTTTAGTTCCAAAAATAACTCTAAACCATTAAAAATACAAAAATCTTGCGACTTGGAAAAGCTAGGATTTGCGTGATCGTGCATTGTTTGCCTATACACTTGCTGTCACGATCATGTATGGATACACAATCCTAATAAAGAGTTCTCAACTCTTCATCTTGCATTCCTACATGATCATGCATATGCACAATTTTGACTTATTCCTTTGTCTAGCTTCTTTTTCATCTTTTCTTGGAATTTCCTGCCTTTACTCATCATCAAAACATATTAAATATCCCCTAAAGCATGAATTAATATTAAATTATTAACCTAATCAACAATAATTAAGAAAACATACATAAACATTAACAAAAACATAAATCTAATTCCTAAATATATGATTAAACCTAAGAAAACACTTAAAACACACTATTCAACCTATAAAGCACACTTTAGCTTGCACTTATCAATTTTACCACATTTAAATCTTTTCTTGTCCCCAGGCAACAAACTAACACGAAACACATAAACACGCAATCATACAACAATGCAATAATGGAACAGTGGCATCAAATTTCATTTAATTAGCTTAGCCACAAACATCAATCACTTAAAAATTTCTAATACACTAACTTATTCCATTCATATCCAAGTTTTTTGATTTAAATACATATATCAAACAAGATATTGACACCTTATTCATATATCTATGAATAAGGTGTCAATATGAATATGACACTTGTAAGTATGCACTCATTTTTATTTACCAAATTGAAAAGTTAGGCTATCACTAAGTACCCATTCATGGAAATTTCTTAATATAAGTTTTATTGAAAACACCATATATTTTTTTAATTTTATTTAACAATCACTTAGTCTTTTGGTGCGAAGGCAAACAACTTGTTATGAATGTCCCTCGATTACTCAGGTAGGTTACATTTTATTAAGCTTAGTCAGAGTCTCATTCTAGTCTTTTGATGTGAAGGCAAATATTTTGTTGTGAATGCCCCTTGTTACTCAACTATATTATAACTCATAATTGACTACCAACTCTATTCTTAACCTTTTTTCAAAAAGGGTTAGTAAAATGGGAAATTTATTCACCACTTTATATCCTACATCATTTCCTCCTAGGCATTCACTCCCATGAAAGGCTAATAATGATATCTACCAATTTAAATAAATTTAATTATAAATGCATCCAAACGAGTGTCATAAAATGAAATAATAAGTACAATACTCTGATAAACATACCTATACTCCTAAAAAACACTTAAAACATAAACTTCATAAGATAAAGTTTTTTCACAAATTAAATAATCATGTTCATAAACAAGCTAATTCCTTTCAATTTTATGTCATTGATACATTTATATAAATGCAAAATGCAACATCATGCAACAAAAATTTTACACAATGCTAACATAATCAAAAACTAACACAATGCAAATGCAATTTCACACACAAATGATACGCAATTGCATATAAGTCCCTATATGTGAACATCATCTTCAATATGGAAAATGACATAATTAAAAACAATACATATAAAAAATATAACAAACAAAAATAAAAGGAATTTAAAAAGGGGCAAAAATACTTAGGGGGATTGTGGTGATGATAGTGTCAGAGAAGGAACTTAGACACATTTCATACCCTGAACATCCATCAATCAAACTCACTAGAAAATAAAAAAATAAGGCAACAATTGCACACAAAATTATAAAAAAATACCTAAAATATATCATGCTAATTTTAAGGTCACTAGCTTGACCATTTCAACTTAATTTTTAAACTAACTACTCTTTTAAATGTGAAGGTCCTACGCATCATCACATTAGGATTTATGCCTCTTACGTTTAAAATTTTCCATCCCATAGGTCTTATTCTCTTTTAAATTGTCCCTACCACTCTCTTTTCTTATTCCCCATTGATTTTCAATTATAAAATTAGTGGTTTCTCAACAGAACGTATTATGGGTGCTTATGTCCTTGCTAATGATTCATGTTTTAATTTTCCATCCAACTCCTCCTTCTCTAGCTCTTTATCATCATTCAATCTTCAACATCACCATCTACTTTATGGCTCTCCTCTTACTCTTTTATGCACTCATCAACTATATTAATCTTTATGTAAGAGTTTCCCTCTTTCAGATTCTTCAGTTTCTTACTCATATTGAATTTATCTTCTTTATCACCAATTCAAAGAATTAGATTCCCTTCATGAACATCCACGAAGGCTCTTCCTATATTTATAAATGGTCTACTAAGAATTAATAGATAATTTCAATGCTCTTCAAAGTCTAGCAGCATAAAACCCACAGGAATAATAAACTTATCCACTTTTACCGGAACAACCTCCATTATGCCAATTTCTTGAAAATAAATGAAGGAATAAGATTGATGCTTGCACCTAAGTCACGTAAACAATTATAAAATGTTAAATTACTAACTACATAGGATATAGTAAAACTCCCTAGATCTTTTAATTTTGAGGCCATGTGGCTGAATAATTATAGAGCTACGACTCTCCTTGAAGGAAAGCATTTCATTATCATCCCAAGTCCACTTTTTTTTATAAGATATCTTTGAGAAAATTTGCATACTTGTTATGTTATCCAAATCCTCTATAAAGGATAAGTTAATTTGCAATTTCTTAAACTTCTCTAAAACTTTGCAAATTGCACATCTATTTGATTATTCTTTAACTTTTATAAAAATGGAATTTTTGGTGCATACAGAGGGGGAAGGACTTATAGAACTTCTTTCTTCTTCTCTCCTTCTTGTCCTCCTTCTCTTCATGTCCATTACTATAGGGTTCAGCCTTCTTCTCAATGGGTTCTACCAATTCTTTCCCACTAGTAGTGGTAAGCAAGGAATGTATCCACTAAGAGTCTGTATTTATAATGAATAAAATTAATTTTTAGGATTGGTTTGGGAAGTTTGCTTTAATTCAATTAAGAAAATAAAGCAAAACTAAATGATTGAAGACAAATAAAATCAATTAGTAAAAAATTGATAATATTAACTAACAAGTTTCAACTCTAGTTGACGGTTCAATTTCAAACTTCACACGAATGTGCATAATCAATCGTCATATTATTCTTGTACCTCTCTTTAAAACTATTAACTGTAGATTAACAATAAGCTAAGATAATCTCAATTTTCTCTTAGGTTGTATCTAATTAAAATAAGCTCTTTAATTAGGTCTAGGTATCAAATAACCTATAATAAGTTCTCTAAATTTAGTGTGACAACCACATTACTGAATAGGAAAACAGTTTAAATAGGTAACAAACACATAAGCTAGGTCATTTACTTTATGTTATCCCTAATGATACGGAACAATTAGTTTACCATAAATGAATTAGAGTTACAATGACCACCTATTGCAATCTAGATTTTGGCAATGAGTTTATTCAAGAATAATCTTAAATCATTAATACATAAATCCGAAAACATTAATCTTAGAATGACAGAATTAATTTCAAAAGATAGTGAGAACAACATCATTATATTAATTAATGCCTAAATATGTTCGTTAGCCTTGATATCCCCTTTGAACCAAAAAGATGAATTTTAGCTCCTCATAACTCTCTAAAGGGTAAGGAGTCTGCCCCTTTTCAAGTATTTAATGTCTTCATCCCTCATTTGGCCTCTTACATGCCATTCTATACAAAAATTAGCTATATTGGAATGTAAGTGATTGTGTGTTTCATTTTTCCTAGAATTCGTGAACTTGCACGACTATAGTGAGCTATATGGCCATTTACATGGCCTTGTGGCTCACTTACATGATTGTCTAAGTCTACACAAGGACTTGTAGTTTGTATAAGTGGTTAAAATAGCATCTTTGTGCTCCTAGACACTTCCAATGAGTTACTTAGTCCTATACACGATCGTGTAATTAATTCTTCTCCTTCTTGCTCTATGAAGGAAAATAAAATAAAACATTGATAAAATAGCTCCAAGGATATGTTCTTTGCTGGATCCTGTTTTCGAAGCCCAACATTTCGGGGTCATCATAAGACCTGAGTGTGTTACAATGAAGAGTTATTTCCATGAACTCATATTAGCCATCATCTCATAAGGGTGGTGTGCCCACACCAGACAACCACCAAAATCACAAATTGATATCTTCACAAAAATGGTAGCTTTAAGTCTTTAGTTTCATTTGGAGCAAGAACTATCTCAATCGGAGCTCTATGGCTCAAGACATGCTTAAAAAGCTAAAGTGTATTCATACCCCAATCATGTTCTCCCAACCAACCCCTTGTTTTCTCTCCATAAAACTTGTTCAAATCAAGTCCGAAAGATACCAATTTTCATGGAGAGATAAGGAAAGGTGTTAGGAATCCATTGCTTCAACAATCACTTCATTTGGAGGTCGGATAGGGAATTTATGGCCAAAAGAATCCAACATATGTATCTCCTTAATCATTTTGTACCTGTCTTGGCGCAACTGCCATAACTTTTGCTACATATGTCGGATTGGGTTCTTCTTGACCTTTTGAAAGAAGACTTCTAGATCTACAACTCTTATGAAGGCCAAAAAGTGAGATTCTGCCTCTAAAAGGGTTAAAAATCGCGATTTACTGAAGTTGTCCTATGTATGTCCGTTTAACGGACATTGTCGAGCCTGGGAGCTCTTTTTCACCCGAGAAGGTTCGTTTAACGGAAATAAAGTCCATTAAACGGACATGGGAAATTATGAGGGTCATTTTTGACCCGAGAAAGTCCATTAAACAGACCTAAAGTCTGTCTAACGGACATAGGGTTCCCTAAACCCCTCTATAGCCCCTCTAATGCTTCCGTCATCCAATCTAACACCATATTTACTCATAATCTTCCCAAATTCAACCCTTCTAGTGCAAAACCACTCCATAACAATTCAAACACCAAATTTATCTCGTAAAACTCTCAATTCTCAACCCATTTGGTCCATCAAAACCACAATTACCCATCATTCTCCATAGCTGTCCTACACATAAATCCTATGCAGCATCCCAACTTGTAATGATCATAACTTTCCACTACGATATCCAAAAATTATAAACCTTATGTCATTGGAAAGCTAGAAAGATCATCTACAACTTCCAAGAACACAATTTTTACCAGTTATACCTAGATCATTCCAGATTTTCCCTTTAATTCAGAACACATTTCTTACCCTTATGAAAATTTGAAAATAGCAATGTAAGAACTTGAAAAGCCATAAACAAACATAATGTATATGTATTTCAT
>JANSVA010000217.1:32026828-32053891 GCA_025504915.1 Erythroxylum reticulatum | reverse complement strand
TTAATTACAATATTTTAATTAATGAATGAGTTATATTTTAATTAATTATAATATTTTTAATTAATTATAATGTAATTAATTAATTAATTACAATATTTTAATGAATGAATTATACTTTAATTAATTATATTGTAATTAATTAATTAATATTATTATTAGTTAAAGAATACCAAACCATACTAAACCAGAAAAAATTAAGCATTGCTTTAGGTCATAGGGTAGGAATAAATAATAGTGGTAAAGCTACAATAATGAAGAACAAAGGATATTAGAGGAATGACTCCCATTCCTCTTATAATGGAGAGGAATGAAGCAATGTCCAAAAACTAGGAATGAAAGTATAAGTCATCCAATATCCAAAAACTAGGAATGAAAGTATAAGTCATCCAATTATAACCCCTTATCAAGCATTATTTTTCATTCCATACCCATTCCTCTCTCCTCATATCCACCAAACAAGCACAAACTAACTTTATCCTCAACTCCATCAATATTTATTAGGTTTCCCACTTAGAATTTCTAAGTACAATCTAGAAAGCCATTGATAGCATGTTCTATAACTTTCTATAGACTGGAAGCAAGAAGAAAAACTACAAAACTATGGTGAAATGGAGAGAAGTCTACACACCTAGGAGTTAAGGTGGTTTGGGGATTTGTTCTACTTAAACTGTTAACATAATCCAACTCACTAAGAGACTTTGGAGACTAATGGATGACAAGCAATCCCTTTAGTACAAATGGATCCACAATCACTACATCATGAATAGGAGCATTTAGGAAATATATTGTTCTCACTTCCCCTCTATTACTCTCAAGGCCATTCTAAAGTTGAGGAATAGGTATAAGACTAACTTTATTACTCTGATAGGTAATGGGAAATCGAAAAGTTTTTGGTATGATAATTGGCTGTCTGTAGGACCATTGATCAATTCTAACGTCACTGACTCCTTAAGGAATTCAATTCCCTTGAATGCTTTAGTAGCTGCAGCACGACACAATAAAGAAATATTTTGGAACATAACACTTTCCATTTCACTTGCTAATGAAATTTATGGGACTCACTGCAATGTAAAATTGACAAATATTTAGAGACATTCGTAAGATGGAAAATATTCAAATTATTCTTGCAAGAAGCTAATATTTAAACATCTTCCCAAGCTAAGATGGACCAAAGCCATATGGTCAAGTTATCTTATACCTCGAGCAATATTTACTCTATGGATTGCTTTAAAAGGTAGGTTAAGAACAATCAATATAATTGCTCAATACACATCGCTTACTAACTAATGTTATTTATGTTAAGTTGCTAAGGAAACTATATAACATTTATTCTTCAATTGTCAATACATTAGAGATGTTTGGATAGAAATTATCAACAGATGCACATTAGCTGCTGATTTAGACAACTTGGATAGTAACCAGATTTGGATGTTGAACCATAGAAACAACATTGCTAGCAAATGCTTTTAGATAGCATTATCGTTGATAGTTACGATAACATGGGATGAGAGAAACCTCAAAACCTTTCAAGATAAAAGAACTCATATGGAGCAGTTTTATAAACAATTGATATAACTAACTGCTGCTTTTGGTTTATATGAAAATTCAAAGTTTTTATATACTAACTAAAATCTTGTACAGATTAATATTGTTTGTTTAATCCTTATAGTTAGTTGTAGTTCAGTGACATAATTATTTAAAGATATTCTTTATCTTATACATATTTGGATATAAATGATAAATTCTATGAAATAAATCTACATTGCAAATAAAATCATAATTATGAGATTCATATTACATGTATGTATTATCCCTAAATTGTTTCTAATCGTTATTATATTAAGAATGGACATTAATAGAGTGGTAAAAAGAAAAGCATATGTTTTTTTTTCTTATAAAGGAAGTAGTCAATCTTAGAGACTAAAGTGAGTAGATACCTAAACAAATATATTTGTGCTTATTAGAGAACTTGTTCACCGAATTGATGTCATATGAGAAATTCATTTGAAACATTACTTTTATATTTATGAAAATTCTCATTGTGATGATTGTATAAGTGATCATTTGACTTGATTTCTCTTAAGAATCTTATATAAGGAATGTTATATTTGATACTACTTATTCTACTCAAGGTACCTCAATTAGTAGTAATTAGATATAATATAAACTATATGGAGGTTGCTGAATGATCAATTTATAATTCATCACCCGAAAGTGATTAGAGATAATGTTCCATTATTTTTTTTGATAAATCAGTAATATTATAAATCAATAATTAAGGGTTTATGTACATGGATAGAGATTGCTCAAAAACTAGGTCTTATATGGATACCAAGAACAAATCCAACCTACCCGTACAGACTTAATGTAACCTAAACTGATACAACAGTGTACTACATAAGAACTAACACAATACAAGACCAAATACAATATTGCCTAGTGCTGTCATCACTCTGATAATAGTTGAGAAGACAAACTTACCCGCTCTGATAATGTTTCATTATTCTTGATTAGTATTAATTTGAAAAATCTTTGCTTAAAGTGGAATTATACTTTGTCCAATATTTTAGAATTATCATTAATAGAGTCAACAGCTAACAGTGGATGACTAATATGATTAAACTCAAATAGAGTAGTCATTAATTCCATACTTTATGTTTAATCAAAATATTATTTGATGAAAAGATTGAATTATAAAAAAATCATTCACAGAAAGATTAGTCAAATTCACTTTGACAACCTAAATATCTGGATGGTCATAATACGTTTTTAAATGTCGTTCTTGATCTATGAATATAAATTATTTAATTAAAGAGTTAAAGATGAATTAAAGGAGTTTAATTTATCTAACCCTAAATATGATTTATGATTATAGTTTATATTTATTGTTAACATTTTTGAGAACCTAATGGATCCTAAATAAAGAACTTATTGCAAAGAGAAAAGATGTCTTAATCAAGTTAGACATGAAAATTTAAGAAACTTCATGATTAAATGACATGTATTTAATAAACAAGGACCAATATGAGATATTTTTCTTATTTAAGTCCAATTTTTGTTTAATTAGAATTTATTATTGTTATAACTAAAATTAGTTAAAATTAAAAGTTAATTTTATTAAATTACTAAAATTTCTAAACCTTATTACAAATAGTTTTAGATCCAAAGAAGCTATCATTTTCTACCTAACCCTCTTAAGAATAGGTATAGAGTTCTCTCAATATGTTTTATGGATACTAATAAAGACTGGACATATGTCCGAGTATTATAGTTAAGATGATCCAATTTCAAAAATAGTTTGAGAAGAACGAAAAGATAAGGATCAAGCTTTACAATAAGGTACGACTTATGATTCATGATTTATTATATTTTATGTGTTAATATGTCATATAATTTTAAATGATCTTTACTTGTGATAAATCAAACACAAAAGTTTCATTGTTCTTCTTTTACATATGAGACAAGATCTTGTCTTGAATTTCCAATAAATATATGTAAAACGTATTCACTAATTTGATCTTGTTAGTTTGTAAAGGATATTGTAATGTCATGCAAGAAAAGGAGAATATTGTGATTTCATTCTACTAGATAAATATGCAAACTCGATGTTGTTATTGTTTTCAAATTTTCTCTTTAATTAGTATAAAATAAAATTTGAAAAATCATATGGATATCTAATACAAAACCATATTTAACAAGTATTTACTTATAATAAAATTTCAAATTGCATGATCCTTATTCTATTATTAGGCTGTGCTTGTAATCTCCGAATTTATTTTCATCAAATTGCCTCCAACATATATGATGAGATGATGAGTGAGAAGCTTGAGATGATGAGTGAGAAGCTCTTACTTCTTTCCACGTCTTTTTTTTAATCTTCTTTAACTTTTTTCCATGACTTTTTCTCCTTTTTATAGTTTATTCCTCCAACTTTCTTCTAGTAAGTATTGTTGGTTCCTCTTTCTTTTTACTGTTGGAATGTTTACTTTGTATATTGTCCTCCTTTTCTCCTTATTTCAATGGTTCTCCATTAGCTTATCCTATTTCTTGTTTGTTATATTGTCTAATTTTCCATATTATTTCTCTATCCCCTTCCCCTTCCTATGTTCTTTCTAATTTTGGTTTCTTTAATCCTTTGTTTCGATAAATTTTTTAGGGTAGCTAGTACAAAGCCTTTTTAGTCTTTAATCATTGAAGATTCTCTTATGTCTTTTTAATTATTATTTGTAGAATGATTTTTTAAAACTTGGTAAGTTGGAGTGTATATCCTTTTCCTTTATTTGCATTATGTCTTTCACTAGGTTGGAACTTAACCAATCTAAACTTAACTTGGTCAACTTCCTCTCTATTGCTTTTGGCTCTCCTCTTTTTTTCCCCTCGTTCAACTCTTCTAGTCCTCTATCTTACCCTTTGCATTCCTAATCTATACCCTCTCATCCTCCATCATAGCCTACCTCTGACTCTAATTCTAATCCTGGCGAGTCACCTCGTCCTGCACCTACTTCTTCTTTAAGGGTTCATCCTTCCCAGTAGCTCCCTATCTCTTCCTTTCAAGTCCATAACTAACTTACTCCACTAACTCCAACAACTCCCTCTCCCTTTCTAGTTATGATCAACTATAAGCTATCTTAGAAATAAGTTATAAAGGACTCTCCATAAAATATCCTTTAGACTAGCCTCCTCCTCAGGGGTTTTAAAATAAGGACCAACTCTTAGTCTTCAATGATAGTTGGGTTTTAATTCCTATTCTACTTACCATTAGAAGGGTTTAGGCTCGAAGAAGGTAATAATAAATGATGCAGCAACCAAAAAATTATTGAGTCAGATCTCTTTCATGTTTATAACATCCATATCTTTCTCTAACTTTTGAAACCTAGTCTAAATTTATATAGCATTAAGCAAAACTAAGTCCTTGTATGGATCAACATCCATAATATCCCTTTTAAGTAAAAGTTTACTACAGACTTAAGACATTTGGTCAGTTTCATCGACATACCCTTATATATGGATGAAGCAATAACTTCAAGGAAAAGAATTAGTTATAATAGGTTCTACATTGTGGTTAATTGGAAATAAGAACTTACAAATATAATATCTCTATTAAGGCTTATTGAGAATGATCTAATGATTTAGGATTGAATTAGGGTCTCGTATCAATGGATACCCTTTATTGCTTAACTAGGGAGGTAGTGGAAAACTATGGGGAAGATATTTAATAGAGGTGATTATTATGAACTTACGGGTATAGATCCAATTAGGTAACAAGATAATATGCCTAAACATAAGAAAGAAAGGATTTCTAATCCTTCTCCCACTAAAAGGATTTCTAATCCTTCTCCTACTACTAATGAAGTTACTATAAGCACAAATACCTTTCAAAATGAGTCAAACATTAAAATGGTCATTCCATTTTTGGTTATTAACTCTGAGCTTAATTATATATCTCTTCCTCAAACCAGTGTCAATCTTAGTACCTAACCCCTATAAACACTTAAGGATATTCCTAATCCTAAAGTGAATTTTGATATAGGCTCTCTGATTGACTTATTTAATGAGTTATTCATTATTGTAATAATTGCAAGTGCACTGTGTAGCTATAGCTAGCACTGACAAGTGTAGGTCGATCCCACGAAGATAGTAATTACTAGGAATTACCTTTTTCCTATTATCTAACCTACGGATTGATTTTATATTTTTAATAAAAAGAAAATAAAAATAAAGCAAGTAAAATAAATGGACAAATATATTGAATAGAGAATTAAAGAAGCACTAAGAAAATTATCGATATCAGAAAAATAGTATATAGGTTTCGAATTCCCCTAAACCCTTAATAGATTGACCTTTTATTATGTAATTATTTTGTTTATTTATTGGACCATGGAGATTCTTATGGTATGCTAATATTTAACCTTAAGTCTACTAATAACCAATCCTAAAGTTTTCAATCGAATTATTCATGTTAAAGTTTATAAGAATACTTTACTGATTTATGAATCTCTCTATTAGGTTTGACCCTAATCCGGAATCTATGTCATCCTATCCCTAAGGTTGCAATCAAATCCTTCCACTTATGGTAGATCTAATCAAATCTAGGATTTCTCAATCTCTATGTATGAAATCATATTACTATCCACTATTCTTGAGTCTATTAGAGCATTTATTAAACACGTAATAGAATTGCAATATATCAATCAAACCAATTGAATTAATAAAAGAATCAAAATATATTAAAGTATCAACATAGGGCTCATCTAACCTAAACACTAATAAGACGTTTAGTTACCCATTATCTAATACAAAATCAAACATAAATAGGAAATGAATTGAAAATAATGGGTTCATAATTCTAGAATTCCCTTATTATTTTCCATCGAGTATTTTTACGAAGTAAAAGTTTGATCTTGTATTTCCATAAATCTTTTGATGATTTCTTCATTTTTCCACTTCTCTAGACCAAAATCACCCCTTGAGAACAATCTTGACATCTAAAATCGCTTCCCTAGATCTACACTTCCTTTAAGTCTCTGTCCATGTCCTTTTATGTGAAATTCTAGGATTTTGGTCGATGCACGGTCTATTACATGACTGTTTGTCACCAAATTCTCTAATAATAGTAAAATTGCATAACTTGGGAGATATGCACGGCTTGACGCACGATCGTGCATCACTTTTGTGCATTAAATCTTCATTTTATGCCATGTTTTCATCTAAATTCTTCTCGTTTAAGTCTATTAAGACAATTAAAATTTGTATACACACTTAGAGGCATAAAGTACCAAATATACAATAAAAGTACACAAATCAAGAAAAAACACATCAAATATAAGGTATAAATATGATTCAATTATATATCTATCACTTTCTCCAACTTCCCTAAGAAGGATCCTAATCCCATTGGACGTGATCTTAATATGTATAAAAGGAGAAGATTTTACAACAAACATAGTCCTAAATGCTCAAAAAGCCAATATATCTGTTAACGTGTATCTTATCATAGAATATGAGGGGCATTAATTTCCCCAAAAAGAAACAAGTGCTAAGAGACTCCATTTTTTAAATAAACAAAAGGCAATATGTAGGTTAGAGGATAGACATATGTAACAAGAGGGGTAACAAACTTAGTGGAAGTAGCCCTACACAAGGCTTTTTTTAGGATCACTTAGAATTACCTTAAAGGTGGTGCTAGACTAAAGTTAATTTTGTGGTAATATTTTGCTATATGTCTTACATGATACTACGTTTTATCATATTAATAAATTCATTTAATTGTTTATAAAAATATCACAAAATTTCAAATCACGTTATCTAAATGATGAGAATTTAAGTTATTATTGCCATTGTAAAATCACATAATTGGTATCTATATAAATTTAAAATGTACAAACATATGGAATTCTTAAAGTAATTTTAAGATTTTAACTCATAAAGATATTCATTTTATTTATTAGTTAAAACATGTTCTTAATGTACAATTTAATTATTAATGTAATATAGTTATTTTCATTTATTATAATTATGAAATATAATACAATCCATGAGGGGGAAACAATCCCTACTCCAACATGAATAACCCTGGTTGGAAAAATCACCTAAAGTTCTCCTGGTCAGACAACACTAGAGGACAATTCAGACCTCAATGACCACCAGGTTTCCAGTAAGATAAACTGAGCTCAATAGAATCCAAATTGGACAAAATTTTAGATAAAATTGGAGGTATGGAGGATGTATATAAGAGGTTAGAAGGAAAATTTAAGCAAGTTACAAAGAATCACGCCTCTACGATACATAACCTGAAGGTCCAAGTAGGAACCCTTCCAAGTAGCACCGAGTCCAATTTGAAAGAACGAATCATGGCCGTTACATAAGCAACTGAAGAGGAATTACACCAAGCTAAAGATAATGAAGGGAAGGATAAAAACAAGGTTGATAAGAATGTTTTTCGAAGTGAACCAGAATTATAAACAACCCAGATGCATCAGCCTAAGATTCCCTACCCCATTCTGGAACAACGAAAGCGAAACCCATTCAGGGACAAAAGGAAAGTAGAGGTGCAAGAGCATAAGGAAGACTCTCTATTAGTAAGGTATAATTTTCCTGAGATTAAAAGGTATAAACTCCCAATTCCATTCCCATTCAAAGCCACGAGGAAATCAACGGAAGCTGAGCTGAATGAAGTGGTAGACATGATCAAGCAATTGGAAGCACGACTTACACTAATGGAATTAATAAAAAGAAAGGTGGAAAAAGAATTGGAGGAAGAAAATAAATTGATGACACCACTAAAGAAGGACGATCCAGGGGATTTTTATATCCTATGCAATATTAAGGGTGTCAAAATAGAGAGAGCCTTCACTGATTTGGGAGCCAACATAAACATGATGTGGTATTCCTTATTTTAGAAGATGGGGTTCAATGAGATAGTTCCCACCAAGATATTGGTAAAAACGGTGGATAAATCAATTCATCTTCCAAAGGGTATTATACATGATGTACATGTTCGAGTGGAAAAGTTTACATTTACCATAGACTTTTGCATATTGGATATAGAAGAAGATACAAAAACCCCAATTATCCTCAGGTGGCCATTTTTGGCCACTGCTCGATCAATTATTGATGTAGATGGGGGTGAGCTGAATCTAAGGGTAGGAGAAGAGTATGTATCTTTCACTGTAACCAATAATGAAGAAAGCCCTCTCCAACCCATGGCCATCATAAAGGGAACAGAGCTTGGGAGAGAAAAAAAAATGATAATCGAAATTGTTCTATGGAAAAGAATAAACCTCGAAAGAGAAGGAGAATAAAGAATCGGGAAAAAGAAAGTGACAACATAAGTGAGCATGCATTTTATGAGATTGACAATTGAGTCACCGCTGAAGAATTTTCTCAAACCACCTTGAGCAAAGAAGAGCATCAAGCTAAACGACATTAAAAGAAGCATTGCATAGGAGGCAACCCATGGTTTTCAAATTACTAGTTATTTCTTTACTTTAGGTAGTTTGAATTTCGTAGTTAGGTTGTTGATAAATGTAAATTGCATAATGTTTTAAGGTGTAGGTTGATTTGTGTTTAGCTATTAATTCAATCATTTAGTGTATTTTTAGGTTAAAATTGCGTTAGTTTTTTAATTATTTATGTTTTAAGTTTTTATAGGTTATTACATGTCTTTAAGATTAAATACTATGTTTTTGAGGTACCTTAATGTATTTATTAGTATTTCAGGGTCAACATCGAAGAACGAGGGAGTTTTAAAGACATTCCAATAGAAACAATAACCTATGATTATGGCATGTTAGGCCACAATTGTGATAGAAGCACCAAATTTGGCCCACAATTGTGGCCTATATGCCACAATTGTGATAAAAGCGATGGAATGGCCCACCGTCGTGGTCTGAATTGGGTAGACATGCAGACACTCAAGAACGTTAAGTTTCAAGAATTTTTTGGACCTTTCAGACCTCGAAAACATCCTAGGATTACCCAAAACACAAGATGATCTAAAAAAAAGAGAAAGTGGTAGAGAAAGAGTTTTTTTAAAAGAGTTTTTTGAATCAGAAAACCCTAGAGATAGATCATCGAGAGATAGAGGAAGAGAAGAAGAAAGAGAGAAGAGGAGAAGAAGCTAACTTGAAGAACTTCCCAGATCAGGAGGTTTCCCGACATTGTTGCCTCTAGTCATCCATTTTAGATTGTATTTCCTATTTTTTTCAGTTTTATTATTATATACAATTGGATTGGACAGTTGATGATAGGATCTAGAATGTCGAGGATGTTTTAAACTCACCTTCAAAATTTTATTCTTGAATTAATGAGAATCTTATTGTTTATGTGTTTATTGGTTTGTGGTTTGATTCTATGATTGCATAATTTGATAATAAACTAAGAGGATGAATCGAATGAAAACAATTAAATTGGACTAACAAGAGTTAGGTAATTTAATAGAAACTAGAATTGAATCAGATCGAGAATTTATGTGAAGAGAGATCTTGCATAGGTTTCTGATAGTTTATTATAGAACTTCAGAACTAACTAAAGTTTTGGATATGTTGTGAATTGAGAGATTGCATCCTCCATGATCTGATTAGGGTTTATGATTTAAGGTTAATGGTTATAACTCTATAGAGAGTCATCAACTTTAGGGCAGTGTAGAAGTAACAATCCAATAATTCATAATCAGTTAGGTTATCATTAAAGATAGGTAAAATTACCTTTCTCTCAATTGGTAATTTCCTTAAGTTGATTCTTGGGTGTGATGCAAATTGCGTAATAACTAGTATTTTCGTGTTTGATTCTTAATTTGATTGATTGAATTAAATTCTCATTTTAGTTTCGTTGCATCTTGAATTTCTATTTTTTTAGCCTTAGATTTTAGGATTAGATTAGTTCCCTCCTCATGAGTTCGACACTTTTAGTCCTATGCTAATGAACCGTACACTTGCGGATTATCGAAAACTTACACACAACTAAAGCCCAATAAGTTGTTTCGTTTCTAAATAAATATCATGGACGATTAGGGCATTAATTTTTGATAAAGATGATCGGGAAGGAAAGTATAATGAGGTGATAGTGCTAAAAAGAAGTTAGGAAAAGATCTCGGGGTGTGTATAAGGACAAAAGATGAAAAAAAAATCAGAAATTGGTGAAATTATTGCAGGCCACAATCATGGCTTACAGCAGGGTAAATTTTTCCATGTGATTTCCAGTTGAAATTTTTAGCATTTTACCCTTCCTTCACCTATATATTCATTTCTTACTTTACTTTTTCACACACTTTCATTTTAATTTCACACACTTTCATTTTAACTTTCTCTTTAAGTTTATAACCTCTAAATGCTCTCACTTCTCTCTAACTAACTTCCAAATTTCCACTTTATTCCAAATTCCACCTACTTGTAGTCCATTATGCCACACATTAAGTAGTCAACAAAGTGCAACCAATCATTAGGGAGAAATCAAGTCTCGGTCCAAGGTCGAAGGACCAGAAAGGTAGAATTCAAAGAACCCTTCCTAATCTACACAGAGGAGGAAGTTATTTGATTCCAATCCCTTAATGTTAAATAGATAGTAGTCTTGAAATAATTTGATTTTGATACGCTTGATAGGCTAGAATTGCGAGATAGGGTCGAGAGTTTAGCAGAAAGAATTTAGGAGCTCACCATCGAATTCTTCATTTCCCTTCATTTCGAACCTAGTAACCTTAAGGAAATGTGGTTTAGGTTACAGGGACAACCTTATGAGCTGAACATTGAAATCATATGTGATATTTTCCATTTTCCCGAATCTTCCATTGTCAATCAGTACGATGATTTTTGTGCTTCTCACTATTGGAATGAGCTCACTGGATTTGAGCGGTTCAATGCTAAGAATGCGCATAACAACATTAGATGAATCCATGAGAACTTGTTTATCCATAAATTCATGTGTCAAATGGTTTTTGACAAATTAAAAACTAACAAGTGCTCAACGAAGGAACTTTTTTTATTGTGGTGTATGGATCACAACATCTCAATATGTACCTCCACATATGTATTGAATACTATTGTTATGACTCTACGTAAGAGGAGCAACAATTTGGGTATAGAGTACTTGGTTTTCACCATTGCTGAGTACTATGGTGTGGATTATAGTGATCTAATCGTCTATCTCCTTAATTTTCTAAATCACATCACTTATGGCATGTTGAAATCCTTAAGTCCTATAACATGGAACTCTGGGACATCAACCAAAAGACTCATATGAAGATCAGGGCTAGTTAGGTGAGTTCTAGCACAATGCCACCTCAACAAATAGAAGAGGACTCGACTAGCGAGGAGTCCAAGGAGGAAAAAGACACAGAAGAACGCAGTTAGAAGAAAGTGCTTGATACAATCTCCGCCAACACCAAAGCAATTACTGATACACTTGCAGAGAACTTTAGAATTATGAAGGAGATGGCCACACAGAACGACAAGAGGGTCGGGATATACGTCATATTCATCGATACTTCAAGGCTTAAGGCATACAATATCACCTTCGAAACCATCCCCGCCTCCATCACCATATGTATGTTTGTTTATCTCCTTCTCACATTAAGGACAATATGTTGTTCAAGTGTGGGGAGGGTTGTGTGTTTTATTTTGAGTATGAATTTTGTATATTGTTATGTTAGTGTGTTTAGGTTGCATATTGTGAATTGTGTGAATGTATCGATGGCTCAGTTGGATTGAAATTGATTTAATTTTGAACATAATCTATTAGGTTATGAAGAGTCATTAGCTCACGAAATTAGTGATATGGATCCTTTGGCTAAAATTAGGTTATGAGGAGTCATTAGCTCACGAAATTAGTGATATGGATCCTTTGGCTAAAATATGTAAGTTAGTTAGGATTTAGTGTTAATTTATCACTTTATAAGTTGTCACATTCATTTATAATTTTAGGTCTTTCATCTATGTAGCTTAGCTAGTATTTTTTTCATAAATACGAGTAGCTAAAGCAGCAAGGTAGATATTAAATAAAAAAATAAATATTTGTTTGTAAATTTTAACTAAATAACTATTCCGCTGGCCTTCGGGCTATGAATAGAGCTAGTAACTAATTAAGAATGTGATATAGCTGAGTAACCAGATCGACACGCATTACAAATGTGTGCCTTTGTGTCAAAAGGCTATATGACATTCCAACTAAGAAATTTAATAAAAACATAACTTAGTCGAGTAACTGGATCGACATTCATCACCAATGTTTGCCTCCATGGAAAAAGACTAGGTCCATCTCCACAAAAAGTATTTAAAAAAATTGTGTTTTCTAATAAAAACCTACCAAACTTGTAAGTAGCTTAACTTTTCATGAAATTCTACTTAGGATTAGTTACAAGGATTGAATGACCAAATAATTATTAATATGTGTGTACAATTGAAAAGGGTGAATAAACTTGACATTTAAGTTTTGATTAATATATATATTTAGTCCAGAGTTCCTAGATGCATATTTTGCATGTTAATGATTTGAAACAACTTGAATGATTATGTTCAGATTTAAATTTATTTCATAAAATTGAAGCCATCATCTCATTGTTGCATTGAGTGTTTGTGATTTTATGTTGTTTTTTGTTTTGTTTGCTCGAGGACAAGCAAACGTTTAAGTGTGGGGATATTGATATGTGTAAATTGCATCATATTTTAGGGCATAGTTTGATATATATTAGCTGTTAATTCAATCATTTAATATGTGTTTAAGCTAAAATTGTTTTAGTTTGTGATTTATTTATGTTTTAAGTGTTAGTATAAGCTTTTGAGCTTAAAAATTATTTTAGGGTCAACATCGAAGAACGAAGGAGTTTCGGTGACATTCGAGCTTAAACAATAACCCACAATCGTGGCTATCGTGACAGAAGCTCCAAATTTGGCCCATGATCGTGGCCTGCATGCCACAATCATGACAAAAGCTCAAAGAATGGCCCATGATCATGGTCTGCATGCCACGATAGTGATAAAAGCTCAAGGAACGGGCCATGATCGTGGCCTACATTAGGCAGACACATATACACTTTATTTCGAGAGATTGTTTGGATCTTTTGGACCTTGAAAAAATCTTAAGGTTACCCAAAGCATAAAGAAGTATAAAATGAACATAAAGAGGTAGAGAAAAGAGAGTTTCTAGTAGCCACCATTATAACCCTAAAGTGAGAATACTGAGAGAGAGAAAGAAAAAAAGGAAGAGAAAAAAGAGGAGGGTGAAGTTGACTCAACGTGCTTCCCAGATCAGGAGGTTTTTCGACATCGCTACCTTCCATCATCTATTCCAAGTTGTATTTCCTTTTCATTTTGATTTTATTAATGTATGTAATTGAGATGGATAGTATGATGATAGGATTTGGAATATTGATGATGTTCTAAACTCCCCTTTTTGATTTTATTTTGACTTAATAATAATTTAGTTGATTGTGTTATTTGGATGAATGTCGTGGTTTAATTACATTATTGCATAATTTGGTAATAAACTAAGAGCATAAACCAAATGAAAAATGATTAAATCAAATTAATGAGAGTTAGGCGATTTAATAGAAACCGTAATAAATCATATTGATAATTGTGTAAAGAGAGGTCTCGTGTGACGTTCCAATAGTCTATTAGAGTGCTTTAGATCTAATTAGGTTTTGGGTAATTTGCGAATTGAGAGATTGCAAATTTCATAAGGTGATTATGGTTTATAATTTAGGGTTTAATGGTTATAATTCAAGAGAGAGTAATTAGCCTTAGGATAATCTAGAACCGACACTCCTTTGACACATAATCAACTAGGTTAGCATTAATGATAAGTAAATTTTCATTTCTTATAAATTGTTAAATTCCTTAGGTTAATTTCTATTGTGATTGCATGTTGCCCAATTGTTAATTCTTTCGTGTTTAATCTTTGATTTAAGTGGTTAAATTCTATTCCCATGATTACTTTCTGTGTATTGTTTATTTTGAGTTTTATATATTATTGTCCTTAGATTTTAGGATTAGATTAGTCTTCTTCCTTGTGGGATCGATACCTCTTATATTACAATTACGACCCATGAGCTTGCGCTATTTAAGAGCTTAAAAATTTAAAATTCGAACGACACGATCAAAGGCATTGTAGGCCTAGGGAGAAAATATACCTTAGTTCAACCTTTTATGGAAGCACTCATTGAATCAAAAGGCCTCAATATTTACCTGGTTGGTTATTAAGAATAGGTTTCTTACTAAGAGTAGACTGTTTGGCTCTTATGATCCTATCTGTATGTTGTGCAAAATAACTGAAGATAATAGGGAATACTTATTCTTTCAATGCAGATACTTAAAAGTTATCTAGAGCATAATTTTACATTTGCTAGTTGATTACTATTCTTCTTACGATTGGCTATCTACTCTTAATTAGACCATTCGTACTGCTAACCAAAAGGTGCCAGATGGAGCTATGTATAAAACATCCTTTACAATAACTATTTAACTCATATGAAAAGAAAGAAACAAGAAAATCTACAAGGGTGAGGAAGTAAGCAAGGACCACTTAGTTAAAGACATCATCAATCAGATTAGAAGCATTATGATGGTTAAATTTGATCATCATGTGCTATTTATATAACTCCTTTTATTATATATAATATGTTCTGGTAATATGTTATTTTGTGAACTCATTGTAATGTCGAGATAGCTCTGCTATAGTTAATAATAATCTTTATTCAATTTTTGATAAAAAGTTACTGATTATATGAGGCTACCATTGATTTCGATATTTACTTTATACAATGCAATGAAAATTCATTACTTATTATGAATTTTCTTTTCTTTATCGAGTAGGTCCCTCTTTAATAGCAAAATGGGCTTGAGAACTATCCTTATTTCATCATATTCTAGAATTCATTTTGCTCCATTTGGTCAGTCAAACATCACACCATTAGTTTTGGCAGTATGAATCTTGATAAAATTACAAAAGGAAAGGGAGGAGGGATATGGATCATATTAACAAACCAAATCTACATTAAAGTGCTCTCTATGCTATAAAAACTGAGGCTTGCCTCATTTAACTTGATTTTTTTTAACATAGTAACTTAGTGATTTAGGCCATGGAAAAAATTGTAAGTTTTAGAGATAAGGTCAACTGACATCCAGGTAACGTCACATACAGCATTGTACTTCTCCTAGTACACAACTCACGAAAGCTAGATATATATGTGTTGGGATAATACCTATGGATATACAATCATATCATGGCTTATACATATCAGAATTATCGCCATTATTAAAATTGAATGACGCCTGTCTATTGCTCCTGGACTCTCTTTTCATAGCTATTTCAGATAGACCCAACTCTCCTTCAGCTTGGCGTGCCGCTATCTGCTTCTTTGTGGGCTTGTAGTACACACTGTATAATATGAGTTGCATTATAGCAAACATCGAGCCTATCCCGTTTGGTATCTGAGAAGAGAGAGCAGGCGCAAATTAGGCCCATTGTTAGAAGAATTTTAAGTAAAATTCTTTGCAAGGTTTAGGTGCGCTACTTTCCTGCTTCAGTTATGACATGTACGACTAATATAGGCTGATTTCTTTCAGGATGCAGTTGTATCGACTGTGATTACTTAAAGTGTTTGACGCAAGTACAGTATTATTATTTGATAATTACTATTAATTTGATCTTATTAGAATAATAATTTATTATTCACAAGGGTGTTAATTTGTTTATGTTTGTAATTAAAGATGCGATCAGATTTAAGTTATGTTTATGAGGTAAGGAAATCTCATATTATTCGTTCAGCTGCTTGTGGTTCATTGATAATTGAAAAAAAAAAAGATAAGGGATATCCACAAGATCTTCGTCAAAGTTTGTAATCAAAATCTTAGTATTTATAGCGTTAAGCGCACATTCACCTAAAGTAGCCTTTGAAATTTAGGGGAAAATACAGTCCTTAGGAGAGTTAGAAACACGAGGAGTCCTAAGTCCAGCCCTATCATCATCTAAATCTAATAGAATTGCATGCCCAATAAAACTTTACTTGATTGGTATGTTGTCTGCTCATATATGGAAAGGTTGACTGAAAAAGAGAAAGAGAAGAAGAGAATTACAAGGATGAAGTAGTCTAAGCGGATGAGAGAGTAAGCAGTCCAAGCAACACCATTTCCAAGGGCAGCAAGTGAGAGGAAAAATGGCATGTACTCCACACTCTTTGTTGCAATCACCAATTTCTGCATCACAAAGCAACCAAGTGTGGCACCAAAAAGAAAATTAAAAAAAAAAGAAAACCGAAATGCATGTTCATTGTCCACCATGCGTAAGCAGAAACAGGCATCGAGCTCTTTGCAATAGAAAGAAGGAGACCTGACCATGATAGATAATGGAGAAGCATACATCATGATGTTAAAGATTATGCCCATGATTCCTACAATAAACGTCCTGGTTTTGGTGTCGTGGGCCACGGTGAGGACCACAGAGGAGAGGACAATCATGAATATAAGCTCAACGACTATAACGAACACCACTTTAAGCCTCTGCCTGTTGTTGGCATATATAAGGAAGATGGTTAGGTAAACCAGCTCTATAGCAGCCCCTGAACCATTTGTGCTGATGACCAGAATGCTCTTGGGGTGAACCATGGGTAGTCCGTACAACACCCACACCAAGCAATTCACAAGAGCTGCAAGGTATGGGTCCGGTGAGTATTGCTCCACTGACTTCTTTTTCCATATTCTTATAAAAGTTGGCCTGAAAGAGTCATTTATTAGAGCTCTAGAGATCCAAAGAAATCAGATAAAAGATAGAGGCAACATTACATTATCGAGATATAGGATGTAATGTCTACACTATAACTAATCAGGGACAAAAGGAGAGGGTTTATTCAATCCTAATTTGCTTCTAGTTCCATCAATACTCTTAAAAGACTCGGTTTGGAAAATCCAATAATGTCCTTATGATCCATATAGAGAATTAGGCATGGACTTGAGCAAAGCAATACTGTCTACGCGATCACTAACTAGAACAGCCCATCAGTTGGAAACTAACAGTACCAGTAATGGACAGCACTTACGCCGGTGACAAGAACAGCATGACCGAGATTGCGTTCCCTGCAACGATGTAAACCAAAAAGATCATATTTTGTTCTCTCTAGGAAAGAGATCATCAATAGTTAGGATCGACATATTTTCCTGGAAAGTTTAGAAAAGACCCCATGGCTGCTTCCTTTGAACCTAGAAGAGTAACGAATGGAAAGAAAGAGCAACTTACCAATGATACCAACCAAATTCCTGGCGGTGTCCATATCAACCATGGCTGGTTTTACAATGTGATAATAGAGAAAGAGAGTGGAAAGTGAAAGAAAGGAGAACTATCACAAATTGTGTTCTTTTGGATACTTATAAAGGATGAACCAAGGGAAGGGTTGTTCGGTGGGTGTCTGTCTCATAAACTTAACTTCAGCATGTAATCCAAAACAGTTTGGTCACATGCTAATAACAGTTTGGGTTAGTAAAAACACTGAATGCTCAAGTGAAAGAGAGAAAGAAAAGAAAGAGAAGGGATGGCACAGTAAATAAGATTCTCAAAACCCTATCTGTAACTTCAACATCGAGATAGAGAGCTCTTTTTCATAGAAAATGCCAATCATGACTTCAATTCTAGCTTATCCAAATTCAGGTGTGTGAGGTTTAATTGAATGTCAGTTCAGTTCTCTGGCTGACCGTGGTTAAAATTTTTGTTGCAAACTCTCAAGTGAAAAGCCACGATTGACCTTTCGCTGCATTAGAAGTAAGTGCCAAGTGGCCTGATATTTTGTGAAGTGCAAAATTAGATTTTTCATTTCAAGAATTTGACCATTAACTTCTCTTCTTCCTCTAGGAGAGCTTATATTAAAAGCCTGCCAGTGTTTTTGACAATCGAATTATGGGCAAAATATGCTGGGTTATTTCAACATTTATTTTCTTGATCGTTAATGGCAAAGTAGTTTGTTGGTTAAAACTACAAGTATCTACGTTTCTACATTCCTACTCAATAATTCCTCATATAATTATTGTTAGAAATATTTCTTGACTGGTGTTAAAAGATACTTACAGGATTTAATAATTTATTAAATGAGCTTTTGACCCATTATGATAGAGAGTGTTAAAAATGACTTATGGTTATTAGTTTATTAAAGAGATTAAGGTTATGTCTTTGCATAATAATAAGTTTTGTCTTCTTACAAAACACCGTCATGAAATAAAATGAGATAAAAAGTTTAAGGAAAAAAACAAATTGAGAAAAGGAGATTATCGAGAATCGTTTCTACATAGCTAAGTTATGGATAAAGGTTGGTATTCATAAACTCTGTCTTTGTATTAAAATAAAATTATGATCATGATTTAATGTTTGTGAGTTCCATGAATTTTTGGATCCTATTATGTTTATGAAAATTATGCTTACATGTAATATCAAAGCATGGTTATAAGAAATTCATTGTTCTATTTTAATTTAAATTTCTCATGATTAAGAGAGCTTTATGAATCACAATCTGAAATTTTAGAAAACCCTAATTTTTGTTTTTCAAAATTTTGATGATTTTGGAGGATTAATTCATATTTATATGGAATTTTAAAAAATAAAAAATTGATGGGAGTAAAGTTCTAGCGTTGGCTTCATCACCAAGAGTCGGGCACTCAACCAACATCCTAGTGTTGGGCTTTCAACCAGTGCCAAGTGCTTGAAAATTTTAGCGTCTTAGCACTAGAGGAATTCCCAACACAGGCACTAGAAATTTCTAGCACTATTGGAAATTATTTTTTTTCTTTTTTTAAATTCAGTTACTCATAATTTGATGCTAACTAATTGTAATTTTATGGATAAATTGAAACTCATTGCTGTAGAATATTTTTGAAATCACCCAAAAGTGGTTTGTTTATTTTTATTGTTACTGAGAATCATCGTAGGTAATGCATAAACAAAATTAGATTTGTTTAGATATCAAAATATAATAATATTTCTAGTTCGTGTATGTGTGATTATCGAATTATGCATATATTAGCATCATTATGTTTTGTATGGTATATTAATGGATTGTCTAAGGGTAAACATTAATATACAATTTAAGAAAATCATTATATGTTGTATTGTACTGTATGTTAATTGATTGCCCAATGGTGACACATTAATATGAAATTTATGAAGTTTTTCTAAATCTATGTAATACGTTGTTGTATGATTCAGAGAATTAATGTTAAGTTTATATTTCCTACAACTTCTATTACCATGCTTCTGAATCTCTCATTGGTTATGATGTTTAATGAATTGAACTTCTTTGAATGGAGTGAACAATTCTAGTTCTATCTTATAATTTTAGACTTGGATTTGGCACTCAGAACTGAGAAACCAAATGCTCTGAATATTTTAAGCTCAGATGAAGAGAAAATTCATTTTAACAATTGGGAAAGATCAAATAGATTAAGTCTAATGTTTATAAATATGAAAAATTTTAAATAGAAAATGTATTGATAATATAAAACAACTATAAAATAGCTTTGTTTAAAACAAAATACAAACAAAACTAGCTAGCATTACAAAAATGTGATTGGGAAACACAGGAGAACAATTTGGAATATCTAAGCTAGTTTATTCTCCGGGTGATTTGGTATTAGGAGTTAAAGCTTTGATTATCTTTGTATGCTAAGATTTGAAGTCTGTCCTGTTGCATAAGACTTGGAAAGCAGTTTCTTTGAAATTAGGAGAGCTACCATAAATCCTATTGTTTATTTCTTCCTAAATAGTAGCAACATGGTAATTAAATGTTGCTTTGAACACCCATAAATCTCCTTCATATACCAATTGAATCTTATTGCACCACTATATAATATCTAGCCAAGAATAAGTGAGGCTGTCTAAATGGCAAAGCTGAATAATTCACTTCCAAATGTATTGACTAAATTAGCATTGAAAAAAGATATGTTTAACGTTTCCTAAAAAGACTCGCACGAAGCGTACTAGTTTGGTAAAGCTAAGGAGTGTGTTATTTTGTCAACTGTGGGAAGCTTACTTTATATTGCTAGCATGGAAATGATTGAAGTGCAAGGAGAATTATTCTTTTATTATATAAGCTTATACCAAAACATTGTTTGGTTGGTATTGCTAAACAAAGATCAACATGAAGGATTGGAAAATGCACCTAAAGTTATAAGTAGTCAGTTGATTTCATCTTGTTTGGAGGTGATTAAGACAACATTTGAAAGGAAAGTTGTCAGAGAAAAAGATGATAGTGATGGAAAAATCTTTAACTTGGGCAATGATTCAACCACTATAATGTTTGAGTAAAGTTTCAAAGAGGGGATTAGGATCCATAATAGAGGAAAGATGGTCAAAGGGAGTCCAGTGATCATGCTAAAAGAAGGTGGTTTTATTATAATTAATTATGTGCTTGCAATAGTTTCTTAAGGTGCCTCTTAAGTTTAAGTAAGTAACTAAAAAATGATGAAGAATTTATAGGAGTCTTAACATTCCATAAACACTGACCATTGATAAAGTATATGTTAATCTATTTCACCCATAAGGAATGTTTCTCTATAAGTAGTCTTTAAAGCCAAAACCACTTTGTAAGAAGAATAGAGAAAAGGATTTTGATTGAAAGAATGTCTAATCCAGCTCATTTCCTTGACATACAAACCTCAAACTATTTAACTTTATAACTGTCACTACCATTCCATTTCCAGAGAAATTTCTTGAATAGTTTCTCTAACTCTTTGATAACTACTATAGGAAATATTATATGCGAGGCTCAATAGCATATTAGTGAAGACATGATTAAGTTGATTCACTAACATCTAACTACAAGAGATAAAACTTTAGAGCTTCAAATTTCTATTGTGCTTTTGAATTTTCCAATAAGAGGTTTAAAATTAAAGAAAATAGGCTTGATGGAGGAGAAAGGAACTCCTAGATATTTAAAAAGAAGTTAAGCTACCTTGAAGCTAGTAATAGTAGAAAATCTAGAAGCTAAATAGGAGGCACTTGCAAAGATAAAAAGGCTAGGTTTATCAGTGTTAATGGTAAGACCAGAAAGTTTTCTAGACATTTTGCATGCTTTGGAAATGATGGAAACAAATTTGATATCAGCTCTAGAGAAAATGAAAAAATCATCTACAAAAATGAGACTTAATAAGTGATCTTTTTTGCATTTAGTATGAAACTTCAAGCTAGAGTTCTTAAAAATGGTCCTTTTGAGCAATCTAGTTAGTACTTCAGAAACTAAAGCAAACAGGTAAAGAGAAATGGCTTCCCCTTTCTTAATGCCTTTAACTACCAGAATAGAAGTGGAAGCTTAACCATTAACTAAGACTTTGTCATAAATTGAAGAGATATACTGAGACATCCATATAATAAAGATAAATGGGAAGCTAAAGGCCTTAAGTGTGTTGAGGATGATATTCCAATCAATCTAATCATAAGCTTTCTAGAGGGCACAATTCTTGTTGATATTTCTTTTGTTGTAATGCTTGAATGACTCCTAAGCAATTACAATATCGTCACCTATATGTCTCCTTAGAATGTATACACATTATAAGGTATCAATTAGACTAGGAAGTATGATTTTTAGTCTCTCATCTATTGCCTTTGAGATGATTTTATAAATAGAGGAACAATAAGAGATTGGTTTGAAATCTGTTATAAACTTGTGGTCTTTACACTTGTGGATCAAAGTGATGACATTCTTGTTTAGTTCTTTGAGAAGTTTCCTATTATTGAAGAATTCATGAACTACTTCAACAACTATTTGCCTCATAATGCTCTAGTTTTCAGAGAAAAATAAGATATTAAAACCATCTAGGACAGGATTTTTACATTGAGTTAGGGATTTGATGGCTTTTTCAATTTTAGTTAGAGATATAGGAAGAGAAAGAGCTTTTACTTCACATAAAGAAGTTTTTTTTTTCCAGATGATTTGTTCAAGAAGTCTAGCTGAAGATGTTAGTAAAGAGCTAGTTCCAAGAAATTGAGTGACATAATTCTCAGCCTAAGAGATGAATTCAACTTGAGTGTGAAGTTGTGAGTCATTGGGTTCCAAAGATACAATTTAGTTAGAAGCCTTTCTAGCCAAAACTACTACATAAAAGAAAGCATTGTTTATTTCACCATCTTTCAACCATATAATCCTAGATCTATGCATCCATAATGAGTGATCAAAATCAATAACAAGAATGAAGCCAGATGAAACTTGCTTTTTAGCATCTTGAAAGGGAGGGGTTGGTAGGGTCTAGATATAGATCATCTTGAGCCTTTTCAAGACTTTCTTTAGTAGTGTTTAGTTGGTGATGCAAATTACCAACATTTTCTTTTTAAAAGGCTTTGATTTCTTCTCAAATGTAACTAAGCTTCTTTGAGAATTAAAACTATTTAGTTCCTTTAAAAGAAGGAATTGAATCCTTTATTTTTTACACCTTTGAAACTCGGAATATTCATAAGGTAGTTATTAAGTCTAAAAGAATGTTTGATCTGAGGCTACAAAGAATCTAAATAAATAATAACAAGAGCATGGTCACAAATGCTATAATTGGGAAAATAAGCATAAGAGTTAGGAAAAATGTTGAATCTATGAGTGATTGGATAGGCATCTGTATAATTTTTTCCTTAGAAAGGTGGAATTCTTATATTTGTTACTTGAGGTGTAGAAATTTCCACCTCTAGGTAAGTTTGTAAATTTAATAATGTTTATATAATTCTTCAAGTCCACATATAAAGGCTTACAGAAGTTGTTATCATCTACATCATCAGGATAAATTGTTGAATTAAAGTCACCTAGCAGAATCCATGAGCATTGACGCCTTGATGAATTTCAATAAGCTTTTTCCATAAAGAAGTTCTCTAATAGGTATGATTGAATGCATAGATTATGGAGATGTCAAGATGGATATTTAAGCTTAAGATATTAACTTTCAAATGGATCATTTGGTTGCAAATGATGGGCTCAATTTTATCAATATTATAGAGGACTAAAATTCTCCCATTTGGATGTGGCTCATGATCGGAGATTGCCTTCCAACATTTAGGAAGTATAAGAAGGAAACCACAATGATTCTTTTTCAATCTGGTTTTCTAATAACCAACAAAGTAAGGTTGTTCTCAGTAATAAAATTTCTTATAGTTTGTTACTTAGAGGGGGCATTTAACCCTCTAATATTCCAAGAAGACCATTATTTTTTGGTAGAAGAAGAAAGGTTCTTCTTTCTACCAGATTTCCTTCTAGTGACTATTTGAAAAAAATCTTTATTAGTAATGATTATGCCTTTGATGGAAGAGGCTATGGTTTTTATGGTTATGATGACTATACCAGAGGAGGGCATAGAGATTGCAGTAGGATTCTAATCTAAATTGTTGGTGTTACAAGCATCTGGACATAAAGTGTAGTTAATTATGGTTGTATCAAGAGGATTAACTATCTCCTTAGGTAGGGTAACAAAGTTTTGCTTTGAAAAGGAATAAACAACAATCTCTTTAGATGAAATATCAGGCTCATAATTAGGATTTTGAGGTGTATGAGGAGTTCCAACTACTTCCTTTTTGGATTTCTTCTTCTTACATTAGTTCACTAAAACTACTATAAGTGAATTTTCTATTTGTTGGCTTCCAAATCTATCTAGGTTCTAGTTAAGGGTTTTCCACGTGTAGATATTTTCTCTTTATCCTCTACTAGCTCCATATTGTCATTGAACTTCATGATAGAGACTTTCTCAAGTAATTCTATAAGTGCACCAACTGTAACACAAATCCTAGCATAGCTTATTTTCCTAGTTTTTGTAAGTGCTTAATCAAGGCATAATGATCTGCCTATGGAGCTAGCTAAGTAGCTGAAGCCCTTAGTTATCTAGTATTCCAGGGGAATATTATAGATGTAAATCCACAAAGGTATGTTGGTTGATTTGATTTCATTAAATTTCGCTCCTAGTCTCTAAGGCTAGATAAGAAATGGTTTATTTATAACATGCCAAGGGTCAGCTATAATAACTTTTAAAACTAAATCAAACGAGTTGAATTTGAAGAAGAAAATTTCATCATTGTTCAAAATCGTATAAATGAGTCCATATTGTTTCTAGTTATTTATAGACTCTTTTATTGAGAAAGAATCGAACTAAGGTTGATTTCCATTTTTGAACTCCTACTTGAAGAATGGATATGAGAGGGGATACTATCTGGCGATCTAAAGTTGGATTGTAGGGATAAAAAGATAGTTTAGCTTCAGCACTATAGTTACCCACCACCTAAACCCATGTGCATTTAAGTTGGGACAATATTAACTGGAGAAGAAGGAGCAATTAAGGGATCATTGGTGGGAAGGGAAGCAAGGATTGTAAGGGGTGCATTAAGTTAAATAGGATGGAAGTGAGTAAGTAGGAGTGGAGTGAGCCAAAGGCATAAACATTTCAAAAAATAAATTGACATATTGAGGACTAATGGATAAAAGTAGTGACTAATAAGTAAAGAAAGTCAAAGGAGAAGGAGAGTATCTGAAAAAACTATAAAGGTGAAAAGGAGTAAAGAAGTGGAGTAGAGAAAGTTTAGCTAGAGAGGAGGAAAAGGGGAGGTGAGGACGAGGGAGGAAGAAGGGAGCTCACCTCCTGAACTTGCTACATAGTTCAGGTTGAGGAGTTTACAAAAAGTTTTAGAAAAAACACCAGTAAATTATAGTAAGGTTACTAGCAGGTGAAGACCAACAAACTTACCAACAAATACTAGCAAAAAGACTAGCACACTCGTGTTAAATCTTCAGAAAATAAAGTTGACATCTTATAAAGATGACAATTACTAGTAATATTAAGTCTATTCTTCCAAAAACTGAAAGTGCTAAAAAATTACTTAAGTTTGTGGAAAAGTGCTCACAGACTACTAATAAGTCTCTTTCTAAGACTCTTATGGGTATAGTGACCACCATGAAGTTTAATGGATCACGTACTATACATGAACATGTCATTGAAATGAAAAATATTACAATAAGACTTATGTCCTTGGGAATGGAAGTGGATGAAAGCTTCATTATATAGTTCATTTTGAAATCATATACCATCTAAGTATGGTCTTTTCCAAATGAACTATAATACTATGAAAGAAAAACTGAATATGCATGAGTTCCATACTATGTTGGTTTAAGAATAGACTAGACAAAAGAATTAAGGAAGCCACTATATTAATTACGTTAAAAATAAAAAAAATGCATGAGAAGAAAATAAAGGGACCCTTGAAAGTTAGTGGAGAATCCTATCAGATCCACAAAAAGGAACAAGTGAACACATATTCCATTTTTGTGAGAAGGTTCGAAATTTCTAAAAGTAATGTAAGGCATGATTTGAGAAGAAAGTTTAGCGCAGTGCGTATGTATGTTTTGAAACAAACCTTGTAAAAGTTCTGTTTAATACTTGGTGGATTGATTCTAGTTATATTACTCATGTTTCTGATACCTTACAGGGATTCCTTACGACCCAAACCACAAGTTCAAATGAAATATTTGTCTATCTGGGTAACAAAATGAGAGTTATAGTGGAAGATGTTAGGACATAATCACTTAATATTATACTTTAGATATCATTTGGACTTATGTGCAACTTTTTATGTACCTAGTGTCTCTAGGAATTTAGTTTCTTTATCTAAACTTGATAGAACTAGATACTCATTTAGATTTGGTAGTGGTAGTATCAGTTTATATAAACATACCCATATGATTGGTAGTGATGTACGATGTGATTGTTTATATAAATTAAACCATGATGTTGTTCATACTAAAACTTTTTTAACTTTGAATCCAAATATTGATATCAATCATAATTTGATTAATGATAGATTTGCTTACTTATGCTAAAAGCATTTGGTATACATTTCCAAAGAACATATTCAAAGATTAATAAAGAATGAAATACTTCATAATTTGGATTCTATTGATCTTAACATGTATATGGATTGTATCAAAGGTAAACAAACAAATCACATGTTAAAGAAAGGACCCATAAGAAGCACTAAACTTCATGAAATAGTTTACACTGATGTGTGTAGAGCATTTAATATGCTTGCTTTCAATAAAGAAAAATATTTTATCACATTTATAGACGAGTATTCACATTATGAATATATACAACAATAATAATGACCCAATAAAAATCCTACTAAACATGGGGTTTGAGGAGGTTTAGTGTATGCAGCCTTACCTCTAACTAGTAGCGATGTTATTTCCAAATGACTCTTACCTTTAACTAGTAGAGATGTTCTTTCCAAATGACCCATAAGAAATAGGAATAAATAAATAAACTTTATTCGCTAAATGATAAATCTCAAGCTTTAAACAACGTGGAGATTTATATTAATAAGGTTGAAAAGCAAATAGATAGAAAGATGAAAATAGTTAGGTTTGATAAAGGTGGTCAATATTATGGTAAGTATAATGAAAGTGGTTTAAATCCTAATCCTTTTGCTAAATTCCTTAAAAGTTATGGCATTTATGCATAATACACAATGATAGGCACACTATAACATGACAGTGTAGCAGAAAGGCGTAATAGAACTTCGTTAGATATGGTTAGGAGTATGATGTGTAATTCATCTTTATCCATTTCTTTGTGGATA